>CM068385.1:91117684-91580184 GCA_034770075.1 Aralia elata
AACTCTTGAGAGAGAATGTTAATAATTTTGAAAGACATGAAGTATACACTTCCTACAGGGAGTGAAAAACTTTTGAGAAATAGAAACTTTCGAGCAAGAGAGTTAGATTTAAGAAGTAAAAACTTCGAGAGCTAAGAAGTAACAACTTTTTTAGAAGGAAAAATTAAAATCTTTTCAGGGATAAAAAGTTAAAAACTTTTACAGCGAGAGAAAGTGAGTAATTTAAAGACTGGAAATTAAAATTTTGGGACTGTTTGGATAGATAAATAAAAAACTTTTGAGCGAGAATTTTAGAAACTTTTGAGGGAGATAAAGTTAAGAGTTAAATGCACTTTGCATCCCCCAAGTTTGCCCCATTTTGCACATTGCATCCTATAATTCAAAATGTGACGCTTTGCATCCTGTACTTTTAGCGAACCAGCACATAACATTCTCCGACCCAAAATTCGTCACTAAAAGTGCAAAATACATCACTTTTAAACACTAACCCCATCGCTTTTAGCGACGGATTTTGGATCAAAGAGTATTGTGTGCCGGTTTGCTAAAAGTGCAGGATGCAAAGTATCACATTTTGAAGTATAGAATTCAATGTGCAAAATGAGATAAACTTGGGGGATGCAAAGTACATTTAACTCTAAAGTTAATAACTTTTGAGCGAGAGAAAGTGAGTAATTTAAATACTGAAATTTAAAAACTTGGAGAGATACAAAATAAAAACTTAATTTAAAGAGAAAAGAAAACTTTTCGAAGAAACAACGTTAAGCAAACACTTCTGAGAGAGAGTGAGTAAATTAGAGACTAAAATTTAGAAACTTTTGTGAGAATGTCAAAGGCTTTTGAGCAAGAAAAACTTCAAATCTTTTGCGGGGGAGTAAAAAATTTTGAGCGAGAGAAGTTGAATAATTTAGAGACTGAAATTTTAAAAATTGGAGATTTAAGAAATAAAAAGTTTTTTAGGAGGAAATGTTAAAACCTTTTGAGCAAGACAAAATTTAGTAATTTAGAGACTGAAATTCAAAAAAGATGAGAAGTACAAACTTTTCATAGAGTTAAAAATTTTGAAAGAGAAGTCAAACTTTTAAGGGAGAGAGAGTGGATAATTTAGAGTGGAATTTCAAATTTTGGAGAGATTAGTAAAATCTTTTGAGAGAGAATGTTAGAACTTTTTAAAAGAGTTGAAAAAGAGTGAGAGAAAACACTTTTGATCGAGAGAAAGTGAATAGTTTAGCGACTGAGCTTTAAAAGTTCGGAGAGACGAGTAAAATTTTGAAATATGCAACTTTTAAGAGGGGAGAAAGTGAAAAACTTTTGGGAAAGAGAAACTTTCAAGCGAGAGTGAAAAATCCAGAGACTGAAATTTTAAAATTTGGATAGTTAAAAAGTTCAAATCTTTTGAGGGAAAGAAAGTTGAAAAATAACTTTTGAGAGAGTAAATAATTTAGGGACTGAAATCTAAAAATTTGGAGAGTTAAGAAGTAAAAACTTTTGAAGAGAGAATGTTAAAAACACATGAGAAAGAGAAATTAAAAATCTTATGAGGGAGAGAGTGTACAAGTTAGGGACTGAAATCTAAAAATTTAGAGTTAAGAAATAAAAACTTTTTTAGGAGAAAAAGTTAAAATCTTTCGAGGGAGAGAAATTTAAAAAAGTTTTGAGCGAAAAAGTGAATAATTTGAGAGGCTGAGATTTAAATATTTGGAGAGATGAGTAAAGACTTTGATAGAGAGAATGTTAAAAAGTTTTGAGGGATAGAAGGTTCAAAAACTTTTGAGACAGTGACTAACTAAGGGTCTGAAATTTAGAATTTTTGATATATAAGTAAAAACGGGAGAGAGAGAGAGAGAGAGAATGTTTATAATATTGAAAAATAGGAAGTATACACTTCTCATGGAGAAAGTGAAAACTGTTGAGAGAAAAAGAAACTTTCAAGCTAGAGAGAGTGAAATTTTGATATTTAAGAAGTAAAATCTTTTTAGGAGTAAAAGTTTAAAAAAAATAAGAGAGAGTGAATAATTTAGAGCCAAAAATTTAAAAATTTGAAGAAAAGAAGTAAAACCTTTGAAGGAGAGATGGTGAATAATTTAAACACCGAAATTTAATATTTTGGAGAGAGCTATAAGAAGAAAATAGTTTTTAAAAAGGAAAAATTAAAATCTTTTGAGGAAGAAATTAAAAACTTTTGAGATAGAATGTTAAAAACTTAAGAGGGGCAGAAAGTTAACAACTCTTGAGCGAGAAAAAGTAATTTAGAGATTGAAATTTAAAATTTTTGATAGACGAGAAGTAAAAACTTTTAGAGAAAGAAAAATTAAAAACTTTTAAGGGAGAGAAAGTTAAAATCTTTTGAAGAGAAAGTTAGTAAACTAGAGACCGAAATTTTAAATTTTGGATTTGGACCGATGAGAAGTAAAATTTTTTAAGAGAGAATGTTAAAAACTTTTGAAAAAGAGAGTGTTAAATATGAGACAGTGTGTGAAAATCTTTTGAGGGAGAGGAATGTAAAACATATTTTGAGAGAGCAAATAATATAGGGATAGAAATCTAAAATTTGGAGAGTTAAGAAGCAAAAACTTTTTTAGGAAAAAAATTAAAAATCATTCGAGGTAGAGTAATTTAACAAACTTTTCAACGAGAGTGAGTTATTGTAGAGACCGACATTAAAATATTTGGAGAGTTAAGTAAAAACTTTGAAAGAGAGAATGTTGAAAAAGTTTTGAGGAACAGAATGTTCAAAACCTTTTGCGACAGTGAATAATTAACAGTTGAAAATTTAAAATTTTGGACAAATAAATAAAAACGAGAGAGAGAGAGAGAGAATGTTTATAATTTTGAAAAATAGGAAGTATACATTTTTGATGGAGAGAGTGAAAACCTTTTGAGAAAAACAAACTTTCAAGCAAGAGAGAATGAAATTTTGATATTAAGAAGTAAAAACATTTCCAGGAGTAAAAGTTAAAAAAAAAATTAGTAGAGAAAGTGAATAATTTAGAGCCAGAAATTTAAAATTTTGCAGAGCTAAGAAGTAAAAACTTTTTTAAAATGTAAAATTCAAATCTTTTGAGGGAGAGAGTAATTTAGAGACTAGAATTTAAAAGTTTCGACAGATAAGAATTAAAAACTTTTCAGACAAAATGTTATAATCTTTCAAGGGTGAGAAAGTTAAAAACATTTCAACAAGAGAAAGTAAGTAATTTAGAGATTGGAATTTAAAATATTGGAGAGATAAGAAGGTAAAGCTTTTGAGAAAGAATGTTAAAACTTTTAAGGGAGAGAGTTAAAATCTTCTACATAAAAGGAAGTTAAATTTTTGGAAGAAGAGAATGTAAATTAGAGAGCAAAATTTAAATTTTGGAGAGACGAGAACTAAAAGCTTTTGAAGAATGTTAAAAATATTTGAGAAAGGGAAAGTTAAAATCTTATGAGGGAGAGAAAGTTAAAAAAACTGCTTGAGGGGGGAATGAATAATTTAGAGACTGAAATTTAAAAAATTAGAGTTAAGAAGCAAAAACTTTTTTAGGAGGAAAAGTTAAAATCTTTCGAGAGAAAAATTTAAAAACTTTTGAGCAAGAAGTTGAATAATTTAGAGACAGAAATTTAAAATTTCGAGAGAGAAGTAAAAACTTCGAAGAGAGAATGTTCAAAAATTTGTGAGAGAGAATGTTCAAAAACTTTGAGAATTGAATAATTAAAGGTGAAATTTAAAATTTTGGAGAGATAAAAGTAAAAACTCTTGAGAGTGTGTTAATAATTTTGAAAGACATGAAGTATACACTTCCTACGGGGAGTGAAAAACTTTTGAGAAAGAGAAACTTTCGAGCAAGAGAGTTAGATTTAAGAAGTAAAAACTTTGAGAGCTAAGAAGTAACAACTTTTTTATAAGGAAAAATTAAAATCTTTTTAGGGATAAAAAGTTAAAAACTTTTTGAGCGAGAGAAAGTGAGTAATTTAAAGACTGAAATTTAAATTTAAGTGTTTGGATAGATAATTAAAAAACTTTTGAGCGAGAATTTTAGAAACTTTTGAGGGAGATAAAGTTAAGAGTTAAATGCACTTTGTATCCCCCAAGTTTGCCCCATTTTACACATTGCATCCTATATTTCAAAATGTGACACATTGTATCATGTACTTTTAGCGAACCAGCACATAACATTCTCCGACCCAAAATTCGTCACTAAAAGTGCAAAATACATCACTTTTAAACACCAACCCCATCTCTTTTAGCGACGGATTTTGGATCAGAGAGAGTTATGTGCCAGTTTCCTAAAAGTGCAGTAGGCAAAGTGTCACATTTTGAAGTATAGAATTCAATGTGCAAAATGAGATAAACTTGGGGGAATGCAAAGTACATTTAACTCTAAAGTTAATAACTTTTGAGCAAGAGAAAGTGAGTAATTTAAATACTAAAACTTAAAAACTTGGAGAGATACAAAGTAAAAACTTAATTTAAAGAGAAAAGAAAACTTTTCGAAGAAACAATGTTAAGCAAACACTTCTGAGAGAGAGTTACAAACCTTTGAGCGAGAGAAAGTGAGTAAATTAGAGACTGAAATTTAGAAACTTTTGTGAGAATGTCAAAAGCATTTGAGCAAGAAAAACTTAAAATCTTTTGTGGGAGAGAGAGTAAAAAATTGAGCGAGAGAAGTTGAATAATTTAGAGACTGAAATTTTAAAAATTAGAGATTTAAGAAATAAAAGGTTTTTAGGAGGAAAAGTTAAAACCTTTTGAGCAAGACAAAATTTAGTAATTTAGAGACTGAAATTCAAAAAAGATGAGAAGTACAAACTTTTCATAGAGTTAAAAATTTTGAAAGAGAAGTCAAAAACTTTTAAGGGAGAGAGAGTGGATAATTTAGAGACTGGAATTTCAAATTTTGGAGAGATAAGTAAAATCTTTCGAGAGAGAATGTTAGAACTTTTAAGAGAGTTTAAAAAGAGAGAGAAAACACTTTTGAGCGAGAGAAAGTGAATAGTTTAGCGACTGAACTTTAAAAGTTCGGAGAGACGAGTAAAATTTGAAATATGTGTAACTTTTAAGAGGGGAGAAAGTGAAAAACTTTTGGGAAAGAGAAACTTTCGAGCGAGAGAGTGAAAAATCTAGACACTGAAGTTTTAAAATTTGGGTAGTTAAAAAGTTCAAATCTTTTGAGGGAAAGAAAGTTAAAAAGTAACTTTTGAGAGAGTAAATAATTTAGGGACTGAAATCTAAAAATTTAGAGAGTTAAGAAGTAAAAACTTTTGAAGAGAGAATGTTAAAATCTTTTGAAAAAGAGAAATTTAAAATCTTATGAGGGAGAGAGTGTACAAGTTAGGGACTAAAATCTAAAAATTTAGAGTTAAGAAGTAAAAACTTTTTTAGGAGAAAAAGTTAAAATCTTTCGAGGGAGAGAAATTTAAAAAAGTTTGAGCGAAAAAGTGAATAATTTGAGAGGTTGACTTAAATATTTGGAGAGATTAGTAAAGACTTTGATAGAGAGAATGCTAAAAAGTTTTGAGGGATAGAATGTTCAAAAACTTTTGAGACAGTGACTAACTAAGGGTCTGAAATTTAGAATTTTTGATATATAAGTAAAAACGAGAGAGAGAGAGAGAGAATGTTTATAATATTGAAAAATAGGAAGTATACACTTCTCATGGAGAAAGTGAAAACTGTTAAGAGAAAAAGAAACTTTCAAGCTAGAGAGAGTCAAATTTTGATATTTAAGAAGTAAAATCTTTTTAGGAGTAAAAGTTTAAAAAAAATAAGAGAGAGTGAATAATTTAGAGCCAAAAATTTAAAAATTTGAAGAGAAGAAGTAAAACCTTTGAAGGAGAGATGGTGAATAATTTAAACACCGAAATTTAATATTTTGGAGAGAGCTATAAGAAGAAAATAGTTTTTAAAAAGGAAAAATTAAAATCTTTTGAGGAAGAAATTAAAAACATTTGAGATAATTTTAAAAACTTAAAGAGGGCAGAAAGTTAACAACTCTTGAGCGAGAAAACGTAATTTAGAGACTAAAATTTAAAATTTTTGATAGACGAGAAGTAAAAACTTTTAGAGAAAGAAAGTAAAAAACTTTTCAGGGAGAGAAAGTTAAAATCTTTTGAACAGAAAGTAAACTAGAGACCGAAATTTAAAATTTTGGATTTGGACCGATGAGAAGTAAAAACTTTTAAGAGATTAAAAACTTTTGAAAAAGAGAATGTTAAATGAGACAGTGTGTTAAAATCTTTTGAGGGAGAGAATGTAAAACATATTTTGAGAGAGCAAATAATATAGGGATAGAAATCTAAAATTTGGAAAGTTAAGCAAAAACTTTTTTAGGAAAAAAATTAAAAATCATTCGAGGTAGAGTATTTTGACAAACTTTTCAGCGAGAGTGAATTATTTTAGAGACCGACATTAATATATTTGGAGAGATAAGTAAAAACTTTGAAAGAGAGAGTGTTGAAAAAGTTTTGAGGAACAGAATGTTCAAAACCTTTTGAGACAGTGAATAATTAACAGTTGAAAATTTAAAATTTTGGACAAGTAAATAAAAACGAGAGAGAGAGAGAGAGAGAATGTTTATAATTTTGAAAAATAGGAAGTATACATTTTTGATAGAGAGAGTGAAAACCTTTTGAGAAAAACAAACTTTCAAGCAAGAGAGAATGAAATTTTGATATTAAGAAGTAAAAACATTTCCAGGAGTAAAAGTTAAAAAAAAAATTAGTAGGGAAAGTGAATAATTTAGAGCCAGAAATTTAAAATTTTGGAGAGCTAAGAAGTAAAAACTTTTTTAAAATGTAAAATTCAAATCTTTTGAGGGAGAGAGTAATTTATAGACTAGAATTTAAAAGTTTCGACAGATAAGAATTAAAAACTTTTCAGACAAAATGTTATAATCTTTCAAGGGAGAGAGTTAAAAACATTTCAACAAGAGAAAGAAAGTAATTTAGAGATTGGAATTTAAAATATTGGAGAGATAAGAAGGTAAAGCATTTGAGAAAGAATGTTAAAAACTTTTAAGGGAGAGAAAGTTAAAATCTTCTACATAAAAGGAAGTTAATTTTTTTGAAGAAGAGAATGTAAATTAGAGAGCAAAATTTAAATTTTGGAGAGACGAGAACTAAAAGCTTTTGAAGAATGTTAAAAACATTTGAGAAAGGGAAAGTTAAAATCTTATGAGGGAGAGAAAGTTAAAAACTGCTAGGGGGGGGGAATGAATAATTTAGAGACTGAAATTTAAAAAATTGGAGTTAAGAAGTAAAAACTTTGTTAGGAGGAAAAGTTAAAATCTTTCAAGAGAGAAATTTAAAAACTTTTGAGCAAGAAGTTGAATAATTTAGAGACAGAAATTTAAAATTTCGAGAGAAGTAAAAACTTCGAAGAGAGAATGTTCAAAAACTTTGAGAATTGAATAATTAAGGGTGAAATTTAAAATTTTAGAGAGATAACAAGTAAAAACTCTTGAGAGAGAATGTTAATAATTTTGAAAGACAAAGTATACACTTCCTACGGGGAGTGAATAACTTTTGAGAAAGAGAAACTTTCGAGCAATAGAGTTAGATTTAAGAAGTAAAAACTTCGAGAGCTAAGAAGTAAAAACTTTTGTAGAAGGAAAAATTAAAATCTTTTTAGGGATAAAAAGTTTAAAACTTTTTGACCGAGAGAAAGTGAGTAATTTAAAGACTGAAATTTAAATTTAAGTGTTTGGATAGATAATTAAAAAACATTTGAGCGAGAATTTTAGAAACTTTTAAGGGAGATAAAGTTAAGAGTTAAATGCACTTTGCATCCACCAAGTTTGTCCCATTTTGCACATTGCATCCTATATTTCAAAATGTGATACTTTGCATCCTGTACTTTTAGCGAACCAGCACATAACATTCTTCGACCCAAAATTCGTCACTAAAAGTGCAAAATACATCACTTTTAAACACTAACCCCATCGCTTTTAGCGACGGATTTTGGATCAGAGAGTGTTATGTGTCACATTTTGAAGTATAGAATTCAATGTGCAAAATGAGATAAACTTGGAGGATGCAAAGTACATTTAACTCTAAAGTTAATAACTTTTGAGCGAGAGAAAGTGAGTAATTTAAATACTGAAATTTAAAATTTTCTAAAGTTAATAACTTTTGAGTGAGAGAAAGTGAGTAATTTAAAGACTGAAATTTAAAAATTTGCAGAGATGTGAACTAAAAACTTTTGAGAGAGAATGTTTAAAACTTTTTAACAGAGGGTTTAAAAAATTTTTAAAGAAAGGAGGGTAAGTTAAAATCATTTGAGAGAGAATGAATAATTTTATAGATTTGAAATTTTAAAGTTTGGAGAGTTGAGAAGTAAAAACTTTTTTAGGAGGAAAAGTTCGAGGGAGAGAAAGTTGAGAGTGAATAGTTAAAGACTAGATTTCAAGAACCGACTAGATTTTAAGAACTTGGAGATATACATAAAAACTTTTGACAGAGAGAATGTTAAAAACTTTTGAGAGAGAGAAAGTTAAAAACGTTTAAAACTGTATAATTTAGAGACTGAAATTTAAAAACTTGGAGAGATACGAAGTAAAAACTTAATTTAAATAGAAAAGAAAACTTTTCGAAGAAACAACATTAAGCAAACACTTCTGAGAGAGAAAGTTACAAACCTTTGAGCGAGAGAAAGTGAGTAAATTAGAGACTGAAATTTAGAAACTTTTGTGAGAGTGAATGTCAAAAGCTTTTGAGCAAGAAAAACTTAAAATCTTTTGTGGGAGAGAAAGTTAAAAAGTTTTGAGCGAGAGAACTTGAATAATTTAGAGACTGAAATTTTAAAAATTGGAGATTTAAGAAATAAAAAGCCTTTTAGGAGAAAAAGTTAAAACCTTTTGAGCAAGACAAAAGTTAGTAATTTAGAGACTGAAATTCAAAAACGATAAGAAGTAAAAACTTTTGATACAGTTAAAAATTTTGAAGGAGACAAGTCAAAAACTTTTAAGGGAGAGAGAGTGGATAATTTAGAGACTGAAATTTCAAATTTTGGAGAGAAGTAAAATCTTTTGAGAGAGAATGTTAGAACTTTTTAAGAGAGTTTAAAAAGAGTGAGTTAAACACTTTTGAGCGAGAGAATGTGAATAGTTTAGCGACTGAACTTCAAACGTTTGGAGAGACGAGTAAAATTTTATAATATGTAACTTTTAAGGGGGAGAAAGTGAAAAACTTTTGCGAAAGAGAAACTTTCGAGCGAGTGAAAAATCTAGAGACTGAAATTTTAAAATTTGGATAGTTAAAAAGTAAAAAGTTCAAATCTTTTGAGGGAAAGAAAGTAAAAAAATAACTTTTGGGAGAGTAAATAATTTAGGGACCGAAATCTAAAAATTTGGAGAGTTAAGAAGTAAAAACTTTTTAAGGAGAAAAATTTAAACTCATTCGAGGGAGAGCAATTTAACAAAAATTTTAGCGAGAAAGTGAATAATTTAGAGACCGACATTTAAATATTTGGTGAGAGAAGTAAAAATTTTGAGAGAACGAATGTTCAAAAAATTTTGAGGGGTACAAAAGGTCCAAAAAAAATACAGACAGTGAATAATTAAAGGTCTGAAATTTAAAATTTTGGAGAGATGAGAAGTAAAAGCTTTTGAAGAGAGAGAATGTTAAAAACTTTTGAGAAAGAGAAATTTAAAATCTTATGAGGGAGAGAGAGTAAATAAGTTGGGCACTGAAATCTAAAAATTTAGAGTCAAGTAAAAACTTTTTTAGGAGAAAATGTAAAAATCTTTCGAGGGAGAGAAATTTAAAAAAGTTTGAGCGAAAAAGTGAATAATTTGAGAGGCTGAGATTTAAATATTTGGAGAGATGAGTAAAGACTTTGATAGAGAGAATGTTAAAAAGTTTTGAGGGATTGTTCAAAAACTTTTGAGACAGTGACTAGTTAAGGGTCTGAAATTTAGAATTTTTGATAGATAAGTAAAAACGAGAGAGAGAGAGAGAGAGTGTTTATAATATTGAAAAATAGGAAGTATACACTTCTCATGGAGAAAGTGAAAACTGTTAGAGAAAAAGAAACTTTCAAGCTAGAGAGAGTTAAATTTTGATATTTAAGAAGTAAAATCTTTTTAGGAGTAAAAGTTTTAAAAAAAAATAACAGAAAGTAAATAATTTAGAGCCAAAAATTTAAATTTAGAGCCAAAAATTTAAAATTTTGAAGGGAAGAAGTAAAACCTTAGAAGGAGAGATGGTGAATAATTTAAAGACCGAAATTTAATATTGTGGAGAGCTATAAGAAGAAAATACTTTTTAAAATGGAAAAATTAAAATTTTTTGAGGAAGAGAAAATTAAAAACTTTTGAGATAGTGATTGAAAATTAAAATCTTTTGAGGGAGAGAAAGTGAGTAAATTAGAGACTGATATTTAAAAGTTTCAACAGATAAGAATAAAAAACTTTTGAGACAGAATGTTAAAATCTTTCGACAGAGAGAAAGTTAAAAACATTTGAGCGAGAGAAAGTGAGTAATTTATAGACAGGAATTTAAAATTTTGGAGAGATAAAAAGTTAAAGCTTTTAAGAAAGAATGTTAAAAACTTTTAAGGGAGAGAAAGTGAAAATCTTTTGCATAAAACAAAGTTAAAATTTATTGGAGAAGAGAAAGTAAATTAGAGACCAGTATTTAAAATTTTGGAGAGATGAAAAGTAAAAGATTTTGAAGAGAGAGAACGTTAAAAACTTTTGAGAGAGAGAGAGTAAATAACTTAGGAACTGAAATATATAAATTTGTAGAGCTAAGATGTAAACTTTCGAGGGAGAGAAATTTAAAAAAACTTGAAGAGGCTGAGATTTAAATATTTGGAGAGATGAGTAAAGACTTTGATAGAGAGAATGATCAAAAAGTTTTGAGGGATAGAATGTTCAAAAACTTTTGAGAGTGAATAATTAAGGTTCAAAAATTTAAAATTTTTGATAGATAAGTAAAAACTAGAGAGGGAGAGAATGTTTATAATTTTGAGAAATAGAAAGTATACATTTTTGATGGAGAGAGTGAAAACCGTTTTGAGAAAAAGAAACTTTCAAGCAAGAGAGTGAAATTGTGATATTTAAGAAGCAATAACTTGTTTAGGAGTAAAAGTTATAAAAAAAATTAAGAAGAGAGTGAATAATTTAGAGCCAAAATTATAAAAATTTTAAGAGAAAAGAAGTAAACCCTTTGAGGGAGAGCTATATAAGAATAAAAAACTTTTCAAAAAGGACAAACTAAAATCTTTTGAGGGAGAGAAAATTAAAACTTTTTGAGATAGAATGTAAATACTTTTGAGGGAGAGAGAGTGAGTAATTTAAAGACTGAAATTTAAAATTTTTGAGAGATGAGAAGTAAAAGCTTTTGAGAGAGACAGCTAAAAACTTTTACGGGAGAGAAAGTTAAAATTTTTTGAACAGAAATTTAGTAAATTAGAGACCGAAATTTAAAATTTTGGATAGATGAGAAGTAAAAATTTTGAGAGAGAATGTTAAAAACTTTTGAGAAAGAGAATGTTAAAAACTTTTGAGGGAGGGTAAAAACCCTTTTGAGAGAGTAAATAATTTAGGGACTGAAATCTAAAAATTTGGAGAGTTTAAGTAAAAACTTTTGTAGGGGAAAAATTTAAAATCATTGGAGGGAGAGAAATTTAACAAACTTTTCAGCGAGAAAGTGAATTATTTTAGAGACCGACATTTAAATACTTGTAGAGACAAATAAAAACTTTGAGACAAAGAACATTGAAAAAGTTTTGACGGACAGAATGTTCAAAAGCTTTTGAGACGGTGAATAATTACAGGTCGGAAATTTAAAAGTTTGGATAGATAAGTAAAAATGAGAGGGACAAAGAGAGAGAGAGAATGTTTATAATTTTGAAAAATAGGAAGTATACACTTTTGATGGAGAGAAACAAAACCTTTTGAGAAAAACAAAGAGTTAAATGCAAGAGCATCTCCCAAGTTTATCGCATTTTGCACATTGCATCCTATACTTCAAAACATGACACTTTGCATCCCATACGCAAACCAACACATAAAACTCTCCGACACAAAATCAGTTGCTAAAAGTGATGGGGTTGGTGTTTAAAAGTGACGCATTTTGCACTTTTAGTAACGAAATTTTGGTCGGACGATGTTATATACAGATTCGTTAAAATTACGGGATGCAAAGTGTTACGTTTTGAAATATAGGATGCAATGTGCAAAAGTAAACTTGGGGAATCACAATGCATTTAACTCAAAAACATTTTAGGAGAAAATTAAAATCTTTTGAAAGAGATAAAGTGAATAATTAAGAGCAAGAAATTCAAAATTTAGAGTCAAGTAAAAACCTTTTGAGGCAGAGAGGGAGAATAATTTAGAGACTATAATTTAAAATTTTGGACAGCTAAGTAAAAACTTTTTTAAAATGAAAAATTAAAATAGTTGGAGAGAGAGTAATTTAGAGTGGTATTTAAAAGTTTCGACATCTGAGAATTAAAAACTTTTAAGACAGAATGTTAAAATCTTTCCAGGGAGAGAAAATTAAAAACATTTGAGCGAGAGAAAGTGAGTAATTTAAAGACTGAAATTTAAAATTTTGGAGAGATGAGAAGTTAAAGCTTTTGAGAAACAATGTAAGAAACTTTTAAGGGATAGAAAGTTAAAACATTTTACAGAAGACAAATTAAATTAGAGAGCAAAATTTAAAAATTTGGAGAGATGAGAAGTAAATCCTTTTGAGAGAGAGAATGTTAAATACTTTTGAGAAAGAGAAAGTTAAAATCTTATGAGGGAGAGAGTTAAAATACTTTTAAGGGAGAGAAAGTAAATAACTTGGGGGTTGAAATCTAAAAATTTGGAGAGTAAAGAAGTAAAAACTTTTTTATGAGAAAAAAGTAAAAATCTTTCGAGGGAAAGAATTTTAAAAACTCAAGAAAGTGAATAATTTTAGAGATTGAGATTTAAATATTTGGAAGGATAGAAGTAAATAACTAAGGGTCAAAAATTTAAAATTTCGAACAGATAAGTAAAAACGAGGGAGAGAGAGAGAATGTTTATAATTTTGAAAAATAGGAAGCATACACTTTTGACGGGGAGAGTGAAACCCGTTTGAGAAAAAGAAGCATTCAAGCAAGAGAGTGAAATTTAAAAAGTATTAAGAGAGTTTTTCAGAAAAAAATTAAGTGGAGAAAGTGAATAATTTAGAGGCAACAATTTAAAATTTTGAAGAGAAAAGAAGTAAAAATTTTTGAGGAAAAGATGGTGAATAATTTCTAGATTGAAATTTAAAATTTTGAAAAGCTAAGAAAAAAAAATTCAAAGGAAAAATTAAAATCTTTTGAGGGAGGGAAAGTTAAAAACTTTTGAGCAAGAGAAAGTGAGTAATTTAGAAACTAAGTAAAAGCTTTTGTGAGACAGAATGTTAAAAACTTTTAAGGGAGAGAGAGTTCAAATCTTTTGAAGAGAGTAAATTTTAGACCGAAATTTAAAAATGTGCAGAGATGAGAAGTAAAAACTTTTGAGTGTTCAAAAATTTTGAGAGAGAATGTAAAAAACTTTTGACAAATAGAAAATTAAAATCTTTTGAGGGAGAGATAGGAAAAAATCTTTTGAGAGAGTAAATAATTTAGGGGCTAAAATCTAAAAATTTGGAGTTAAGAAGTAAAAACTTTTTTTAGGAGAAAATTTTAAAATCATTCGAGGGAGAGAAATTTAACAAACTTTTCAGCGAGAAAGTGAATAATTTTAGATAATGACATTTAAATATTTGGAGAGAGAAGTAAAAAATTTGAGAGAGAAAATGTTGAAAAGTTTTGATGGACAAAATGTTCAAAAAAAGCTTTTGGGACGATTAATAATAACAGCTCGGAAATTAAAAATGTTGTATAGAAAAGCACAAACTCTCGAGAGAGAAAATGTTTATAATTTTGAAAAATAGGCAGTATACACTTTTGATAGAGGGAGTGAAAACCTTTTCAGAAAAACAAAGAGTTACATGCACTTTGCATCCCCCAAGATTACCCATTTTGCACATTGCATCCTATACTTCAAAACGTAAAATTTTGCATCACGTACTTTTAGCAAATCGGCTCATAAAACCCTCCGACCCAAAATCTGTCGCTAAAAGTGACGGAGTTAGTGTTTAAAAGTGATGCATTTTGCACTTTTAGTGACGGATTTTGTGTCGGAGGATATGTGCCGGTTCAGTAAAAGAGCAGGATGCAAAGTGTCACGTTTTGAAGTATAGGTTACAACGTGCAAAATGGGGTAAACTTGAGAGATGCAAATTGCATTTAACTCAAAAACAAACTGTCATGCAAGAGAGTGAAATTTTGATATTTAAGAAGTAAAAACATTTGTAGGAATACAAGTTAAAATTTTTGGAGGGAGAGAGTGAATAATTTGGAGCCAGATATTTAAAAATTGGAAGATAAGAAGTAAAAACCTTCGAGGGAGAGATGGAAAATAATTAAGAGACTAAAATTTAAAATTTTCAAGAGCTAAGAAATAAAAACTTTTTTAAAATGAAAAATTACAATCTTTCCAGGGAGAAAAGGTTGAGTAATTTAGAGATTGGTATTTAACAGTTTTCGAGATATAAGATTTAAAAACTTTTGAGACAGAATGTTATAATCTTTCAAGGGAGATAAAGTTAAAAACATTTTTGCGAGATATGGTGACTAATTTAGAGATTAGAATTTAAAATTTCGGAGAGATGAGAAGTCGGCTTTTGAAAAAGAATGTTAAAAAACTTTTAAACGAAGAGAAAGTTATTTTCTGCATAAAAGAAAGTTAAAATCTTTTGGAGAAGAGAGAGTTAGTAATTTAGAGACCAAAATTTAAAATTTTGAAGAGATGAGAAGTAAAAGCTTTTGAGAGAGAATGTTAAAAAACTTTTGAGAAATAGAAAGTCAAAATCTTATTAGGGAGAGAGTAAATAACTTGGGGAGTGAAATCGTTAGCGAAAGAAGATGAATAATTTAGGGACTGAAATTTAAAATTTTGGAGACTTAAGAACGAAAAAACATTTTCAGGAAGAAAAGTTAAAATCTTTTTGCAGGAAAGAAAATGAAAAAATTTTTGAGCAAGAGAAAATGAATAATTTAGAGGACTAGAATTTAAATATCTAGAGAGATAGCTAAACACTTTTGAGAGAAGGAATGTGTTAAAAACTTATGAAATAGAAAGTTAAAAACTTTTGAGGGAGACGGTGAATAATTTAGAGACTGAAATTTAAAACTTTGGAGAGATAAGAAGTAAAAACTTTTGAGCTAAAAAAAGTGAATAATTTAGAAAATGGAATTTAAAATTTTGGAGAGAAGTAAAAACTTTTGAGGGAGAGAATGTTAAAATCTTCTGAGGTAGACAAAGTTAAAAAACTTTAGATACTGAAATTTAAAATTTTGGAAAGTCAAGAAGTAAACACTTTTTTAGGAAAGAAAGGGAAAAATCTTTTGAGAGAGAGGGAAGTTAAAAACTTTTTGGGGAGAGATATTGAATAATTTAGAGACTAAAATTTAAAATTTTTGAGAAATATAGTAAAAACTTTTTTTTGGTAGAAAAGTCGAGATCTTTTGAGCGAGTTAAAAATCTTTTGAGGGAAAAAGTTAAAAACTTTTGAGGGAGAGTTAAAAACTTTCAAGGGAGAGAAAGTGATTAATTTAGAGACTGGAATTTAAAAATTGGGAGCAAAAAAAAAACTTTTGAGAGAAAATTAAAAGTTTTTGAGGGAGAGAGAGTTTAAAATTTTTTGAGGGAGAGAAAAGTTTAAATCATTTGATCAATAAAAGTTATAACTTTAGATACTAGAATTTAAAATTTTGGAGAGAAATAAAAACTTTAGAGAGAATGTTAAAAACTTTTGCGGGAGAGAAAGTTAAAATCTTTTGAATGAGAGAACTGTAATTTAGAAACTGAAATTTAATATTTGGAGAGATGAGAAATGAGAAGGAAAAACTTTTGAACGAGAGAATAATTTAGAAACTGAAATTTAAAATTTTCGGGAGTTAAGATGTAAAAACTGTATTAAGAGGAAAAGTTAGAATCTATTAAAGCAGAGAGTTAAAAACTTTTGAGCGGGAGATAGTGAATAATTTATAGACTGAAATTTAAAAATTTGGAGATGAGAAGTAAAAACTTTTGAAGGAGAGGGTGAAAGTGAATAATTTAGAGACTGGAATTTAAAATTTTTGGAGAGAAGTAAAAGCTTTTGAGAGAGAATGTTTAAAACTTTTGAGGGAGAGAGTTAAAATATTGTGGGAGAGAATGTCAAAAGCTTTATAGGAGAGGGAATAATTTAGAGACTGAAATTTAAAAATTTGGAGAGACAAGAAGTAAAGACTTTTGAGTGACAGAAAGTGAATAACTTTTGCGCAAGAGAAAGTTAATAATTTTAGAGATTGAAATTTAAAAATGTGTAGTGACAAGAAGGAAAACCTTTTAAGGTTAGAATTTAAAATTTTCATGAGATACGTAAATACTTTTGAGAGAGAATAATTAAAACTTTTGAGGGATAGAATGTTAAAACTTTTGAGAGAGCATGTTATTTTGAAAGAGAGAAAGTTAAAAACTTTTGAGCGACAGAAAACTGAATAGTTTTAGCGATTGAAATTTAAAAAATTCAAGAGATAACAAGTAAAAAACTTTTGAGGAAAAGAATTTTAAAAACTTTTGAAGGGGAAAATGTTAAAATCATTTGAGGGAGAGTTAAAATCTATAAAGCGAGAGAAACTGAATAGTTTAAGCGATTGAAATTTAAAAAATTAGAGATAAGTAAAAACTTTTTAAGGGAGAGAATGTTAAAAACTTGAGGGGGAGAATGTTAAAAACATTTGAGACAGAATTTTAAAAAACCTATGAGACAGAGTTGAATAATTTAGAGACTGGAATTTAAAATTTTAAAGAGAAGAAAAAAAACACAAAGTTAAAATCTTTTGAGTGAGAAAAAGTTTAAAGCTTTTGAGGTAGAAAAAGTTAAAAACTTTTGTGCAAGAGAAAGTATTCAGTTTAGAGATTGAAATATATTAAAATTTTTGGAGATATAAGAGGTAAAAATTTTGGAGGGAGAGGATGCCAAAAACTTTGGGGGGAGAGAACGCTAAAATCGTTTTGAGCGAAAGAAGATGAATAATTTAGGGACGGAAAATTTAAAAATTTTGGAGAAGGAAACATTTTCAGGAAGAAAAGTTAATTTTTTGAAGGAGAGAATACGAAAAAATTTTGAGCGAGATAAAATGAATAATTTAGAGACTAAAATTTAAAAATCTACAGAGATGACTAAACACTTTTGAGAGAAAGAATTGTGTTAAAAAAATTTAAGAAAGAGAGTCAAAAACTTTTGAGGGAGACAGTGAATAATTTAGAGACTGAAATTTAGAACTTTGGAGAGAAGTAAAAACTTTTGAGCTAAAAAAAGTGAATAATTTAGAAATTGGAATTTAAAATTTTTGCGTACAAAAACTTATGAGGGAGAGTGTTAAAATCTTCTGAGGTAGAGAAAATTAAAAACTTATGATATTGAAATTTAAAATTTTGGAAAGTCGAGAAGTAAAAACGTTTGTAAGAAAGAAAGGGAAAATCTTTTGAGAGAGAGGAAGTTAAAAACTTTTGAGGGAGAGATATTGAATAATTTAGAGACTAAAGTTTAAAATTTTTGAGAAATAAAGAAGTAGACTGGATCGCGAAAATGACAGACTTAGTAAGCTGGAGCCTACCAGCATAAGAAAGAAATCCGTTGGTCCAGGATTGGATTTTGTTTTTAATCCTAGCTAAGAGAGGCTGGCAATCAGCAATACTAAGCTTTGAGGTAATAAGAGGGACCCCAAGAAATTTTGCAGGGAAGGAGCCCAAACTGAAACCAAGACGAGAGAATATCTGCAGCTTGATCATCAGAGACATGGAAAAGAAAACATGAGCTCTTAGAGGTGTTAACTTTTTTAGGGAGAAAAGTCTAGATCTTTTGAGGGAGAGTAAGTTAAAAATCTTTTTAGGGAGAAAGTTAAAAGCTTTTGAGGGAGAGTTAAAAACCTTTGAGCAAGAGAAAGTGATTAATTTAGAGACTGGAATTTAAAAACTAGGAGCAAAGAAAAACTTTTGAGAGAGAGTTAAAATCTTTTAAGGGAGAGAAAGTTATAAAAAAATTAGGTTAAATTTTTTGAGAGAGAGTTAAAATCATTTGATCGATAAAAGTAATAACTTGAGACTAGAATTTAAAATTTTGGAGAGAGAAATAAAAACTTTAGAGAGAATGTTAAATACTTTTGCTGGAGAGTTAAAATCTTTTAAAAGAGAGAGAGTTAATTTAGAAACTGAAATTTAAAATTTGGAGAGATGAGAAATAAGAAGTAAGAACTTTTAAGGGAAAGAATAATTTAGAAACTAAAATTTAAAAATTTCGGTAGTTAAGAAGTAAAAACTTTTAATAGGAAAAGTTAAAATCTTTTCAGGGAGAGAAAGTTAAAAACTTTTTAGTGGGAGAAAGTGAATAAATTTAGAGACCGAAATTTAAAATTTTTGATATGAGAAGTAAAAACTTTTGAAGGAGAGGGTGAAAGTGAATAATTTAGAGACTGGAATTTAAAATTTTAGAGAGATTAGTAAAAGCTTTTGAGGGAGAATGTTAAAACTTTTGAGGGAGCGAAAGTTAAAATCTTGAGGGAGAGAATGTCAAAAACTTTTTAGGAGAGGGAATAATTTAGAGACTTGAAATTTAAAAATTTGGAGACAAGAAGTAAAGACTTTTGAGTGACAAAAAGTAAAAGTGAATAACTTTTGCGCAAGAGAAAGTGAATAATTTAGAGATTGAAATTTAAAAATGTGGAGTGACGAAGTAAAACCTTTTGAGATTAGAATTTAAAATTTTCCAAGAGATAAGTAAATACTTTTGAGGGAGAATAATTAAAAAGTTTGAGGGATAGAATGTTAAAACTTTTAACAGAGGAAATGTTCAAATCTTTTGAGGGAAAGAAAGTTAAAAACTTTTAAGCGAGAGAAACTGAATACTTTAGAGACTAAAATTTCAAAAATTCAAGAAATAAGAAGTAAAAACTTTTTAGGAAGAGAATTTTAAAAACTTTTAAAGGGGAGAATGTTAAAATCATTTGAGGGAGAGAGTTAAAATCTATAAATCAAGAGAAACTGAATAGTTTAGCAATTGAAATTTAAAAAAATTAAGAGATAACTAAAAACTTTGAGGGAGGAGAGAATGTTAAAAACTTGTGAGGGAGAGAATGTTAAAAACATTTGAGAGATAGAATGTTAAAAACCTATGAGACAGAGTGAGTGAATTAATGTAGAGACTGGAATTTAAAATTGTGGAGAGATGTATATAAAACACAAAGTTAAAATCTTTTGAGGGAGAAAACGTTATAAGCTTTTGAGGGAAAAAGTTTTGAGGGAGAAAAAGTTGAAAACTTTTGTACAAGAGAATGTATTCAGTTTAGAGATTGAAATTTAAAATTTTGGAGATATAAGAAGTAAAAATTTGGAGGGAGAGGATGTCAAAAACTTTTGAGGGAGAGAACGTTAAAATCGTTTGAGCGAAAGAAGATGAATAATTTAGGGACTGAAATTTAAAATTTTGGAGACTTGAGAAGAAAAAACATTTTCGACAGTGTTCTAAAAATCACCGCCTAGGCCCGCCCTGGCGCTAGACCCCCCCTTGGCGCCACGCCTAGGCGCTAGGCCCCCCCTGGCGCATCGCCTAGGCCCAAAGCGGCAAAAAAATCCCTCTAAGAGATTAGGTGGGACTAGGCAGGGCCTAGGCAGGCAAGGAGGAGAAATTAGGCCCCTAAGCGTGGCCTAGGCGGAGAAATTAGGGCTGCAATTGTTTTTTTATTTTTATTTTAATAACTAAGCTACAAAATAACGTTGTGGGTCATTATCTTGAAGGAGTATGAGTGTGAGTCCGATAGGGACATTATCTTGGAGAGATACGGAGAAGAAGAGTTAGAGATATAGAGGGATATGGAGATGATGACTATTAGTTTATATTTTTGATTATTTGTTTATGTTTAAACTTTGAACAATTGCGTATTTGTATTTGAACTTTGACATTGGTAATATGGATATGTGTTTGAACTTTAAGCAAATGCCTTTATTATCTTTATTATAGATTGTTTTGCTTTATATTATTGTTTTATTTGGATAAATGTAAGATAAAATATTAAAATTGACTTAAAATAAAAATCCCGCCTAGGCCCCCTAGGCGCTAGGCCCCCTCCGGTCGCCCGCCTCTCGCCTAGCTCCTTTTAGAACCTTGATTTTTGGGAAGAAAAGTTAAAATCTTTTGAAGGGGGAGAGAATGAAAAAAATTTGAGCGACAGAAAATGAATAATTTAGAGACTAGAATTTAAAAATCTAAAGAGATGACTAAAACACCTTTGAGAGAAAGAATGTGTTAAAAAAATTAAGAGAGAAAGTTAAAAACTTTTGAGGGAGACGAAGAATAATTTAGAGACTGACATTTAAAATTTTGGAGACAAGAAGAAAAAACTTGCTAAAAAAGTGAATAATTTAGAAATTGGAATTTAAAATTTTGGAGAGATGTTAAAACTTTTGCGTGCAAATTTTGAGGGAGAAAATGTTAAAATCTTCTGAGGTAAAGAATATTAAAAACTTGAGATACTGAAATTTAAAATTTTGGAAAGTCAAGAAGTAAAAACGTTTTTAGGAAAGAAAAGGGAAAATCTTTTGAGAGGAAGTTAAAACTTTTGAGGGAGAGATATTGAATAATTTAGAACTAAAATTTGAAATTTGTGAGAAATAAATAAGTAAAAACTTTTTTAGGTAGAAAAGTCCAGATCTTTTGAGGAAGAGTTAGTTAAAACCTATGGAGGGAGAAAGTTAAAAACTTTTGAGAGAGAGTTAAAACTTTCGAGCGAGAGAAAGTGATAAATTTAGAGACTGGAATTTAAAAATTGGGAGCAAAGAAAAAACTTTTGAGAGAGAGTTAAAAAAAAATTAGGCTAAATTTTTTGAGGGAGAGAAAGTTAAAATCATTTGATCGATAAAAAGTAATTTTAGAGACTTGAATTTAAAATTTTGGAGAGAAATAAAAACTTTATAGAGAGTGTTAAAAACTTTTGCGGAAGAGAGTTAAAATCTTTTGAGAGAGAGAAAGTTAATTTAGAAACTGAAATTTAAAACTTGAAGAGATGAGAAGTAAAAACTTTTTGAGGGAGAGAACAATTTGGAAACTGAAATTTAAAATTTCGGGAGTTAAGAAGTAAAAACCTTTTTAAGAGTTACAATCAAAGTTAAAAACTTTTGAGCGAGAGAAAGTTAATAATTTTGAGTCTGGAATTTAAAAATTTAGAAAGATAAGTAAAAACTATTAAGTTCGAGAATGTTAAAAACTTTTTTGGGAGAGAATGTTAAAATCTTTGAGAGAAAGTTAAAAACTTTTTTATGAGAGAATGAAAAACTTTCATGGTAGAGAATGAAAAATTTAGAGACTGAAATTTAAAAATTTCCGGAGAGATAGTAACTAGATACTTTTGATGGGGAGGGAGTGAAAAACGTTTGAGGAGAAATTGAAAAACTTGTGTGAGACTGGAAATAAAAATTTCAGTACGTAGAAAGTAAAATCTTTTTAGAGGAAGAGTTAAAATTTTCGAAAAATGTGACGTAAAAACTTTTGAGGGAGAGATTGTGAAAATTTTCTAGAGATGAGAAGTAAAAACTTTTAACGGGGAGAAAGTAAAAAGTTTAGATTGTAAAAGTTACAATTTCTAAAGATAGCAAATTGGAGGCACAATCATAAACAAAATTTTCCACAAGTGCAAGCACCCACATTTATTGTAATACAACACATCCACAGTTATTGTAATACAACACTATCACAAATATCGTAACACATTGAAAAAATATCAGAAATGCAGATTTCAATGCACCAGGCAGAAAAAATTAACGCAGAGAGTGTACTACCTTCATTCCAAAGTATTAGATCACTTACCTTTCATAAATTAAAGAATTTTATGAAATGCAAGATATCTTATATTATGGAACGGAGGGAGTAGAGGGCATCCAAAATTGAGAGAGAGCAATATATCATACCTTCATATCTTAATTTGAGCATTTATCTTAGCGTTCAACAGCATCAGTGACTAGAGCCATCGACCTCTGATCTTTTACCTCACCAATTAACCCAAATTCCTTAGCCTTTTGCTGGGGTCATAAAACTATCAGATACAACACAAGGTTTTTATCATATTAGTTCAGGTACGAAAGCCACAACACCAGAATAAAAAAACAGAAATTAATGGTAAGAGGTAAAGATGAAAGACAAGTACCTAAGAAAAGAGCAGAAGGTTTTTCTGGCCTTGATTTGAACTCAGGATGGAATCGGAATTGGACACCCACATAGTATTGATGAGTAGGCAACTCAACAATCTGTAAGTCAGAATTAGAAGACAAATGATTCCATTTATTCGAAAATGTAGTTCTTGAATCAGTTTGGATCAATACACATATGCAAATTTATAATACAGTATTTGAAAGTAAACACTATCTTTATAATTACCGAGTACCATATGATATTGCAGCTTTACTGTTCATAGAGATGTGCTAGATTGCATATATTTTGAAATGGAGGGAGCAAATAAAGTAGCAAATCAATAAGATTACATATCAATACTAATATATAAAAACAGGACTGACGATCCTTCAATTGAATCAATTGAAAAACTCACTGAGTCAACCCTTAATTAATTAAGAGTTAACTCGCTCAATTGGAAAAATCACGCGAGTTTAGAATCGAGTCCATCCTTCAATCGACAAAACCATCGGTCTCTTCAGATTTCCCCTCATTCTTCCTCTTCTTCTTTTTCTTCTTCGCCTCTTCCTCTAAACCTTATCTGATGTCTAAATTGAAATATCCTCCTCTTCTTCTCCAAACAGAAGATACGAATTTTTGCCTCTCTGATTCCTTAAAATATTTTTCCCTCTCTGATTCCTCCCCACACGCATCCCAAATCTCTCCTTTTCTATCTCTGATTTACCCTAAACATCTTTTGTAGGACAAACGAATACGAAGTCGGGCAGGTATTTAGGGCTCGATAATATTCTAGGTTTCAATTTCTCCAGCCTCAATCGCATATCAGCTATTTCATCAATTTCAGATTAGTTATGAATGATTCAACGGGAAGATTTAGAGCAAGAGCTAGGTTGATTGTGGATTGATTCAATGCGAAGATTTCGAGCACGAGGTACCAATTGTTATTTTCATTATGCTATGTTTTTACTTTGTATATCATATATAGCATTTGAGAATAAAATACAATTTTGAAGCTTTTACAAAAACTTGCAGTTCAAATTGTGATTATGCAAAATTTGACTTGAATTATTGTCAAGTTAGGATTTTTGTGAGATTTTTGGTTGCCTGATGAATTAAGGGAGAATCAGAAAGAAAAAAAAATACATTAATTTTTAACATACTTTAGTTTTTCTCTATTCTTAACATCTTCTATACTGTTAATGTGTTGTTGCAATTCCACTATGAATAGGAGATTGAGAAGCCTGACAAAGAGAAAAGAAATTGAGGAGAAAAGATGGGCCAAAAGGAATTCTTCTCTTCCTTTTGAGGTACACATCACTTATATTTCGCGAATACCATTTGTGTTTTTCACAGATTTATGGTCGATCAATGAAACATAATTTAGATAGAATTTTTATTATTTAATATGAAATAGTGAAGTCTATAAACACAAAACATACTTGAACAAATTATATGAAGTCTTTTGTCTCCTACTTGAACATCTATATATATGGGTTTTAATTTTCTGTTATATTATGTTAGTTTCTCAAATAGTTTTGTATTGGTTGTGCAATTTTTGTTTGTCATTCTGCGTAAAGCATTTTTTAATAACCGAATCCCTTTACTGTTTAATTAACTTATATGCCTTCAATATATTTTGGTCACACTGCTTTTGTATCCTACCTGTAAATCTCCTCTCGTATGAGGATATCTTGCTTTTGTTTTTTCTGGATTAATATGTTTTATGTTTCAGAAAAAAAGTATAAAAAGTGTTTACTAATTACTATATATAATGTGCTCCTGCATATGAAGAAGAGATGGCAGTTCAAACATCAAATGAGTTCCTGCCGTCCAATGCTAAAAGCGTTGCACTATCATTTGTCCTGAAACCGCTCACAGATTTTATGGAAATTCAAATGTGTTAGGCAGGCTAGGTAACGATGGTACACTGACATCAGTGAAAAGTAAGCTCTTCATATGAAAGGTTCATTATTTTTTTTATTATTGTTATTAGCAATGCTACACCTATTTTGTGTGCATAATTTATTGTTCATCTATCTTGGAGCAGGGAATTAGTGATAACATTTCTGGCCAAACCAGACAAAGGGAACTTTTATGTATTGAATAATATTCTTCATTTTGTTGATGTAACCAGGTCATCAACTCCTTTGCCAGTTAATGAGGTTGGTGAAGATAACCCCACAGCTCAATTGACCGAAGTTGTATGTAAGCTTTTTTATGAGTGCATATTATTTTTGTGTTTATATTTCTTTTGGTTGGTGGTCAGCATGTGTGTTCGTGCATTTTCTTCTGTTTCTAAAAGAATTCCCTGATACACATTTAGATCACGGATCACCATATACAAACTCCAACAACTACTCTGGGCGAGAAGGTTAGAGATAACAGCAGGACAGTCTCTCATGAATCAGACATAAATCACACATCTGTTGAAGAAGTAGATGTTTAATGAAAGTCAAAATGATGTGGTCCAAGTTACTAAGTTGGCTACAAACGCCCAAGAAAATGCCCAGAAAACATCTTATGCCTCAATAGTGAGTACATTGGCTATTCCTGTCCATAGACCCGCTATTATTGTAAGGATTTTAGCACACAGTGACAAACAGTCAAGTTGGCTACAAACGCCCAAGAAAATGCCCAGAAAACATCTTATGCCTCAATAGTGAGTACATTGGCTATTCCTGTCCATAGACCCGCTATTATTGTAAGGATTTTAGCACACAGTGACAAACAGTCAAGTGCTTTTGATAGACCTAAACAGCCAGGTGATTCGGCACCAGCAGCAGCTGAGACACTATGTATAACAAAATATGCAGTTAAAAGTTCTTTAACACTATCAGTTTAGTACTCTAATTGAATTGCTTCACCAAAGAAGTGCCATGTGTTGCATAAGTGGTCTTTCACTAAACAAATAGTCATTTGGTATAAGTCATTTGGGTAATTAGGTTTGAGAACTTTGGTGATTGGTATATCTTCTAATTTGATTTTCTTCTTAGCAGCTTCATGGCCTTTCTAATTTTATAATTTTGCTTATTGAATTCTTGCATCTTGGGACAATCTCTGACTTTGATCTGTAGTCAGTGAATAAGTTTGTGATTTTTTGTTTTCCGGCATACTTTATGAGTTGCCTAATTTGTGGGGTAATCTTAGACCCAATTGTTGACACACATTATGTATATATTAGATCAAAAGAGAAAATACAAGCATAGGTGAAACAAGTAGTCCCCCGCCTTATAAAAGGGAAAAAATACAAACATAAAATAATAAATAAATAAAAAAGCATCTCTCCCTATAAAGATCAGAAACTGAAAATTCCCTAAAACTCAAATATTAATTATAATCTATTCAACTCAACTTTAGCTATTGCGTTGTTATTGAAAAGTTTATATAAAAAAATATTGAAAAAAAAAAAGATATCATTCTCATTGCATATTTGACAAATTATTCAATTTATTTTTCAAACTAGCCCGTGCATTGCACGGGTTATCAACTAGTATATATATATATATATATATATACTAGTACTGATGGCGCACACGTTGTATAAATTATGTTGGGTAAAACAAGAATTTTATAAAATTTAGAGGACTAAATAGAAAGATAAAAAAATTAATATAAAAGGACAAATGAATTATAGACCAATGCAAATTAATAGTAGGTAAGGATTAAAAGAAAAAGAAGCAAGAGAGTGTATGTGCCTACAGGTAAAAATCCCATTTATAAATTGATCCTTAAGTTATGAGAAAACTATATTTATCAGAATCTAATCCCATACCATAAGAATCAGTAAAGGTTATATTCTAATACAAACCTAAGTCGATCCAATTTCAGTTAACAATTATATAAAAATAAAATAAAAATAAAAGGGTAGAATTCCATATATAGGATCAGAACATTCATGATATAATTACCATACTTGAACACAAACATAAGCAAACCTAAATATTATAGATGCAATTATCCCCATAAACAAACCATATTTGGTTAAAAGCAAAACAAACAAAAAATTCATATTCAGCTCAGTACAAACAAGCAGTAATCATTCATATACAAAAGCTAAAATTACAGACAATTATAAAGAAAGATCAAGGCAGAGAGACTTACAACAGGGAAACGAATATCCAGCTTCTTCCTATCACCAAGAATCGCCACCCATCCATCTTCTTAGGGCTGACGTCATAATAATCATCCTCGAAATCGCCATTTGAATTAGGAGAAATTAGGACCAAATCAGGTACATGGTGGCGGCAGTAAGAGAGCCGCATCCAACACCGAAGAGAAGAGCGTTCGATGGTCATGATATCGAGCCTTTCGCAAGGGGGAATTAGGGTTTCGTGTAGGGAAATTAAGAAAGTGACGAATCGAGGGTTTTGTACAGGAAAATTAGGGCTTTCAGCGGGGAAAGATGAAGGAGTGGAATCGAGGGTTTTGCATAGGGAAATTATGGGGCCGCGAATCCAAGCAAAACACGAATTGGCAGTGGTGAATTACGGCCGACCATTGACGCATAGAGGGAGAAGAGTTTCGTTGCGGGGAAAAAGTGGGTGATGCAATCTGGGAAACGATGGAGTCTAGATTTATGGCTTCCATATCTTCTTACATTTATTGCAAATTATTTTGCTTTCTTTAAACGCAAACATAAAGACTCCAAACGGTAATATTTAAACCATATACTCTCTTTTCCAAAATTATTAATTCAATGTGATCGATATATATATAATTATAAATATTATATCACTAACCATGTTAGATAGAGTAAGAAATTAGAATATGTTTTTTTCCAAAAAAAAAAATAAGGTAGCCACTAATTTGCATGAATTTACTTCAAATAAAATTTTATTTGAGTTGACCGTGTTTATTTAAATAATACACTAAATTTTTGATTTAAATAGTAAGAAATGAGTTTGGATTTTTATCAAGTTCAATCAATTGGGTAAGCAATAAAGTTTGAATAAATAATGCAATATTTTTATTTGCTTAAATTTTTGATTTAAATCATAAGAAATGAGTTTGGATTTTTATCAAGTTCAATCAATTGGGTAAGCAATAAAGTTTGAAGTTCATTTGTTTAACTTAACGTCTAGCAAATTTTAATTGTTCACAAATGCATTGTTTGTGCACACATATTCAAGTAAAATACTAGTAATGTGAACAAATAAATTTATAAAGAAAAATAAGAAAAATTCACCAAAAGAGTTTTCAAATTTCTTGCCTATCATGCATGTCAAATATAAGGCAAATACTTCATATTAAAATTACATCAAAGTTCTTTTGATAACTTTGTTATCATAAAAAAAATGAAAATAAAAACAATTCTACAAATATGTAAATTCATATCAATGAATTTATTATTATTATTAATTGCTAAATTTTTGTGCATAGAGATAGGATTGGAATAAATTAATTATAAAAGTTTTATGTTAAATTATGCTATTTATAAGACAGAATAAAAGGAGTATACTAAATAACCGTTCATTGACTAATTTCATGTTGACAATTAGTATTTCTTTTTAATGTAGTATCGTTACCTCTCATACTTATTAAGAAAAACATTATTTATATATAAAATTGTATGTGGACAATTATGAAATAAAATTTTATAATGCTAAAATGAAACTAAAAAAATAGTACAATAATGAAAATGGTATTTTTGTCTCTCTCTTTTTTTTTAAAATGAATGATGTAGTATATTATGAATTATTTAATACTTGGATGGTAGTATAACATTTTAAATAATACTATATAATACTACATCTTCCTTGGAAGTTGTTTGAAATAGTTTATAAACAATTAAATATGCTTATAATCAATTTTAAAAAATATAAATACTGATAATCTAATTTGTAAAACTACTTGTAATCATTTTTTATGAGAATAATCATGTTGAATCTTATCATTTGTAGGTGGACAATTGCTTTTTTTAAACTCTCAACCTAAGTCTAAAAAGAGGTCTTTGAACCTTATCTTATTAAGAAAATAATATATATTGCAAATGCTTTGGTCGTTTTTTTATTGCTAGTTACCTGAATAAGTATTAGTGAATTTAGTGGTAACCTTTTGTGGAGACATGTGTAAAAAGTGGGCCCCCTTATAATTCATACTAATGTATTGATAAACTTCGTAATTGTAATCGGCTTAAATTTATCATAATACATAGCAGGACTCTCCTCATTAATAGCGCCTCATTACATCGCACATTTAAAATGAGTATCAGTTGATATTTTTGGTTATTTGTCAAATATAATAATCATATTTTGACCAAGTATATTTCTAATATATCCACTTTTATTTTAGTAATTTCACTCATTACTTCTCTTTATTTGCCGAAACCATTATTTTTAACAATTTACACTTAAAATAAGTGATTAATAATTTTTTTTACTACAAAACACAAACTACATATTTAAATTTGGTTATAAACAAAAATAATAATTAGAATCAATAAGCGCATTATGTAAGCAGTCTTAAACATAAGTGCCCCCTCTTTTCTAAAAACGCTAAATAAATAAAACCTTATTACCATTCTCGAATTATTGACAGGTGACATGATAAAAAAAATTATAATGATCTTATTTAACAAAATTATATCATTTTATACTGTTATCAATAAAACTAAAATTTGATTTTTGCATCAAAATATAAATTAAAGAGACAATAAGACTTTTTTCATGAAAGAAAAAGTACTATATAATTATTTATTAATAATTATCTTTAGTTTAAATTTAAAATCTTTTTATTTTTTATTTTCAACTATAGGATACACAAGTCTTCCTTAGATGAATATGTAATTATTTTTCAAATGAGAAAATAATATGCAACTTTAATCATGATTTTTTGAGTGAGTTTGTGGTGAGTTGAGATGACCTAACAACATATTATTCATAGAGTGGACTAGACTTTGATATGTTTCAATTAGAATCGGACTTACAATTTGACTCGGGTTGTTACATATGATATTAAATTCAATTCTCGAAACTCGAGTATGGTTTTTCAATGTTGCTATCGGAGGTGGGGACATGAAAACTTTAGATATTATCGTATGATTATTCAATCATGTTATCAAAGGTGACGATCACACAAAAACTGGAACAATGCAGACCTTTCACTTGTGTGCTCTGTCACAATTAGCTGGAGACTTTTGAGCATTTGTTATTTCTTTGTGATTACTCTGCTATTGTTCTATATGCTACTTTTAGCTTGGGAAACTCGAACAATTTTCCACATGACTGGACTACATTAATTGACTCTATCACTCAGTATCAAGGAAGAAAGCTTTCCAAATGTATCTTATATTTATCCTTAGCTGCCACTGTATATAAGATTTGGGAAGGGCACAATATGAAACTGCACTGGAATCAGTTCATTCCACCGAGGCAACTTGCAAATGACACTGTTCACATCATTAAGTCTCGGTTATCTCAGTCATCGATGTTTACTAAGGCTACTAATTTTTGTCAATCTTACTGTAATTGCTTGTTGTAGGCTTTTGTCTTGCTTGTATTTTTTCACTTTTCCTATAGCTATTTCATTTATTGGCCTTTCTCTAGATGACCCAGCTATAGATCTGGGGTATGCCCCTTAGCCAATGTACATTTTGGTCCTTTTCAATATACAAACAAATTTAGCAACAAAAAAAAACTGCTAGTATTATCACGCAATGAATAAAGGATTGAAGTAAGGACACGAATGCAATTTATATTATCGCACAATGATAAAATTTAAATTTGTTGGATTATGTGTGACTATTTATTCAACCTGACATATACGTATAATATTTAAGTAAGAAATTTTATAACATTCCAGCCCTAAAATATATGAAGTATTGAGATAATGCGTTGGGGCTTGGTATGGTTTGTTATGATTTGAATTTGACCCGATTGTTACACTCTAACGTTATGTTTGGGAGTTTTTTAGTTAAAAAAAAAAAGAGGAAGAGAAAGTTAAAGAATATAAACGACTAGAAAAAAGAAAGTCTTTTTTTTTCCCTAACTTTCTTCCATCTAAAGTGAGAAGAAAAAAATACTGAATTTCTCTCACTTTTTTTTTTCTTCTAAATAAAACTCCACGACACTTTTTCCTGTTTGACAACTACTTATAAATTGGTCAAACCAACTTACAAGTATTTTTTACTATTGGAGTGTTCGTGTGTGGTTTATTTTCTAGTTTATAAATTGACTTATAAGTAACTTTTGAGAACTAACAATTTACTACTTCTTATAAAATAACTTATAAGTCATTTTAAAATAAGTAAGTTTGACCAATTGTAATGACACTTTTACCCTTATTTTAGTAATTTTTATAATTCATTTTAAGTTATAAATCATATTAGCCAAACACTTTCACAACTTAAGTTATGACTTAGAAGTAAAAATGGTGTCAAACATTTTTATTTATAAATTATAATTTAAAATGACTTATAAGTCATTTTAAAATAAATCATTGCCGAACAGGCCCACTTGAGACACCTCTCTCTTTTTTCCTTCTTCCCTTCACTTTCTTTTCTTTTCAGTTCGACACTAGGACTATTCATCGGTAATTAATTGGACCGTACTGTACCATACCACATCGGCCCGTATTGGTTATCGAAACTACCCAAATCTGGGTACCAATACCAATACCGGTTGGACTGGTATCCCGAACCGATTAACCGATCCAATACCAGCACAGTACCGATTTTTACCTTCTATTGTACCGATTGTTTTTTCAGCCACGAAAAGTTTTTACAAATCATAAATTACAAGGAGCATGCTTCATTCATTATCTTTTCTTCATTCATACTATAACCCGGAATACAGTATGTGGGCGAGGAAGTAGGCTCATGTGCTCAGCTGATATTTTGTCAACTCTCCATCGATGACTTCATCATTCTCTATCTCATCTACGGGTGTAAACGGATATATACGAATACGGATACAGTGATATCCATATCCGTAAAATCAATTTGTTATCCGTATTCGTATACGGTATTCGGCGAATTTTAAAAATGTTATTCGTATCCTATATTCAAAATAATATCTACGTACAACATATAGATAATATCCGTTTTTGTTTATTTTATTCGAATAACCAAATTATTCGAATATTCAAGTATCCGAATTCGTTTATCAGTCACCTAATATAAAATTCATTCAAATTATTTACAAAAAATAAAGAAAATAAATTGAATAATTACTCGTCACCAATCACAATTTAAAGTTTAAACCATACATATTAATTAAACATCCTTATCATAAAGGGGATGAAAATATCAAACACATCATCATACACCATTGATCATAAAAATTAAAATTTAAACATCCTAGATAAAGTATCAAATTAACATCATTGAAAAGATGGTACAACTTTTGTTCTTCTTTGCAATCATCCTTCCTTAATTTGTATCCTAACTAATTGCAGCTGCAAGAGAAAAATAAATAATATTAGTATAATGTTAATCTAAAATAATTAATATAATGTTAAGCATTCACTTTTACAAGATTTCATATAAAAGTTCATAGCATCATTATTACAATAATTAATATAATGTTATGGCATGAACTTTGTTTTGCTAACCCAAAACATGCAACTCTAGCCCTCATATCTTTATCTAAAAGTATATTTGTGGCCTTTATGTCTATGAAATATTACAAGCTTCACTCCATAGTGAAGATAAGCCAACCCCTTTGCCACATCCAAAATAATGTTTTTCCACTGAGGCCATGTCCATGGAAGCACCAATTCCACTATTTTTTTTGTGAAGGAAACAAATGGTCATCAAAATTCCCATTAGGCATATAATCATAAATAAGGTACCTATCTCCCCCCCCCCCCAATCTCATTATCACCTTATCATCACCAGTCACACAACACCCTCTAAGTAGCACAAGATTCTGATGCTTCAAATTACTAATGATCTCAACTTCATTACAAAACTTTGCATTCCCTTGAAAATCGGATTCTATAATCTTCTTAACCGCAACAACACTTCCATCCAACAAAATTGGCTACTGTGGAATGTAGTGTAGCGTAGCCATTGTGGACTGTAGGATAAGCTCAGTACTTCCAAAACTTTCAAGTTGTTGTATAATCTGAGCCTAATTACCAACAATGAGTTATTGCATACTACTCATATTTTGCAACTAACTATCAAAATTATCCTTATTATCAACCTCTTTTTTCTCAGAAAATTTAAACAAAAATAAGGGTTTAGGAGGCAAAGACAAATAGGTTTCCAATCTGGTATGTATCAAATACATTGTAAAAATATTACCAATTAAATTTATCCACGTAACTCGTAATAATAAAGTCGACATATAAAGTCGCAACATATATCATTTTCCATTAACAATTATGTGAAATTTTATACGGTTGACGACATTATATATCAAAATAGTCTTTTGTCAGTGCACTTTTTTTTTGGTGCAGAAGGGGCCTAACGGCCAAAAAAAAACTAAATAGATAAAGCATCGTTACAATCATTCCCCAACAAAGCTAGGATATCAATAGAAGGATCCTTACTACTAATAATATCAAAATTACAACTATGACCCAAATCCGCAAGCTTGTCCGCACATCTATTACCTTCCCGTTTCGTGTGACTAAGTTTCACATTCCAAGGCTTTCTTAGAAGATGACGACATTCCATGATCAAACTCCCATTTGGGTGATTCTTAACGTCTCCCTCCTTTATGAGATTGACAGCATTGCTAGAGTCAGTTTCCACTTCTAAGTTGGGAATTCTCCTATCCAAGCAAATATGAGACTTTTTATGCATCTCAATAACATTATTACATTACATATATCGATACATACAAAAAGACACGCACAAAATTGTTTTTTTTTAAAAAGATACTTCAAATTTGATGAAAAAATAATACTATATATAACGGGAGGAGTTACTGGAAGCTACTTGAGCTCCAACAGACTATGTGCAGAATATTCTCAACCTTCTCCGCTTCTCATTATCCACGATATAATTACTACTACTATTCACCTTCACCGGCTCTCCGACACCAGAGACCAATATAACATTGCTGGATTTTCTAGATTCCGACCTAGATCTTGCCAGAGAAAGCTTGAATTCGGTGAACATCATGCCTCTTGGGTTGTATTTCCTTAGCCCCGCCAATCCTACTTGTGCCTTTTTAGCAACTTTAGAATTTTCTGAAAACCAAACAAAGGGTGAAAAAAGACAAAAATGATCAGTGTGATATATTAGATACGTGTGTTAATGAATCGAAAGCCACTGGGAGCTTGAAAAGTTGAAATTGAATTAGTATTCAGATCCGATGATTGCGTTTATCCACTTGGCTGCTGCATGCAAATGGGCACGTACCTATATATATACACTACTACTAGTTTGTTTGCTTGCTTGCTTATTAATAATGGCAAGCTTCATGTGCTTCCAAGTCTTAATTTCCCCAAATAAGCCTGTGGTTTTATGTAAATACCATACGTACCTATATATATACACTACTACTAGTTTGTTTGTTTGTTTGCTTATTAATTAGTGGCAAGCTTCATGTGCTTTCAAGTCTTAATTTCCCCAAATAAGCCTGTGGTTTTATGTAAATACCATAGGGCAGGTGTCCACAATTTAGACACATTCCAAGTTCAAAATGTACATTTTATTTGGACATTTTACAAAAATAAGTGAATTTATATAGCACAAAATTACAACTCTATAATACTTATATAATAGAGGTCATATGAAAAGTAACATTTTTCTAAATAAATGCAACTTAATTTTTATAAACGGCTCATTTTGAATTGCTTGAGATCAAGATCCAATTTAGAAAGCCTCTTTTTCACAATGTATGCCATTTCAAGTACATATCACTTTGTCCTTTGTCTACTGTACAAATCATGATTCCAAATAAACTAGTATACACAAACGAGTTGTATTGAATAAAAAGAGTTGATGTCAAATGATTTTTATTATACACGTATTATACGGTTAAATATTATTATTGACTTTAATAAAGTCAATAATAATCTTATATTTGTAACCGACGGAGCATCACTTAAGGTATTGATAGAGGATTGTTTCAGGGGTATATTTACGTAATTTTTTAAATTTCAAAAGTACATAGTAATACAAAAGTTTGTTATTTTGAAATTGCTACTTAGTTTTGTATAATACATATGATCATAATCTAATTTTTTATTATATTAAAATAGTAAGTAATGAGGGAAAAAGAAGGCCCCTGACTTGCAAGGAAATGCATACTAGTTTTTTTTATAATAATAATCCAAATGCAAATTGTTTTTAATTTTTAATTTTTATTATTAACACGAGATGCATAAATAATATTACATCTATTCCTGTTAGAGTGTGTGTGTGTGTATATATATATATTGTCTCACATTGAATACCTTGAGAAATTATGTCTAGTTTATAATGACTTGGGACAACTCTTCTCATAACCAATTAGTTTTGAGTTAGAAAGCTTAATGTATTTATATACTAGACTTTGAGCCCATTTTATAAATCTAACATGGTATCAAAGCGGGCTATCATTCGGCCTAATTAAACACTCTTTTTAACCTTCATTCTTATCCACTTGCAGTCCACTTTCTTATTGGTCAAAGTTATCCATTTCTTAACTAGTACCACTTATCAATTGGGCAAATAGTTGCCCTTGGTTTACTAAATTTCTTCTGGGCTTGTCTTGCTATTAGTTTCTTCTGAACTTGCTTATCTACGTGAGCAAGAGTGTTAGAGTATATATATTGTCCCACATTGAATACCTTGAGAAATTATGTTTAGTTTATAATGACTTGTACCAACTCTTCTCATAGCCAATTGATTTTGAGTTAGAGAGCTTGATGTTTTTATATACTAGACTTTGGGCCCATTTTATAAATCTAACTCTTCCTTTTAGTGTTTTTTAATGCAAGTGCCCGTAGTTTTGTCCTTTAATAAATTGATTTGCAAGAAGTCATTTTTTTAGAGGAGTTCAACGCCGTATAAACAAGAAAAAGAATAGATTAGTCAACAATGTTGAAGGCAGTTTTGCAAAAGACCACCCAACCCTTACGGTAAACAACCTGCCTCTTACGTTTTCTTAAACACTTGGTTCTAGTCCTGTCAACTGCTAAATCACTATTCTGTTTTCTTTTAGAGCCCGTTCGACAACGACTTATTTTAAAATGACTTAAAGTTAAAAATATAAATTGATTTATAAGTTGTTTTAAGTTGTGACTTATAAGTTAAAGCGTTCGGCATCAATTTGACTTATAAGTCAGAAATTAAGTTAAAACAAGTTATGAAGGTGTTCGACTCATAATGACTTATAAATTAAAATCAAATGTAAAGATTACTAAAAAAGATATTAATAAAAAGCGGGACAAAATAGACATTACATTTGGTCAAGCTCACTTATTTTAAAATGACTTACAAATACTTGCTTATTTTTTTTTTGACTTAAAAATCAACTTATAAGTAGAAAAATAAGTCATTGCCAAACAGGGAATACTGACAAATGACTTAGTTTGACCAACTTATATAAGTTGGTTGACCAACTTATAAGTCACTGCGGAACAAGATCTCAATCTCCCTAATTGTTGGAATTTTTACATAATTTCTATTCCTAAAAAGTTGAATAGGACCCGATAGCACTCCCTTCGTCTTATAAAAGATGATCAATAATATTTTGGTGACAAGATTCGATACAAAAAGAAGATACAAAATGATATGGATGGTAGTTATTGGTTTGACCATTGAATCCACCCATCTATGGTGGAACATCCACTAATTATAATCCGATACATAATTTTGTACCATTTTTTTTGTGGCCATTTTTTTTCACCGTAATATTACTCAAAGACGACTTTGTTGCATTTTTATGCAAATTAAAAAACTTAAATTAGAATAGAGTATCAATTAAGTTCCATCTTTGTCTATGATGGACCCTACATAACTACGGTAAAACATTAGGAGAAAATAATACCTAACACGGTACATACACTAGCATGAGAAAATTTAGCATATGCACTTTTCTTTGGGTTTAATAATGGAAGAATCTGCAAAAAAATTATTGGAAGAGTTTATTTCGAAAGCATAGAAATAAAAAATAAAAAATCGCTCACTTTCTTCTTAAAAATAGAGAGATATAGAGGAGAAATTTTCATCTACGACAATTAGTTTGGAAGAGTTTTTCGGAAAACATAAAACAATAAATTAAAATAATGAAAAAATCAAGTTCACATCTTAAAAATCAAGAGCCCATACTGCCATCAATTATTATATGATGTTGGTTCATATTTTTAGGTAGTAATAGTATACTAGTAATATATTGGGAATTGATATTTCCACTACAAAAGTGATAGTTCCACAAGTTTCCTCTCACATGAATAGTAAATGGGTCCCACGCTTATGTGAGAGAGATCTTGTGAAAATATCAATTTTTACTTGTGGAAATAACAATTCCCCTATATATTTTTGTGTCAATAGCATATCTGACCCCAAAGTATACAATCATTTACAAGTGGTACCACAATTTTAATTCTCTTGATACCCACCCCATGAACATATAAGACTGATATCGATTGTGGGCAAATTTAAAGAAAAAAAATAGTCGAAATGGTAACGAGCTTCGGCCAACTAAGTATATGGATTGAACTTGATTGTATAAAAACATTCAAATACTACTCAAATATTGCTCGCCCGATTTCAAATCTAGAGGTTAATCGTATTCTGACAACTTTATGTAGGCTAGAGTTTGGTTTTTTGGGGGTGATAGTGAAAAAGTTGACAGATAAGTCACCCTTACTGCCACTCTACAAAAATGTACATGAAATTTTTATCTCATACGGCTCCTCTTTCAAACTTAAACTATTTCGGGTCCATCATGCTTACTTAAACTTACTTTGGGGGAGCGAGTGAGAATTTAAACTTCGTGGTCCCACTTGTAATACAGTGCATACTTTGGAATTAATACATTATTTTTTCTCATATATATTTTCACTCGGTACTTTCTCTCCCGTGTACGAAACTCCTAAATTTAAGAAGAAGCAGACTCTTCTCCTTTCACAGTCATTGCGTGCGTATAGTCCCAAAAAAGGGGAACCATAAATTTGTTAAGAACCAACTCCGACGTCGGCATTCTGCATACTAATTGCAGGATTGCAGGCATCAATGGTAAACCAATTCCTCTTGCTCCGATCTATAACTAGCCACCCCGAGACTTGTGGTTGCTGGCAGACCATGAACAATGATGCTTTTAATATATCAAAAATTTGTGTTTACCCTAGGTCCTCAAGTTTAAACTCTTCCATAAATCTCTCTACCTTTGAGTGGGTATATGTCCCAAAAGTGCAGGTATTAGAAGGTTGCCTTCAACATTACCAATTTTCTTCTTCATGTAACTAATTCTTATTATGCTTTTATGCAAAGCACATATTACACGCAGAATTGCAGTCATGAAAGCTGACATCTACACAAAATATAAAAGATAAAACATAAAAACCTCCCACGCTAGAGCGCAGTTTTTTTTTTAAACTACTAAATACTTTCAAAATAATCATGTGAAATCAAATAATCCTGCCCTAATCCAATGAAGAAAACTTATAATAACTTATAGTAGTAACAATAATTTTTATATAGGTCAATATAATTAATTGTGCATTCAAATATCTCAAGAAAAATCTAACAGTAATCAAATACTATAATATAAAGAGAGTAAAATATATAAGAATAGTATGTAAAACTAGTGGTTTACACCATCCAATAACAACATGCCACATAGTTAATTTAGGAGAAAAATAAAGAATTTAAATCGAATTAACTAATTGTGTAATTATTATTGGCAAAATAACCAATTTGTTTTGGTTTTATTTTAGTTTTTGTATGTTTTTTTTTTCAAAAATCTCCATATACTATTTTTGAGAGTATTAATATAATTCCCAAATACTGCTACTTCATTAAATAAGTCACTGTAAAAAAAAAAAAAGAAGAGAAAAATGCTGAGTTGTAATTTTTTTCCCGAATGCATGAAAGTAGGGACAATAATATTTTTTACCATATCATTCTTCTCAAATGGCTATTGATCTCCATGAAAATCGGGTTTCTCAGTTTAATCAATGAAAAGATGATCATAGTTAGGGTGTGTTTGATTACCTCTTAATGGCTCTTAATTGGGCTGCCTCTGATTCGGTCAGAGGCAAAAGTTGTTTGGTAAAAAAATTTCTCCCTCTTAATGGCTCTTAATCGGTTAGACTTCAAAATAAAGATGAACCATCTAGAGGCAAGTCTGAATAACATTGCTATTTTTTGGACCAAAATACCCTCGTTAATATTATCATTTTCCTTTCATATCCTTCAAGCAGATCTGCCACCACCACCACGCCACCACCACGCCATCACCACACCAGATCTGGGGAGGGGAGGGGAGGGGAGGGGGGAGGCGGGCGCACGGGGCGGGGGAAGAGGAGGGGGCGACGGGATGGGGGAGGGGAGGGGGGCGGCTGGGCCGGGGTGGGGAGGGGGAGGGGAGGGGAGGGGAGGGGAGGGGGGAGGCGGGATCTGTGTCTAGCTTAGGTGTTTGTGCTGTTGAATAATGTCTGGCATATTAGTAAGGATTGTATGTCTTGTATATTAGTAAGGATTGTATGTCTTGCAGTATGGAGACCATCACTTTAGGCGATAAAAGAATTGGGATCAAGACTAGCGTCCTAGAGGAGAAAGCTACAGCTTGTAACATGCTATGTTGCTATGCTGATGAGCTGAAGCGGCTGGGCAGGGGAGGGGAGGGGAGGGGAGGGTGCGGCCGGAGCGGGGAGGGGAGGGGAGGGGGGCGGCGGGGGCAGCAGGGGGTGGGGGAGGGGCGGGGGGATGGGGGAGGGGTAGATGAAGAAGGAATTTTTTTTTTTTTTTTTTTTTTTAGTTTTGTTTCAAAGGTTAAAATGGTAAAATATTTTTATTCAGACATCTTGAAAAAATTATTATCAAACAACATTTTTTCATTCAGATACAGTTCTATTCAGATGCTCTATATTATTCAGATGTCTAAACTATTCAGATCTTAATCTCCAATTTTATCAAACACAACCTTAATTTGCAAAAATTAAAATTTGAATTCCGACACATTTATTTTAATTTCTAAAATAACACATTTTTGTTCTTAGTAATAATTTTTAAGTAGTTTTCAATATAGACTATTGCACTAACTAAAATAAAATAAAATTAATAACAAAATGGGTCGTGTTGCCCATTATTATTTACCTTAGTAAAACTGTTTAATTACTCATATTGAATTTAAATCCATTAAGTTTCTCCTAAATTACCTACATGACTACATACCATGTGTTATTGGATGGTGTGAAAAACAATAGTTGTAGATTGGCTCCTTAGATAATTTATTCTCGTAATATAATATATTTACTGAAGAAATTTAATAGTAATTAAACGCACTAATCTAATATATTTACTAAACATAAATATAATAGAAATTAAACACTAGTAGTATCTATTTAATAAAAAATCTAATAGTAATTAAGAACTCTAATATACTATATATATTGAAAAATCTAAATAGTAATTAAACACACTAATAGAAATTTTATAAAGATTTATTGAACTTTCATTAATATAAAGTCCTTGGTAGAAAATTAGAAATCACCAAATCATATGAATTTCAAATATATGTTTTTCATATTGATACAGTTGGATTTATCTTAAAAAATCCTAGAGAAGAACGTATTAACCCTATAGGTATCTCCCTGTTTTACTTAATTTATATATAAAAACTTTCTATCCTCTCAGAATTATTTGCAAACAACTAATTAAATTAATTCAACAATCTTTGATTTTTAAATAAAAGGAATAACGATACAAGTGTAATTTCACTCGTGCCTAGCACGTGATTTTTAACTAGTTATTCTTGGAAAAAAAGAAAAAAGAAAAAGAAAAAAAAGGACACCTAAAAGCCATCTAAAACCACAATCGTTGTATTGTTTCGTTGTATAGAGATTTCTAGCTCACAACAGATTTTCTACATAATGTAGCCACACTACTGAAACTCGATTAATATGTCTAAGTGGGAACAATAACCTACAAGTTATCTGAAACCAAGGTTCTAAAAGGCGCTGCGCTAGGCGGGCGGCCGGAGGGGGCCTAGGCGGGATTTTTATTTTAAGTCAATTTTAATATTTTATCTTACATTTATCCAAACAAAATAATAATATAAAGCAAAATAATTTATAATAAAGATAATAAAGGCGTTTGCTTAAAGTTCAAACATATCTATATTGCCAATGTCAAAGTTCAAATACAAACATGCAATTGTTCAAAGTTTAAACACAAACAAATAATCAAAAATACAAACTAATAGTCCTCATCTCCACATCCCTCTATATCTCTAACTCTTCTTCTCCATATCCCTCCAAGATAATGTCCCCATCGGACTCACACTCATACTCCTTTAAGATAATATGACCCACGACGTTATTTTGTAGCTTAGTTATTAAAATAAAAAAAAAACAAAAACAATTGCAGCCCTAATTTCTCCGCCTAGGCCACGCTTAGGAGCCTAATTTCTTCGCCTTGCCCGCCTAGGCCCGCGCCTAGTCCCACCTAGTCTCCTAGAGGGATTTTTTTACCGCATTGGGCCTAGGCGTGGCGCTAGGGGGGCCTAGCGCCTAGGCAGGGCCTAGGCGGGGATTTTTAGAACATTGTCTGAAACATAAGTGTAGACTATTAGGGGAATTTCTTGCTCGAATTGAAATGATCTATCTACTAATTAGCGTGCAACCATTATGTTCACTGCATTGAAAGGTCATGCCATCATCAGACAATTGAATCCAGTTTTATAATCATGGAAAAAGTTGGTTGAATCCAATTTTAGAATCACTAAAAAAGTGAGGCCGAATAACTAATTAATGTAGTTATCATAACTAGGATAACTTCTTTTACCTTTTTGTGTCTGGTAAAACAGATAACTAATCAACAACATAATACTCGGCACTGAATACACACATGATCCTATGAGCATTTGGAGTATTTTCATGACAATAAAAAACAGCCTATGCTGTTTCCACAAACTAGAGTTTGCAAGGATGTAACAAAAAATGTAAGCAGTGTTCTATTGTTTCATTATCCTAACTGTCATCAAGACACCCAAATTATTAACACTAATGTTTCAGGACTAAGATGATACCTGTTCGAATGGGGTTTTCATTTCAGTAAATAAAGCATTATTTGCCAGCATGACCGCAGATGCGAAGTGAGTTATTGTGATACAGAAATTCAATAACTACGGTACTGGTGCAAAAAGACCATACCCTTCCAAAGCTCAATTTCATACACTGTAGTTCTAAAACAGCATCAATTTTCAGGAAGAAGATGAGATTGTAGTGCACATACAATTACAACATCACAAGTTGTTATTAGACATCAGATACCCATCTGTTTTTGTTGGGATACTCTTCGAATTCTATTTTGGAAATGAATCTTGCATTTAGTAGGAATGTTATTTTGGAATGAGTCCTATTTCTAATATATATTTTTATTATATGCAAGAGTCCTAATTAATTATGAAAGGTGAATTCTGGTTAATCTATAAATTGAGTCTAATGTTTAGTTGTTGATGTGTAGCACAACCAAAAATCACGTAGCATCCTAAGAGTTGAGACATGATGTGCATTGGTTTTGGTTGTGTGTGAGAGAGGGTTTTTGCTGCAGCATTTATTCTGTGCAACAAGTAAACCGTGTAGATTATAATATATTGAAGTTGGTTTGCCGAGTAGGTCATTGAGGACTAAACCACGTTAAATCTTGTATTGTTTCTCTCTGTTTATTTTATTGCTTGTTGTGTTGACTTAGTTCCCAATAAATGGTATCAAACCTAGGTTGATTGGATCCAAGATAGAGGAAATTAATTGGCGGATTAGTGTGATGAATAAAGAGAGTGAAGATTGAAGGAGATGGATTCGAGGTTCATTGATATTGATGAACAAGAGATTTTGCGCTTATGGAGAGTCACCGTTTCAGTTGCTAGTTGATAGAGATGAGGATTATGGAAATGAAGATGAAAATCAAGATAACGACATTGCTGCTGATGATGATGCTGTTGAACTTAGAGATGATACTGAAGATTTTGACGATGATATTAAAGAAGAAGATGATGTTATTGATGTTGAAGATGCAGATAATACGGATGATAGTAGCGACTACGACAAAGGATTACAATGATGAAATTGAAGTATTTTGAGAATTCGAGTAGAGGGAAGAATTCGTAGGAATCTTAGAAAGGAATCTTATTTTGGAAGGAGACCTATTTTTAGGGTAAATCTCACTTAACAACCTGAGATTTACACATTTTTCCACATTACCACCTAAGTTTCAAAAGTAGACACATAACACAAAGTATTGAGGCTAAGGGCCATTGTTAGTTTTTTCGTCTAATATAACCGTGTATGACTGATACTCGCGCAAAGAGGTTGGACATGTCTAACAACTAAATGTTGTGGAAAGTGTCCAATATGTCTTAAAAAAAATTTAAAATTATTCCGGCCAAACGGTCTTTAGATTATCTAACATCAAATTGATAGGAATTTGAAGTTCGATTCTCTCAATTTTGAGAGGTTGTAAAATGTATGCTTTAATCTGTTCAGCAACAACCTTACGCTAAATTAATAGTATGAAATTATTTCAAAATTTCGAGAGATGAGAAGTAAAAACTTTTGAGAGAGAATGTTAAAAACTTTTGAGGGAGGGAAAGTTAAAATCTTTTGAGGGAGAGTTAAAATCTTTTGAGCGAGAGAAAGTGAGTAATTTAGAGACTGAAAATTAAAATTTTGGGACTGTTAAAATCCTACGAGAGAGAGAGTTAAAAAACATTGAAGCGGGAGAAAGCGAATAATTTAGAGAATATTTAAATTTTCGGAAAATTAAGAAGTAAAAACTTTTTTTAACATGGAAAGTTAAAATTTTTTGAGAGAGAGAAAATTAAAAACTTTTGAGCGAGACGTAACGAATAATTTAGAGACTGGAATTCAACATTGTGGAGAGATAAGTAAAAACTTTTGAGTGAGCGAATGTTTAAAACTTTTGAGAAAGAGAATGCTAAAAGCTTTGGAGCGAGATAAAGTTAAACAAACTTTTGTGCGAGAGAGTTTAAATCTTTTGCGGGAGAGAAAGTTTAAACTTTTGAGCCAGAGAAAGAAAATAATATAGAGCCTAGAATTTAGAAATCTGGAGAGAAGTATAAACTTTGGAGAGGGAATGTTAAAAACTTTTTTGGGATAAAAAGTCAAAATAATATGAGGAATAGAAAGTTTCAAACTATTGAGCTAGAGAAAGTGAATAATTTGGAGACTGAAATTTAACAATTCAGAGAGATAATAAGTAAAAACTTTCTTTGGAGAAAAAAGTGAATCTTTTGAGGAAGAGAAGTTGAAAACTTTTGAGCGAGAAAAAGTGAATAATTTAGAGACTGTAATTTAAAATTTTGCAGAGAAGTAAAAACTTTTGAGAGAAACATAATGTTAGAAAATTTTGACGGAGCGAAATTGAATAATCCAGGGAAGGAATTTTCAAAATTTGGAGAGATAAGTAAAAACTTTTGAGGGAGAAAAAGGGAATAATTTAAAGACTGAAATTTAAAATATTGGAGATTTAAGAAGTAAAAACTTTTTAAGAAGAAAAGTTAAAACCTTTCGAGGGAGAGAAATTTAAAAACCTTTGAATGGAATAGTGAATAATTTAGACATGGAATTTAAAATTCTCAGAGATGAGTAAAAACTTTGGAGAGAATTTCAAAAAGTTTTGTGATAGAATGTTCAAAACCTTTTGAGAATTGAAAAATTAAGAGTCTGAAAATTAAAATTTTGGAAAGATAACAAGTAAAAACTCTTAAGAGAGAGAATGTTAATAATTTTGAAAGATAGAAAGTATACACTTCCTATGGAGAGTGTGAGAAACTTTTAAGCAAGAGAAACTTTCGAGCAAGAGAGTGCAATTTTGATATTTAAGAAGTAAAAATTTGGAGAGCTAAGTAGTAACAACTTTTTAAGGAGGAGAAATTGAAATCTTTTGAGGGAGAAAAAGTTAAAAACTTTTTGAGCGAGAGAAAGTGAGTAATTTAGAGATTGAAATTTAAATTTAAACGTTTGGACAGATAAGTTGAGCGAGAATGTTAGAAACCTTTGAGGGAGATAAATTTAAGAGTTAAATGCATTTTGCATTCCCCAAGTTTACCCGCATCCTATATTTCAATACGTGAAACTTTGCATCCTGCACTTTTAGCGAACCGGCAAATAACACCCTCCGACCCAAAATTAGTCACTAAAAGTGCAAAATCCGTCACTTTTAAACACTAACCCCGTCACTTTTAGCGACGGATTTTGGGGCCGGAGGGTGTTATGTGCCGATTCGCTAAAAAAGCGGGATGTAAAGTGTAACATTTTGAAGTATAGGATGCAACATGTAAAATGGGATAAACTTGGGGAATGCAAAGTTCATTTAACTCTAAAGTTGATAACTTTTGAGCGCGAGAGAGTAGTTTAGAGACTGAAATTTAAAAATTACGAGAGATGAGAACTAAAAACTTTTGTGAGAAAGAATGTTTAAAACTTTTAACAGAGTTAAAATCATTTGAAGGAGGGAAAGTTAAAATCTTTTGAGCCGAGAAAGTGAATATTTTAAAGATTGAAAATTTAAGATTTGGAGAGTTAAGAAGTAAAACTTTTTTAGGAGGAAAAGTAAAAATCTTTAGAGGTAGAGAGTTAAAAAACTTTTGAGCGAGAGAGAGTGAATACTTAAAGACTAGATTTTAAGAATTTGGAGAGATACGCAAAAACTTCTGAGAGAGCGAATGTTAAAAATTTTTGAGGCTCAACGAATAAAAGTTACTCTAGGGATAACATGTTAATCTTCCCCAAGAGCTCACATCGACGGGAAGGTTTGGCACCTCGATGTCGGCTCTTCGGAGAGAAAGTTAACAACTTTTAAACGAGAGAGAATATAATTTAGAGACTGAAAATTAAAAATTTGGAGACACGAAGTAAAAACTTTTCAGAGAGTTAAAAATTTGGCAATATAGGAAGTATAAACTTTTGAGGGAGAGAATAAATAATTTAGAGACTGAAATTTAAAAGTCCGGAGATATAAGAAGTAAAATTTTTGAGGGAGCAGGTTAAAAAATTCGAAAGACAGGAAATATGAACTTTCAAGGGGGAGAAAATGAAAAACATTTAGGATAGAGAAACTTTCGAGCGAGAGAAAGAGAATAATTTAGATATTGAAATTTTAAAATTTGGAGAGTTAAGAAGAAAAAGGTTTTTTTGGAGGAAATGTTAAAATCCTTTGAGCGAAAGAAAGTTAAAACCAATTGAGAGAGAGAGTGTGAATAATTTAGAGGTAGGAATTTAAAAATTTAAAGAGAAGAAAACTTTATGAAGAAACAACGTTAAGCAAAAACTACTGAGAGCGAAAGTTACAAACTTTTGAGTGAGAGAAAGAGTGAGTAAATTAGAGACTGAAATTTAAAAACTTTTCAGAGCGAATGTCAAAAGCTTTTGAGCATGAGAAACTTAAAATCTTTCGTGAGAGAGAAAGTTAAAAAGTTTTGAGCGAGATAAGTTGAATAATTTAGAGACTGAAATTTTAAAAATGGGAGATTTAAGAAATAAGAAGTTTTTTAGGAGAAAAAGTTAAAACCTTTTGAGCAAGACAAAAGTGAGTACTTTAGAGACTGAAAATCAAAAAAGAGGTAGATGAGAAGTAAAAACTTTGGATAGAGTTAAAATTTTTGGAGTCAAAAGTCAAAAACTTTTAAGGGAGAGAAAGTGGATAATTTAGAGACTGGAATTTAAAATTTTGAAAAGATAAGTAAAATCATTAGAGAGAGAATGTTAGAACTTTTAAGAGAGTGAGTTAAAAACTTTTTAGCGAGAGAAAGTGAATAGTTTAGCGACTGAACTTTAAAAGTTTGGAAAGAGGAGTAAAATTTTGAAATATGAAACTTTTAAGGGGGAGAAAGTGAAAAACTTTTGGGAAAGAGAAACTTTCAAGCGAGAGAGTGAAAAATCTAGAGACAGAAATTTTAAAATTTGGATAGTTAAGAAGCAAAAAGTTCAAATCTTTTGAGGGAAAGAAAGTAAAAAAAACTTTTGAGAGAGTAAATAATTTAGGGGCTGAAATCTAAAAATTTGGAGAGTTAAGAAATAAAAAAGATAAATTTTTTAAGTCATTCAAGGGAGAGAAATTTTTAAAAAAATTCAGCGAGAAAGTGAATAATTTAGAGACCGACATTTAAATATTTGGTGAGAGAAGTAAAAATTTTGAGAGAGCGAATGTTCAAAAAATTTTGAGGGGTACAAAAGGTCCAAAAAATCTTCAGACAAAGTGAATAATTAAGGGTCTGAAATTTAAAATTTTGGAGAGATGAGAAGTAAAAGCTTTCGAAGAGAGAATGTTAAACTTTTGAGAAAGAAAGTTAAAATCTTATGAGGGAGAGAGAGTAAATAAGTTAGGGACTGAAATCTAAAAATGTAGAGGGTTAAGAAGTAAAAACTTTTTTAGGAGAAAAAGTTAAAATCTTTCGAGGGAGAGAAATTTTAAAAAGTTTGAGCGAGAAAGTGAATAATTTGAGAGGCTGAGATTTAAATATTTGGAGAGATGAGTAAAGACTTTGATAGAGAGAATGTTAAAAAGTTTTGAGGGATAGAATGTTCAAAAACTTTTCAAACAGTGACTAATTAAAGGTCCGAAATTTAGAATTTTGGATAGATAAGTAAAAACAAGAGAGAGAATGTTTCTAATATTGAAAAATAGGAAGTATACACTTTTGATGGAGAAAGTGAAAACCGTTCGAGAAAAAGAAACTTTCAAGCTAGAGAGAGTGAAATTTTGATATTTAAGAAGTAAAAACATTTTAGGAGTAAAAGTTTAAAAAAATAAATAAGAGAAAGTGAATAATTTAGAGCCAAAAATTTAAAAATTTGAAGAGAAGTAAAACGTTTGAAGGAGAGATGGTGAATAATTCAAAGACCGAAATTTAATATTTTGGAGATCTATAAGAAGAAAATACTTTTTAAAAAAGAAAAATTAAAATCTTTTTTGAGATAGAATGTTAAAAAAACTTAAGAGGGGCAGAAAGTTAACAACTCTTGAGCGAGAGAAAGTGAGTAATTTAGAGACTGAAATTTAAAATTTTTGATAGATGAGAAGTAAAAACTTTTAGAGAAAGTTAAAAACTTTTAAGGGAGAGAGTTAAAATCTTTTGCAGAGAAAGTTAGTACACTAGAGACCGAAATTTAAAATTTTGGATTTGGACCGATGAGAAGTAAAAACATTTAAGAGAGAATGTTAAAAACTTTTGAAAAAGTGTGTTAAAATCTTTTGAGGGAGAGAATGTAAAACATATTTTGAGAGAGCAAATAATATAGGGATAGAAATCTAAAATTTGGAGAGTTAAGAAGCAAAAACTTTTTTAGGAAAAAAATTAAAAATCATTCGAGGTAGAGTAATTTAACAAACTTTTCAACGAGAGTGAATTATTTTGGAGACCGACATTAAAATATTTGGAGATGAGTAAACTTTGAAAGAGAGAATGTTGAAAAAGTTTAAGGAACAGAATGTTCAAAACTTTTTGAGATAGTGAATAATTAACAGTCGAAAATTTAAAATTTTGGACAAATAAATAAAAACGAGAGAGAGAGAGAGAATGTTTATAATTTTGAAAAATAGGACGTATACATTTTTGATGGAGAGAGTGTGAAAACCTTTTGAGAAAAACAAACTTTCAAGCAAGAGAGAATGAAATTTTGATATTAAGAAGTAAAAACATTTGCAGGAGTAAAAGTTAAAAAAAAATTAGTAGAGAAATTGAATAATTTAGAGCCAGAAATTTAAAATTTTGGAGAGCTAAGAAGTGAAAACTTTTTTAAAATGTAAAATTCAAATCTTTTGAGGGAGAGAGAGAGTAATTTAGAGACTAGAATTTAAAAGTTTCGACAGATAAGAATTAAAAACTTTTCAGACAAAATTTTATAATCTTTCAAGGGAGAGAAAGTTAAAAACATTTCAACAAGAGAAAGTAAGTAATTTAGAGATTGGAATTTAAAATATTGGAGAGATAAGAAGGTAAAGCTTTTGAGAAAGAATGTTAAAAACTTTTAAGGGAGAGAGTTAAAATCTTCTACATAAAAGGAAGTTAAATTTTTTGGAGAAGAGAAAGTAAATTAGAGAGCAAAATTTAAATTTTGGAGAGACGAGAACTAAAAGCTTTTGAAGAATGTTAAAAACATTTGAGAAAGGGAAAGTTAAATCTTTCGAGAGAGAAATTTAAAAACTTTTGAGCAAGAAGTTGAATAATTTAGAGACAGAAATTTAAAATTTCGAGAGAGAAGTAAGAACCTCGAAGAGAGAATGTTCAAAAATTTTGTGAGAGAGAAGTTAAAAAACTTTGAGAATTGAATAATTAAGGGTGAAATTTAAAATTTTGGAGAGATAACAAGTAAAAACTCTTGAGAGAGAATGTTAATAATTTTGAAAGACATGAAGTATACACTTCCTACAGGGAGTGAAAAACTTTTGAGAAATAGAAACTTTCGAGCAAGAGAGTTAGATTTAAGAAGTAAAAACTTCGAGAGCTAAGAAGTAACAACTTTTTTAGAAGGAAAAATTAAAATCTTTTTAGGGATAAAAAGTTAAAAACTTTTAGAGCGAGAGAAAGTGAGTAATTTAAAGACTGAAAATTAAAATTTTGGGACTGTTTGGATAGATAAATAAAAAACTTTTGAGCGAGAATTTTAGAAACTTTTGAGGGAGATAAAGTTAAGAGTTAAATGCACTTTGCATCCCCCAAGTTTGCCCCATTTTGCACATTGCATCCTATATTTCAAAATGTGACGCTTTGCATCCTGTACTTTTAGCGAACCAGCACATAACATTCTCCGACCCAAAATTCGTCACTAAAAGTGCAAAATACATCACTTTTAAACACTAACCCCATCGCTTTTAGCGACGGATTTTGGATCAAAGAGTATTGTGTGCCGGTTTGCTAAAAGTGCAGGATGCAAAATATCACATTTTGAAGTATAGAATTCAATGTGCAAAATGAGATAAACTTGGGGGATGCAAAGTACATTTAACTCTAAAGTTAATAACTTTTGAGCGAGAGAAAGTGAGTAATTTAAATACTGAAATTTAAAAACTTGGAGAGATACAAAATAAAAACTTAATTTAAAGAGAAAAGAAAACTTTTCGAAGAAACAACGTTAAGCAAACACTTCTGAGAGAGAGTGAGTAAATTAGAGACTAAAATTTAGAAACTTTTGTGAGAATGTCAAAGGCTTTTGAGCAAGAAAAACTTCAAATCTTTTGCGGGGAGTAAAAAATTTTGAGCGAGAGAAGTTGAATAATTTAGAGACTGAAATTTTAAAAATTGGAGATTTAAGAAATAAAAAGTTTTTTAGGAGGAAAAGTTAAAACCTTTTGAGCAAGACAAAATTTAGTAATTTAGAGACTGAAATTCAAAAAAGATGAGAAGTACAAACTTTTCATAGAGTTAAAAATTTTGAAAGAGAAGTCAAAAACTTTTAAGGGAGAGAGAGTGGATAATTTAGAGTGGAATTTCAAATTTTGGAGAGATTAGTAAAATCTTTTGAGAGAGAATGTTAGAACTTTTTAAGATAGTTTAAAAAGAGTGAGAGAAAACACTTTTGAGCGAGAGAAAGTGAATAGTTTAGCGACTGAGCTTTAAAAGTTCGGAGAGACGAGTAAAATTTTGAAATATGCAACTTTTAAGAGGGGAGAAAGTGAAAAACTTTTGGGAAAGAGAAACTTTCAAGCGAGAGTGAAAAATCCAGAGACTGAAATTTTAAAATTTGGATAGTTAAAAAGTTCAAATCTTTTGAGGGAAAGAAAGTTGAAAAATAACTTTTGAGAGAGTAAATAATTTAGTGACTGAAATCTAAAAATTTGGAGAGTTAAGAAGTAAAAACTTTTGAAGAGAGAATGTTAAAAACACATGAGAAAGAGAAATTAAAAATCTTATGAGGGAGAGAGTGTACAAGTTAGGGACTGAAATCTAAAAATTTAGAGTTAAGAAATAAAAACTTTTTTAGGAGAAAAAGTTAAAATCTTTCGAGGGAGAGAAATTTAAAAAAGTTTGAGCGAAAAAGTGAATAATTTGAGAGGCTGAGATTTAAATATTTGGAGAGATGAGTAAAGACTTTGATAGAGAGAATGTTAAAAAGTTTTGAGGGATAGAAGGTTCAAAAACTTTTGAGACAGTGACTAACTAAAGGGTCTGAAATTTAGAATTTTTGATATATAAGTAAAAACGGGAGAGAGAGAGAGAGAATGTTTATAATATTGAAAAATAGGAAGTATACACTTCTCATGGAGAAAGTGAAAACTGTTGAGAGAAAAAGAAACTTTCAAGCTAGAGAGAGTGAAATTTTGATATTTAAGAAGTAAAATCTTTTTAGGAGTAAAAGTTTAAAAAAAATAAGAGAGAGTGAATAATTTAGAGCCAAAAATTTAAAAATTTGAAGAAAAGAAGTAAAACCTTTGAAGGAGAGATGGTGAATAATTTAAACACCGAAATTTAATATTTTGGAGAGAGCTATAAGAAGAAAATAGTTTTTAAAAAGGAAAAATTAAAATCTTTTGAGGAAGAAATTAAAAACTTTTGAGATAGAATGTTAAAAACTTAAGAGGGGCAGAAAGTTAACAACTCTTGAGCGAGAAAAAGTAATTTAGTGATTGAAATTTAAAGTTTTTGATAGACAAGAAGTAAAAACTTTTAGAGAAAGAAAAATTAAAAACTTTTAAGGGAGAGAAAGTTAAAATCTTTTGAAGAGAAAGTTAGTAAACTAGAGACCGAAATTTTAAATTTTGGATTTGGACCGATGAGAAGTAAAATTTTTTAAGAGAGAATGTTAAAAACTTTTGAAAAAGAGTGTTAAATATGAGACAGTGTGTGAAAATCTTTTGAGGGAGAGGAATGTAAAATATATTTTGAGAGAGCAAATAATATAGGGATAGAAATCTAAAATTTGGAGAGTTAAGAAGCAAAAACTTTTTTAGGAAAAAAATTAAAAATCATTCGAGGTAGAGTAATTTAACAAACTTTTCAACGAGGGTTTGTTATTGTAGAGACCGACATTAAAATATTTGGAGAGTTAAGTAAAAACTTTGAAAGAGAGAATGTTGAAAAAGTTTTGAGGAACAGAATGTTCAAAACCTTTTGCGACAGTGAATAATTAACAGTTGAAAATTTAAAATTTTGGACAAATAAATAAAAACGAGAGAGAGAGAGAGAATGTTTATAATTTTGAAAAATAGGAAGTATACATTTTTGATGGAGAGAGTGAAAACCTTTTGAGAAAAACAAACTTTCAAGCAAGAGAGAATGAAATTTTGATATTAAGAAGTAAAAACATTTCCAGGAGTAAAAGTTAAAAAAAAATTAGTAGAGAAAGTGAATAATTTAGAGCCAGAAATTTAAAATTTTGCAGAGCTAAGAAGTAAAAACTTTTTTAAAATGTAAAATTCAAATCTTTTGAGGGAGAGAGTAATTTAGAGACTAGAATTTAAAAGTTTCGACAGATAAGAATTAAAAACTTTTCAGACAAAATGTTATAATCTTTCAAGGGTGAGAAAGTTAAAAACATTTCAACAAGAGAAAGTAAGTAATTTAGAGATTGGAATTTAAAATATTGGAGAGATAAGAAGGTAAAGCTTTTGAGAAAGAATGTTAAAACTTTTAAGGGAGAGAGTTAAAATCTTCTACATAAAAGGAAGTTAAATTTTTGGAAGAAGAGAATGTAAATTAGAGAGCAAAATTTAAATTTTGGAGAGACGAGAACTAAAAGCTTTTGAAGAATGTTAAAAATATTTGAGAAAGGGAAAGTTAAAATCTTATGAGGGAGAGAAAGTTAAAAAACTGCTTGAGGGGGGAATGAATAATTAGAGACTGAAATTTAAAAAATTAGAGTTAAGAAGCAAAAACTTTTTTAGGAGGAAAAGTTAAAATCTTTCGAGAGAGAAATTTAAAAACTTTTGAGCAAGAAGTTGAATAATTTAGAGACAGAAATTTAAAATTTCGAGAGAGAAGTAAAAACTTCGAAGAGAGAATGTTCAAAAATTTGTGAGAGAGAATGTTCAAAAACTTTGAGAATTGAATAATTAAAGGTGAAATTTAAAATTTTGGAGAGATAAAAGTAAAAACTCTTGAGAGTGTGTTAATAATTTTGAAAGACATGAAGTATACACTTCCTACGGGGAGTGAAAAACTTTTGAGAAAGAGAAACTTTCGAGCAAGAGAGTTAGATTTAAGAAGTAAAAACTTTGAGAGCTAAGAAGTAACAACTTTTTTATAAGGAAAAATTAAAATCTTTTTAGGGATAAAAAGTTAAAAACTTTTTGAGCGAGAGAAAGTGAGTAATTTAAAGACTGAAATTTAAATTTAAGTGTTTGGATAGATAATTAAAAAACTTTTGAGCGAGAATTTTAGAAACTTTTGAGGGAGATAAAGTTAAGAGTTAAATGCACTTTGTATCCCCCAAGTTTGCCCCATTTTACACATTGCATCCTATATTTCAAAATGTGACACATTGCATCATGTACTTTTAGCGAACCAGCACATAACATTCTCCGACCCAAAATTCGTCACTAAAAGTGCAAAATACATCACTTTTAAACACCAACCCCATCTCTTTTAGCGACGGATTTTGGATCAGAGAGTGTTATGTGCCAGTTTCCTAAAAGTGCAGTAGGCAAAATGTCACATTTTGAAGTATAGAATTCAATGTGCAAAATGAGATAAACTTGGGGGAATGCAAAGTACATTTAACTCTAAAGTTAATAACTTTTGAGCGAGAGAAAGTGAGTAATTTAAATACTAAAACTTAAAAACTTGGAGAGATACAAAGTAAAAACTTAATTTAAAGAGAAAAGAAAACTTTTCGAAGAAACAATGTTAAGCAAACACTTCTGAGAGAGAGTTACAAACCTTTGAGCGAGAGAAAGTGAGTAAATTAGAGACTGAAATTTAGAAACTTTTGTGAGAATGTCAAAAGCATTTGAGCAAGAAAAACTTCAAATCTTTTGTGGGAGAGAGAGTAAAAAATTGAGCGAGAGAAGTTGAATAATTTAGAGACTGAAATTTTAAAAATTAGAGATTTAAGAAATAAAAAGTTTTTTAGGAGGAAAAGTTAAAACCTTTTGAGCAAGACAAAATTTAGTAATTTAGAGACTGAAATTCAAAAAAGATGAGAAGTACAAACTTTTCATAGAGTTAAATTTTTTGAAAGAGAAGTCAAAAACTTTTAAGGGAGAGAGAGTGGAAAATTTAGAGACTGGAATTTCAAATTTTGGAGAGATAAGTAAAATCTTTCGAGAGAGAATGTTAGAACTTTTTAAGAGAGTTTAAAAAGAGAGAGAAAACACTTTTGAGCGAGAGAAAGTGAATAGTTTAGCGACTGAACTTTAAAAGTTCGGAGAGACGAGTAAAATTTGAAATATGTAACTTTTAAGAGGGGAGAAAGTGAAAAACTTTTGGGAAAGAGAAACTTTCGAGCGAGAGAGTGAAAAATCTAGACACTGAAGTTTTAAAATTTGGGTAGTTAAAAAGTTCAAATCTTTTGAGGGAAAGAAAGTTAAAAAGTAACTTTTGAGAGAGTAAATAATTTAGGGACTGAAATCTAAAAATTTAGAGAATTAAGAAGTAAAAACTTTTGAAGAGAGAATGTTAAAATCTTTTGAAAAAGAGAAATTTAAAATCTTATGAGGGAGAGAGTGTACAAGTTAGGGACTAAAATCTAAAAATTTAGAGTTAAGAAGTAAAAACTTTTTTAGGAGAAAAAGTTAAAATCTTTCGAGGGAGAGAAATTTAAAAAAGTTTGAGCGAAAAAGTGAATAATTTGAGAGGTTGAGACTTAAATATTTGGAGAGATTAGTAAAGACTTTGATAGAGAGAATGCTAAAAAGTTTTGAGGGATAGAATGTTCAAAAACTTTTGAGACAGTGACTAACTAAGGGTCTGAAATTTAGAATTTTTGATATATAAGTAAAAACGAGAGAGAGAGAGAGAGAGAATGTTTATAATATTGAAAAATAGGAAGTATACACTTCTCATGGAGAAAGTGAAAACTGTTAAGAGAAAAAGAAACTTTCAAGCTAGAGAGAGTCAAATTTTGATATTTAAGAAGTAAAATCTTTTTAGGAGTAAAAGTTTAAAAAAAATAAGAGAGAGTGAATAATTTAGAGCCAAAAACTTAAAAATTTGAAGAGAAGAAGTAAAACCTTTGAAGGAGAGATGGTGAATAATTTAAAGACCGAAATTTAATATTTTGGAGAGAGCTATAAGAAGAAAATAGTTTTTAAAAAGGAAAAATTAAAATCTTTTGAGGAAGAAATTAAAAACTTTTGAGATAATTTTAAAAACTTAAAGAGGGCAGAAAGTTAACAACTCTTGAGCGAGAAAAAGTAATTTAGAGACTGAAATTTAAAATTTTTGATAGACGAAAAGTAAAAACTTTTAGAGAAAGAAAGTAAAAAACTTTTCAGGGAGAGAAAGTTAAAATCTTTTCAACAGAAAGTAAACTAGAGACCGAAATTTAAAATTTTGGATTTGGACCGATGAGAAGTAAAAACTTTTAAGAGAGAATGTTAAAAACTTTTGAAAAAGAGAATGTTAAATATGAGACAGTGTGTGAAAATCTTTTGAGGGAGAGAATGTAAAACATATTTTGAGAGAGCAAATAATATAGGGATAGAAATCTAAAATTTGGAAAGTTAAGCAAAAACTTTTTTAGGAAAAAAATTAAAAATCATTCGAGGTAGAGTATTTTGACAAACTTTTCAGCGAGAGTGAATTATTTTAGAGACCGACATTAATATATTTGGAGAGATAAGTAAAAACTTTGAAAGAGAGAGTGTTGAAAAAGTTTTGAGGAACAGAATGTTCAAAACCTTTTGAGACGGTGAATAATTAACAGTTGAAAATTTAAAATTTTGGACAAGTAAATAAAAACGAGAGAGAGAGAGAGAATGTTTATAATTTTGAAAAATAGGAAGTATACATTTTTGATAGAGAGAGTGAAAACCTTTTGAGAAAAACAAACTTTCAAGCAAGAGAGAATGAAATTTTGATATTAAGAAGTAAAAACATTTCCAGGAGTAAAAGTTAAAAAAAAAATTAGTAGGGAAAGTGAATAATTTAGAGCCAGAAATTTAAAATTTTGGAGAGCTAAGAAGTAAAAACTTTTTTAAAATGTAAAATTCAAATCTTTTGAGGGAGAGAGTAATTTATAGACTAGAATTTAAAAGTTTCGACAGATAAGAATTAAAAACTTTTCAGACAAAATGTTATAATCTTTCAAGGGAGAGAGTTAAAAACATTTCAACAAGAGAAAGAAAGTAATTTAGAGATTGGAATTTAAAATATTGGAGAGATAAGAAGGTAAAGCATTTGAGAAAGAATGTTAAAAACTTTTAAGGGAGAGAAAGTTAAAATCTTCTACATAAAAGTTAATTTTTTTGGAGAAGAGAATGTAAATTAGAGAGCAAAATTTAAATTTTGGAGAGACGAGAACTAAAAGCTTTTGAAGAATGTTAAAAACATTTGAGAAAGGGAAAGTTAAAATCTTATGAGGGAGAAAGTTAAAAACTGCTGGGGGGGGGGGGTGGAATGAATAATTTAGAGACTGAAATTTAAAAAATTGGAGTTAAGAAGAAAAAACTTTGTTAGGAGGAAAAGTTAAAATCTTTCAAGAGAGAAATTTAAAAACTTTTGAGCAAGAAGTTGAATAATTTAGAGACAGAAATTTAAAATTTCGAGAGAGAAGTAAAAACTTCGAAGAGAGAATGTTCAAAAACTTTGAGAATTGAATAATTAAGGGTGAAATTTAAAATTTTAGAGAGATAACAAGTAAAAACTCTTGAGAGAGAATGTTAATAATTTTGAAAGACATAAAGTATACACTTCCTACGGGGAGTGAATAACTTTTGAGAAAGAGAAACTTTCGAGCAATAGAGTTAGATTTAAGAAGTAAAAACTTCGAGAGCTAAGAAGTAAAAACTTTTGTAGAAGGAAAAATTAAAATCTTTTTAGGGATAAAAAGTTAAAAACTTTTTGACCGAGAGAAAGTGAGTAATTTAAAGACTGAAATTTAAATTTAAGTGTTTGGATAGATAATTAAAAAACATTTGAGCGAGAATTTTAGAAACTTTTGAGGGAGATAAAGTTAAGAGTTAAATGCACTTTGCATCCACCAAGTTTGCCCCATTTTGCACATTGCATCCTATATTTCAAAATGTGATACTTTGCATCCTGTACTTTTAGCGAACCAGCACATAACATTCTTCGACCCAAAATTCGTCACTAAAAGTGCAAAATACATCACTTTTAAACACTAACCCCATCGCTTTTAACGACGGATTTTGGATCAGAGAGTGTTATGTGTCACATTTTGAAGTATAGAATTCAATGTGCAAAATGAGATAAACTTGGAGGATGCAAAGTACATTTAACTCTAAAGTTAATAACTTTTGAGCGAGAGAAAGTAATTTAAATACTGAAATTTAAAATTTTCTAAAGTTAATAACTTTTGAGTGAGAGAAAGTGAGTAATTTAAAGACTGAAATTTAAAAATTTGCAGAGATGTGAACTAAAAACTTTTGAGAGAGAATGTTTAAAACTTTTTAACAGAGGGTTAAAAAATTTTAAAGAAAGGAGGGTAAGTTAAAATCATTTGAGAGAGAATGAATAATTTATAGATTTGAAATTTTAAAGTTTGGAGAGTTGAGAAGTAAAAACTTTTTTAGGAGGAAAAGTTCGAGGGAGAGAAAGTTGAGAGTGAATAGTTAAGGACTAGATTTCAAGAACCGACTAGATTTTAAGAACTTGGAGATATACATAAAACTTTTGACAGAGAGAATGTTAAAAACTTTTGAGAGAGAGAAAGTTAAAAACGTTTAAAACTGTATAATTTAGAGACTGAAATTTAAAAACTTGGAGAGATACGAAGTAAAAACTTAATTTAAATAGAAAAGAAAACTTTTCGAAGAAACAACATTAAGCAAACACTTCTGAGAGAGAAAGTTACAAACCTTTGAGCGAGAGAGAGTGAGTAAATTAGAGACTGAAATTTAGTAACTTTTGTGAGAGTGAATGTCAAAAGCTTCTGAGCAAGAAAAAGTTAAAATCTTTTGTGGGAGAGAGTTAAAAAGTTTTGAGCGAGAGAAGTTGAATAATTTAGAGACTGAAATTTTAAAAATTGGAGATTTAAGAAATAAAAAGTTTTTTAGTAGGAAAAGTTAAAACATTTTGAGCAAGACAAAAGTTCGTAATTTAGAGACTGAAATTCAAAAAAGATGAGAAGTAAAAACTTTTGATAGAGTTACAAAATTTGAAGGAGACAAGTCAAAAGCTTTTAAGGGAAAGAGAGTGGATAATTTAGAGACAGGAATTTCAAATTTTTGAGAGATAAGTAAAATCATTTGAGAGAGTGTTAGAACTTTTTAAGAGAGTTTAAAAAGAGTGAGATTTAAACATTTTTGAGCGAGACAAAGTGAATAGTTTAGCGACTGAACTTTAAAAGTTTGGAGAGACGAGTAAAATTTTGAAATATGTAAACTTTTAAGGGGGGAGAAAGTTAAAATCTTTTGGGAAAGAGACTTTCGAGTGAGAGAGTGAAAAATCTAGAGCCTGAAATTTTAAAATTAGGATAGTTAAAAAGTAAAAAGTTCAAATCTTTTGAGGAAAATAAAGTAAAAAAATAACTTTTGAGAGAGTAAATAATTTAGGGACTGAAATCTAAAAATTTGGAGAGTTAAGAAATAAAAACTTTTTAAGGAGAAAAATTTAAACTCATTTGAGGGAGAGCAATTTAACAAAATTTTTAGCGAGAAAGTGAATAATTTAGAGACCGACATTTAAATATTTAGTGAGAGAAGTAAAAATTATGAGAGAATGAATGTTCAAAAAATTTTGAGGGGTACAAAAGGTCCAAAAAAATTTCACACAAAGTGAATAATTAAAGGTCTGAAATTTAAAATTTTGGAGAGATGAGAAGTAAAAACTTTTGAAGAGCGAGAATGTTAAGAACTTTTGAGAAAGTGAAATTTAAAATCTTATGAGGGGGAGAGAGTAAATAAGTTAGGGACTGAAATCTAAGAATTTAGAGTCAAGAAGTAAAAACTTTTTTAGGAGAAAAAGTAAAAATCTTTCGAGGGAGAGAAATTGAAAAAAGTTTGAGCGAAAAAGTGAATAATTTGAGAGGCTGAGATTTAAATATTTGGAGAGATGAGTAAAGACTTTGATAGAGAGAATGTTAAAAAGTTTTGAGGGATTGTTCAAAAACTTTTGAGACAGTGACTAGTTAAGGGTCTGAAATTTAGAATTTTTGATAGACAAGTAAAACGAGAGAGAGAGAGAGAGAGAGTGTTTATAATATTGAAAAATAGGAAGTATACACTTCTCATGGAGAAAGTGAAAACCGTTAGAGAAAAAGAAACTTTCAAGCTAGAGAGAGTTAAATTTTGATATTTAAGAAGTAAAATCTTTTTAGGAGTAAAAGTTTAAAAAAAAATAAGAGAAAGTAAATAATTTAGAGCCAAAAATTTAAAAATTTGAAGAGAAGAAGTAAAACCTTTTAAGGAGAGATGGTGAATAATTTAAAGACCAAAATTTAATATTTTGGAGAGCTATAAGAAGAAAATACTTTTTAAAATGGAAAAATTAAAATCTCTGGAGGAAGAGAAAATTAAAAACTTTTGAGATAAAATGTTAAAAACTTAAGAGGGGCAGAAAGTTAACAACTCTTGTGCGAGAAAAAGTAATTTAGAGACTGAAATTTAAAATTTTTGGGAGACGAGAAGTAAAAACGTTTAGAGAAAGAAAGTTAAAAACTTTTAAGGGAGAGAAAGTTAAACACTTTTGAAGAGAAAGTTAGTAAACTAGAGACCGAAATTTAAAATTTTGGATTAGGTCCGATGAGAAATAAAAACTTTTGAGACAGTTTGTTAAAATCTTTTGAGGGAGAGAATGTAAAACATATTTTGAGAGAGTAAATAATATAAGGATAGAAATCTAAAATTTGGAGAGTTAAGAAGCAAAAACTTTTTTACGAAAAAAATTAAAAATCATTCGAGGAAGAGTAATTTAACAAACGTTTCAGCGAGAGTGAATTATTTTAGAGACCGACATTAATAAATTTGGAGAGATAAGTAAAAACTTTGAAAGAGAGTGTTGAAAAAGTTTTGAGGAACAGAATGTTCAAAACCTTTTGAGACGGTGAATAATTAACAGTTGAAAATTTAAAATTTTGGACAAGTAAATAAAAACGAGAGAGGGAGAGAGAGAATGTTTATAATTTTGAAAAATAGGAAGTATACATTTTTGATGGAGAGAGTGAAAACCTTTTGAGAAAAACAAACTTTCAAGCAAGAGAGAATGAAATTTTGATATTAAGAAGTAAAAACATTTTCAGAAGTAAAAGTTAAAATCTTTTGAAGTAGAGAAAGTGAATAATTTAGAGCCAGAAATTTAAAAATTTGGAGATAAGAAGTAAAAAACCTTTGAGGGAGAGATGGAGAATAATTTAGAGACTAAAATTTAAAATTTTGGAGAGCTGAGAAGTAAAAAAAAAGAAAATTGAAAATTAAAATCTTTTGAGGGAGAGAAAGTGAGTAAATTAGAGACTGAAATTTAGAAACTTTTGTGAGAGTGAATGTCAAAAGCTTTTGAGCAAGAAAAAGTTAAAATCTTTTGTGAGAGAGAGTTAAAAAGTTTTGAGCGAGAGAAGTTTAATAATTTAGAGACTGAAATTTTAAAAATTGGAGATTTAAGAAATAAAAAGTTTTTTAGGAGGAAAAGTTAAAACATTTTCAGCAAGACAAAAGTTCGTAATTTAGAGACTGAAATTCAAAAAAGATGAGAAGTAAAAACTTTTGATAGAGTTACAAAATTTGAAGGAGACAAGTCAAAAGCTTAAGGGAAAGAGAGTGGATAATTTAGATACTGGAATTTCAAATTTTGGAGAGATAAGTAAAATCTTTTGAGAGAGAATGTTAGAACTTTTTAAGAGAGTTTAAAAAGAGTGAGAGTTAAAACATTTTTGAGCGAGAGAAAGTGAATAGTTTAGCGACTGAACTTTAAAAGTTTGGAGAGACGAGTAAAATTTTGAAATATGTAACTTTTAAGGGGGGAGAAAGTGAAAAACTTTTGAAAAAGAGAAACTTTCGAGCGAGAGAGTGAAAAATCTAGAGCCTGAAATTTTAAAATTAGGATAGTTAAAAAGTAAAAGGTTCAAATCTTTTGAGGAAAAGAAAGTAAAAAAAAAACTTTTGAGAGAGTAAATAATTTAGCGACTGAAATCTAAAAATTTGGAGAGTTAAGAAATAAAAACTTTTTAAGGAGAAAAATTTAAACTCATTCAAGGGAGAGCAATTTAACAAAAATTTTAGCGAGAAAGTGAATAATTTAGAGAGCGACATTTAAATATTTAGTGAGAGAAGTAAAAATTATGAGAGCGCGAATGTTCAAAAAATTTTGAGGGGTACAAAAGGTCCAAAAAAATTTCAGACAAAGTGAATAATTAAAGGTCTGAAATTTAAAATTTTGGAGAGATGAGAAATAAAAGCTTTTGAAGAGAGAGTGTTAAAAACTTTTGAGAAAGTGAAATTTAAAATCTTATGAGGGGGAGAGAGTAAATAAGTTATGGACTGAAATCTAAGAATTTAGAGTCAAGAAGTAAAAACTTTTTTAGGAGAAAAAGTAAAAATCTTTCGAGGGAGAGAAATTTAAAAAAGTTTGAGCGAAAAAGTGAATAATTTGAGAGGCTGAGATTTAAATATTTGGAGAGATGAGTAAAGACTTTGATAGAGAGTGTTAAAAAGTTTTGAGGGATAGAATGTTCAAAAATTTTTGAGATAGTGACAAATTAAAGGTCTGAAATTTAGAATTTTTGATAGATAAGTAAAAACGAGAGAGAGAGAGAGAGTGTTTATAATATTGAGAAATAGGAAGTATACACTTCTCATGGAGAAACTGAAAACTGTTAGAGAAAAAGAAACTTTCAAGCTAGAGAGTGAAATTTTGATATTTAAGAAGTAAAATCTTTTTAGGAGTAAAAGTTTAAAAAAAAATAAGAAAGTGAATAATTTAGAGCCAAAAATTTAAAATTTTGAAGAGAAGAAGTAAAACCTTTGAAGCAGAGATGGTGAATAATTTAAAGACCGAAATTTAATATTTTGGAGAGCTATAAGAAGAAAATACTTTTTAAAATGGAAAAATTAAAATCTTTTAAGAAAGAGAGAATTGAAAACTTTTGAGATAGAATGTTAAAAACTTAAGAGGGGCAGAAATTTAACAACTCTTGTGCGAGAAAAAGTAATTTAGAGACTGAAATTTAAAATTTTTGAGAGACGAGAAGTCAAAACTTTTAGAGAAAGAAAGTTTAAAACTTTTAAAGGAGAGAGTTAAAAACTTTTGAAGAGAAAGTTAGTAAACTAGAGACCGAAATTTAAAATTTTGGATTTGGACCGATGAGAAGTAAAAATTTTGAAAATCTTTTGAGGGAGAATGTAAAACATATTTTGAGAGAGCAAATAGTATAAGGATAGAAATCTAAAATTTGTAGAGTTAAGAAGCAAAACTTTTTTACGAAAAAAATTAAAAATCAGTCGAGGTAGTAATTTAACAAACTTTTCAACGAGAGTGAATTATTTTAGAGACCGACATTAATATATTTGGAGAGATAAGTAAAAACTTTGAAAGAGAGAATGTTGAAAAAGCTTTGCGGAACAGAATGTTCAAAACCTTTTGACACAGTGAATAATTAACAGTTGAAAATTTAAAATTTTGGACAAATAAATAAAATGAGAGAAAGAGAACGTTTATAATTTTGAAAAATAGGAAGTATACATTTTTGATGGAGAGAGTGAAAACCTTTTGAGAAAAACAAACTTTCAAGCTAGAGAGAATGAAATTTTGATATTAAGAAGTAAAAACATTTTCAGAAGTAAAAGTTAAAATCTTTTGAAGTAGAGAAAGTGAATAACTTAGAGCCAGAAATTTAAAATTTTGGAGATAAGAAGTAAAAAACCTTAGGGAGAGATGGAGAATAATTTACAGACTAAAATTTAAAATTTTGGAGAGCTGAGAAGTAAAAAAAAATTAAATTGAAAATTAAAATCTTTTGAGGGAGAGAAAGTGAGTAAATTAGAGACTGAAATTTAGAAACTTTTGTGAAAGTTAATGTCAAAAGCTTTTGAGCAAGAAAAACTTAAAATCTTTTGTGGGAGAGAAAGTTAAAAAGTTTTGAGCGAGAGAAGTTGAATAATTTAGAGACTGAAATTTTAAAAATTGGAGATTTAAGAAATAAAAAGTTTTTTAGGAGAAAAAGTTAAAACCTTTTGAGCAAGACAAAAGTTAGTAATTTAGAGACTGAAATTCAAAAAAGATAAGAAGTAAAAACTTTTGATACAGTTAAAAATTTTGAAGGAGACAAGTCAAAAACTTTTAAGGGAGAGAGAGTGGATAATTTAGAGACTGAAATTTCAAATTTTGGAGGGAGAAGCAAAATCTTTTGAGAGAGAATGTTAGAACTTTTTAAGAGAGTTTAAAAAGAGTCAGAGTTAAACACTTTTGAGCGAGCGAAAGTGAATAGTTTAGCGACTGAACTTTAAACGTTTGGAGAGACAAGTAAAATTTTGAAATATGTAACTTTTAAGGGGGAGAAAGTGAAAAACTTTTGCGAAAGAAAAACTTTCGAGCGAGAGAGTGAAAAATCTAGAGATTGAAATTTTAAATTTTGGATAGTTAAAAAGTAAAAAGTTCAAATCTTTTGAGGGAAAGAAAGTAAAAAAATAACTTTTGGGAGAGTAAATAATTTAGGGACTGAAATCTAAAAATTTGGAGAGTTAAGAAATAAAAACTTTTTAAGGAGAAAAATTTAAACTCATTCGAGGGAGAGCAATTTAACAAAAAATTTAGCGAGAAAGTTAATAATTTAGAGACCGACATTTACATATTTGGTGAGAGAAGTAAAAATTTTGAGAGTGCGAATGTTCAAAAAATTTTGAGGGGTACAAAAGGTCCAAAAAAAATTCAGACAAAGTGAATAATTAAAGGTCTGAAATTTAAAATTTTGGAGAGATGAGAAGTAAAAGCTTTTGAAGAGAGAGAATGTTAAAAACTTTTGAGAAAGAGAAATTTAAAATCTTACGAGGGAGAGAGTAAATAAGTTAGGGACTGAAATCTAAAAATTTAGAGTTAAGTAAAAACTTTTTTTAGGACAAAAGGTAAAAATCTTTCGAGGGAGAGAAATTTAAAAAAGTTTGAGCGAGAAAGTGAATAATTTGAGTGGCTGAGATTTAAATATTTGGAGAGATGAGTAAAGACTTTGATAGAGAGAATGTTAAAAGTTTTGAGGGATAGAATGTTCAAAAACTTTTGAGACTTATTAAGGGTCTGAAATTTAGAATTTTTGATAGATAAGTAAAAACGAGAGAGAGAGAGAGAGAGAGAGAGAATGTTTATAATATTGAAAAATAGGAAGTGTACACTTCTCATGGAGAAAGTGAAAACTGTCAAGAGAAAAAGAAATTTTCAAGCTAGAGAGAGTGAAATTTTGATATTTAAGAAGTAAAATCTTTTTAGGAGAGAGTTTTTAAAAAAAAAATAAGAAGAGAAAGTGAATAATTTAGAGCCAAAAATTTAACAATTTGAAGAGAAGTAAAACCTTTCAAGGAGAGATGGTGAATAATTTAAAGACCGAAATTTAATATTTTGGAGAGCTATAAGAAGAAAATACTTTTTAAAATGGAAAATTTAAAATCTTTTGAGGAAGAGAAAATTAAAAACTTTTGAGATAGAATGTTAAAAACTTAAGAGGGGCAGAGAGTAAACAACTTTTGAACGAGAATAAGTAATTTAGAGACTGAAATTTAAAATTTTTGAGAGACGAGAAGTAAAAACTTTCAGAGAAAGTTAAAAACTTTTAAAAGAGAGAGAGTTAAAATCTTTTGAAGAGAAAGTTAGTAAACTAGAGACCGAAATTTAAAATTTTGGATTTGGACCGATGGGAAGTAAAAACATTTGAAAAAGAGAGTGTTAAAAACTTTTTAGACAGTGTGTTAAAATCTTTTGAGGGAGAGAATGTAAAACATATTTTGAGAGAGCAAATAATATAGGGATAGAAATCTAAAATTTGGAGAGTTAAGAAGCAAAAACTTGTTTACGAAAAAAATTAAAAAGAGGTAAGAGTAATTTAACAAACTTTTCAGCGAGAGTGAATTATTTTAGAGACCGACGTTAATATATTTGGAGAGGTAAGTAAAAACTTTGAAAGAGAGAATGTTGAAAAAGTTTTGCGGAACAGAATGTTCAAAACCTTTTGAGACAGTGAATAATTAACAATTGAAAATTTAAAATTTTGGACAAATAAATAAAAACGAGATAGAGAGAGAACGTTTATAATTTTGAAAAATAGGAAGTATAGATTTTTGACGGAGAGAGTGAAAACCTTTTGAGAAAAACAAACTTTCAAGCAAGAGAGAATGAAATTTTGATATTAAGATGTAAAAACATTTTCAGAAGTAAAAGTTAAAATCTTTTGAAGTAGAGAAAGTGAATAATTTAGAGCCAGAAATTTAAAAATTTGGAGATAAGAAGTAAAAAAAACCTTTGAGGGAGAGATGGAGAATAATTTAGAGACTAAAATTTAAAATTTTGGAGAGCTGAGAAGTAAAAAAATTTAAATTGAAAATTAAAATCTTTTGAGGGAGAGAAAGTGAGTAAATTAGAGACTGATATTTAAAAGTTTCAACAGATAAGAATAAAAAACTTTTGAGACAGAATGTTAAAATCTTTCGACAGAGAGAAAGTTAAAAACATTTGAGCGAGAGAAAGTGAGTAATTTATAGACAGGAATTTAAAATTTTGGAGAGATAAAAAGTTAAAAGCTTTTAAGAAAGAATGTTAAAAACTTTTAAGGGAGAGAAAGTGAAAATCTTTTGCATAAAACAAAGTTAAAATTTATTGGAGAAGAGAAAGTAAATTAGAGACCAGTATTTAAAATTTTGGAGAGATGAAAAGTAAAAGATTTTGAAGAGAGAGAACGTTAAAAACTTTTGAGAGAGAGAGAGTAAATAACTTAGGAACTGAAATATATAAATTTGTAGAGCTAAGATGTAAACTTTCGACGGAGAGAAATTTAAAAAAACTTGAAGAGGCTGAGATTTAAATATTTGGAGAGATGAGTAAAGACTTTGATAGAGAGAATGATCAAAAAGTTTTGAGGGATAGAATGTTCAAAAACTTTTGAGAGTGAATAATTAAGGTTCAAAAATTTAAAATTTTTGATAGATAAGTAAAAACTAGAGAGGGAGAGAATGTTTATAATTTTGAGAAATAGAAAGTATACATTTTTGATGGAGAGAGTGAAAACCGTTTTGAGAAAAAGAAACTTTCAAGCAAGAGAGTGAAATTGTGATATTTAAGAAGCAATAACTTGTTTAGGAGTAAAAGTTATAAAAAAAATTAAGAAGAGAGTGAATAATTTAGAGCCAAAATTATAAAAATTTTAAGAGAAAAGAAGTAAACCCTTTGAGGGAGAGCTATAAGAATAAAAAACTTTTCAAAAAGGACAAACTAAAATCTTTTGAGGGAGAGAAAATTAAAACTTTTTGAGATAGAATGTAAATACTTTTGAGGGAGAGAGAGTGAGTAATTTAAAGACTGAAATTTAAAATTTTTGAGAGATGAGAAGTAAAAGCTTTTGAGAGAGACAGCTAAAAACTTTTACGGGAGAGAAAGTTAAAATTTTTTGAACAGAAATTTAGTAAATTAGAGACCGAAATTTAAAATTTTGGAGAGATGAGAAGTAAAAATTTTGAGAGAGAATGTTAAAAACTTTTGAGAAAGAGAATGTTAAAAACTTTTGAGGGAGGGTAAAAACCCTTTTGAGAGAGTAAATAATTTAGGGACTGAAATCTAAAAATTTGGAGAGTTTAAGTAAAAACTTTTGTAGGGGAAAAATTTAAAATCATTGGAGGGAGAGAAATTTAACAAACTTTTCAGCGAGAAAGTGAATTATTTTAGAGACCGACATTTAAATACTTGTAGAGACAAATAAAAACTTTGAGACAAAGAACATTGAAAAAGTTTTGACGGACAGAATGTTCAAAAGCTTTTGAGACGGTGAATAATTACAGGTCGGAAATTTAAAAGTTTGGATAGATAAGTAAAAATGAGAGGGACAAAGAGAGAGAGAGAATGTTTATAATTTTGAAAAATAGGAAGTATACACTTTTGATGGAGAGAAACAAAACCTTTTGAGAAAAACAAAGAGTTAAATGCAAGAGCATCTCCCAAGTTTATCGCATTTTGCACATTGCATCCTATACTTCAAAACATGACACTTTGCATCCCATACGCAAACCGACACATAAAACTCTCCGACACAAAATCAGTTGCTAAAAGTGATGGGGTTGGTGTTTAAAAGTGACGCATTTTGCACTTTTAGTAACGAAATTTTGGTCGGACGATGTTATATACAGATTCGCTAAAAGTACGGGATGCAAAGTGTTACGTTTTGAAATATAGGATGCAATGTGCAAAAGTAAACTTGGGGAATCACAATGCATTTAACTCAAAAACATTTTAGGAGAAAATTAAAATCTTTTGAAAGAGATAAAGTGAATAATTAAGAGCTAGAAATTCAAAATTTAGAGTCAAGTAAAAACCTTTTGAGGCAGAGAGGGAGAATAATTTAGAGACTATAATTTAAAATTTTGGACAGCTAAGAAGTAAAAACTTTTTTTAAAATGAAAAATTAAAATAGTTGGAGAGAGAGTAATTTAGAGTGGTATTGAAAAGTGTCGACATATGAGAATTAAAAACTTTTGAGACAGAATATTAAAATCTTTCCAGGGAGAGAAAATTAAAAACATTTGAGCGAGAGAAAGTGAGTAATTTAAAGACTGAAATTCAAAATTTTGGAGAGATGAGAAGTTAAAGCTTTTGAGAAACAATGTAAAAAACTTTTAAGGGATAGAAAGTAAAAACCTTTTACAGAAGAGAAATTAAATTAGAGAGCAAAATTTAAAAATTTGGAGAGATGAGAAGTAAATCCTTTTGAGAGAGAGAATGTTAAATACTTTTGAGAAAGAGAAAGAGAAAGTTAAAATCTTATGAGGGAGAGAGTTAAAATACTTTTAAGGGAGAGAAAGTAAATAACTTGGGGTTGAAATCTAAAAATTTGGAGAGTTAAGAAGTAAAAACTTTTTTATGAGAAAAAAGTAAAAATCTTTCGAGGGAAAGAATTTTAAAAACTCAAGAAAGTGAATAATTTTAGAGATTGAGATTTAAATATTTGGAAGGATAGAAGTAAATAACTAAGGGTCAAAAATTTAAAATTTCGAACAGATAAGTAAAAACGAGGGAGAGAGAGAGAGAATGTTTATAATTTTGAAAAATAGGAAGTATACACTTTTGACGGGGAGAGTGAAACCCGTTTGAGAAAAAGAAGCATTCAAGCAAGAGAGTGAAATTTAAAAAGTAAAAACTTTTTAAGAGAGTTTTTCAGAAAAAAATTAAGTGGAGAAAGTGAATAATTTAGAGGCAACAATTTAAAATTTTGAAGAGAAAAGAAGTAAAAATTTTTGAGGAAAAGATGGTGAATAATTTCTAGATTGAAATTTAAAATTTTGAAAAGCTAAGAAAAAAAAATTCAAAGGAAAAATTAAAATCTTTTGAGGGAGGGAAAGTTAAAAACTTTTGAGCAAGAGAAAGTGAGTAATTTAGAAACTAAGAAGTAAAAGCTTTTGTGAGACAGAATGTTAAAAACTTTTAAGGGAGAGAGAGTTCAAATCTTTTGAAGAGAGTAAATTTTAGACCGAAATTTAAAAATGTGCAGAGATGAGAAGTAAAAACTTTTGAGTGTTCAAAAATTTTGAGAGAGAATGTAAAAAACTTTTGACAAATAGAAAATTAAAATCTTTTGAGGGAGAGATAGGAAAAAATCTTTTGAGAGAGTAAATAATTTAGGGGCTAAAATCTAAAAATTTGGAGTTAAGAAGTAAAAACTTTTTTAGGAGAAAATTTTAAAATCATTCGAGGGAGAGAAATTTAACAAACTTTTCAGCGAGAAAGTGAATAATTTTAGATAATGACATTTAAATATTTGGAGAGAGAAGTAAAAAATTTGAGAGAGAAAATGTTGAAAAGTTTTGATGGACAAAATGTTCAAAAAAGCTTTTGGGACGATTAATAATAACAGCTCGGAAATTAAAAATGTTGTATAGAAAAGCACAAACTCTCGAGAGAGAAAATGTTTATAATTTTGAAAAATAGGCAGTATACACTTTTGATAGAGGGAGTGAAAACCTTTTGAGAAAAACAAAGAGTTACATGCACTTTGCATCCCCCAAGATTACCCATTTTGCACATTGCATCCTATACTTCAAAACGTAAAATTTTGCATCACGTACTTTTAGCAAATCGGCTCATAAAACCCTCCGACCCAAAATCTGTCGCTAAAAGTGACGGAGTTAGTGTTTAAAAGTGATGCATTTTGCACTTTTAGTGACGGATTTTGTGTTGGAGGATATGTGCCGGTTCAGTAAAAGAGCAGGATGCAAAGTGTCACGTTTTGAAGTATAGGTTACAATGTGCAAAATGGGGTAAACTTGAGAGATGCAAATTGCATTTAACTCAAAAACAAACTTTCATGCAAGAGAGTGAAATTTTGATATTTAAGAAGTAAAAACATTTGTAGGAATACAAGTTAAAATTTTTGGAGGGAGAGAGTGAATAATTTGGAGCCAGATATTTAAAAATTGGAAGATAAGAAGTAAAAACCTTCGAGGGAGAGATGGAAAATAATTAAGAGACTAAAATTTAAAATTTTCAAGAGCTAAGAAATAAAAACTTTTTTAAAATGAAAAATTACAATCTTTCCAGGGAGAAAAGGTGAGTAATTTAGAGATTGGTATTTAACAGTTTCGAGATATAAGATTTAAAAACTTTTGAGACAGAATGTTATAATCTTTCAAGGGAGAGAAAGTTAAAAACATTTTTGCGAGATATGGTGACTAATTTAGAGATTAGAATTTAAAACTTCGGAGAGATGAGAAGTCGGCTTTTGAAAAAGAATGTTAAAAACTTTTAACGAAGAGAAAGTTATTTTCTGCATAAAAGAAAGTTAAAATCTTTTGGAGAAGAGAGAGTTAGTAATTTAGAGACCAAAATTTAAAATTTTGAAGAGATGAGAAGTAAAAGCTTTTGAGAGAGAATGTTAAAAACTTTTGAGAAATAGAAAGTCAAAATCTTATGAGGGAGAGAGTAAATAACTTGGGGAGTGAAATCGTTAGCGAAAGAAGATGAATAATTTAGGGACTGAAATTTAAAATTTTGGAGACTTAAGAACGAAAAACATTTTCAGGAAGAAAAGTTAAAATCTTTTGCAGGAAAGAAAATGAAAAAATTTTGAGCAAGAGAAAATGAATAATTTAGAGACTAGAATTTAAATATCTAGAGAGATAGCTAAACACTTTTGAGAGAAGGAATGTGTTAAAAACTTATGAAATAGAAAGTTAAAAACTTTTGAGGGAGACGGTGAATAATTTAGAGACTGAAATTTAAAACTTTGGAGAGATAAGAAGTAAAAACTTTTGAGCTAAAAAAAGTGAATAATTTAGAAAATGGAATTTAAAATTTTGGAGAGAAGTAAAAACTTTTGAGGGAGAGAATGTTAAAATCTTCTGAGGTAGACAAAATTAAAAACTTTAGATACTGAAATTTAAAATTTTGGAAAGTCAAGAAGTAAACACTTTTTTAGGAAAGAAAGGGAAAATCTTTTGAGAGAGAGGAAGTTAAAAACTTTTTGGGGAGAGATATTGAATAATTTAGAGACTAAAATTTAAAATTTTTGAGAAATATAGTAAAAACTTTTTTTGGTAGAAAAGTCGAGATCTTTTGAGCGAGTTAAAATCTTTTGAGGGAAAAAGTTAAAAACTTTTGAGGGAGAGTTAAAAACTTTCAAGGGAGAGAAAGTGATTAATTTAGAGACTGGAATTTAAAAATTGGGAGCAAAAAAAAAACTTTTGAGAGAAAATTAAAAGTTTTTGAGGGAGAGAGAGTTTAAATTTTTTGAGGGAGAGAAAGTTTAAATCATTTGATCAATAAAAGTTATAACTTTAGATACTAGAATTTAAAATTTTGGAGAGAAATAAAAACTTTAGAGAGAATGTTAAAAACTTTTGCGGGAGAAAGTTAAAATCTTTTGAATGAGAGAAAGTTAATTTAGAAACTGAAATTTAATATTTGGAGAGATGAGAAATGAGAAGGAAAAACTTTTGAACGAGAGAATAATTTAGAAACTGAAATTTAAAATTTTCGGGAGTTAAGATGTAAAAACTGTATTAAGAGGAAAAGTTAGAATCTATTAAAGCAGAGAGTTAAAAACTTTTGAGCGGGAGATAGTGAATAATTTATAGACTGAAATTTAAAAATTTGGAGATGAGAAGTAAAAACTTTTGAAGGAGAGGGTGAAAGTGAATAATTTAGAGACTGGAATTTAAAATTTTGGAGAGAAGTAAAAGCTTTTGAGAGAGAATGTTTAAACTTTTGAGGGAGAGAGTTAAAATATTGTGGGAGAGAATGTCAAAAGCTTTATAGGAGAGGGAATAATTTAGAGACTAAAATTTAAAAATTTGGAGAGACAAGAAGTAAAGACTTTTGAGTGACAGAAAGTGAATAACTTTTGCGCAAGAGAAAGTTAATAATTTAGAGATTGAAATTTAAAAATGTGTAGTGACAAGAAGGAAAACCTTTTAAGGTTAGAATTTAAAATTTTCATGAGATACGTAAATACTTTTGAGAGAGAATAATTAAAACTTTTGAGGGATAGAATGTTAAAACTTTTGAGAGAGCATGTTATTTTGAAAGAGAGAAAGTTAAAAACTTTTGAGCGACAGAAACTGAATAGTTTAGCGATTGAAATTTAAAAAATTCAAGAGATAACAAGTAAAAACTTTTGAGGAAAAGAATTTTAAAAACTTTTGAAGGGGAAAATGTTAAAATCATTTGAGGGAGAGTTAAAATCTATAAAGCGAGAGAAACTGAATAGTTTAGCGATTGAAATTTAAAAAATTAGAGATAAGTAAAAACTTTTTAAGGGAGAGAATGTTAAAAACTTGAGGGGGAGAATGTTAAAAACATTTGAGACAGAATTTTAAAAACCTATGAGACAGAGTTGAATAATTTAGAGACTGGAATTTAAAATTTTAAAGAGAAGGAAAAACACAAAGTTAAAATCTTTTGAGTGAGAAAAAGTTTAAAGCTTTTGAGGTAGAAAAAGTTAAAAACTTTTGTGCAAGAGAAAGTATTCAGTTTAGAGATTGAAATATATTAAAATTTTGGAGATATAAGAGGTAAAAAATTTGGAGGGAGAGGATGCCAAAAACTTTGGGGGGAGAAAACGCTAAAATCGTTTGAGCGAAAGAAGATGAATAATTTAGGGACGAAAATTTAAAATTTTGGAGAAGGAAACATTTTCAGGAAGAAAAGTTAATTTTTTGAAGGAGAGAATACGAAAAAATTTTGAGCGAGATAAAATGAATAATTTAGAGACTAAAATTTAAAAATCTACAGAGATGACTAAACACTTTTGAGAGAAAGAATTGTGTTAAAAAAATTTAAGAAAGAGAGTCAAAAACTTTTGAGGGAGACAGTGAATAATTTAGAGACTGAAATTTAGAACTTTGGAGAGAAGTAAAAACTTTTGAGCTAAAAAAAGTGAATAATTTAGAAATTGGAATTTAAAATTTTTGCGTACAAAAACTTATGAGGGAGAGTGTTAAAATCTTCTGAGGTAGAGAAAATTAAAAACTTTAGATATTGAAATTTAAAATTTTGGAAAGTCGAAAGTAAAAACTTTTGTAAGAAAGAAAGGGAAAATCTTTTGAGAGAGAGGAAGTTAAAAACTTTTGAGGGAGAGATATTGAATAATTTAGAGACTAAAGTTTAAAATTTTTGAGAAATAAAGAAGTAGACTGGATCGCGAAAATGACAGACTTAGTAAGCTGGAGCCTACCAGCATAAGAAAGAAATCCGTTGGTCCAGGATTGGATTTTGTTTTTAATCCTAGCTAAGAGAGGCTGGCAATCAGCAATACTAAGCTTTGAGGTAATAAGAGGGACCCCAAGAAATTTTGCAGGGAAGGAGCCCAAACTGAAACCAAGACGAGAGAATATCTGCAGCTTGATCATCAGAGACATGGAAAAGAAAACATGAGCTCTTAGAGGTGTTAACTTTTTTAGGGAGAAAAGTCTAGATCTTTTGAGGGAGAGTAAGTTAAAATCTTTTTAGGGAGAAAGTTAAAAGCTTTTGAGGGAGAGTTAAAAACCTTCGAGCAAGAGAAAGTGATTAATTTAGAGACTGAAATTTAAAAACTAGGCGCAAAGAAAAAACTTTTGACAGAGTTAAAATCTTTCAAGGGAGAGGAAGTTAAAAAAAAATTAGGTTAAATTTTTTGAGAGAAAGTTAAAATCATTTGATCGATAAAAGTAATAACTTGAGACTAGAATTTAAAATTTTGGAGAGAGAAATAAAAACTTTAGAGAGAATGTTAAAAACTTTTGCGGGAGAGAGTTAAAATCTTTTGAAAGAGAGAAAGTTAATTTAGAAACTGAAATTTAAAATTTGGAGAGATGAGAACTAAGAACTTTTGAGGGAGAGAATAATTTAGAAACTAAAATTTAAAAATTTCGGTAGTTAAGAAGTAAAAACTTTTAATAGGAAAAGTTAAAATCTTTTCAGGGAGAGAAAGTTAAAAACTTTTTAGTGGGAGAAAGTGAATAAATTTAGAGACCGAAATTTAAAATTTTTGATATGAGAAGTAAAAACTTTTGAAGGAGAGGGTGAAAGTGAATAATTTAGAGACTGGAATTTAAAATTTTAGAGAGATTAGTAAAAGCTTTTGAGGGAGAATGTTAAAACTTTTGAGGGAGCGAAAGTTAAAATCTTGAGGGAGAGAATGTCAAAAACTTTTTAGGAGAGGGAATAATTTAGAGACTTGAAATTTAAAAATTTGGAGACAAGAAGTAAAGACTTTTGAGTGACAAAAAGTAAAAGTGAATAACTTTTGCGCAAGAGAAAGTGAATAATTTAGAGATTGAAATTTAAAAATGTGGAGTGACAAAGTAAAAACCTTTTGAGATTAGAATTTAAAATTTTCCAAGAGATAAGTAAATACTTTTGAGGGAGAATAATTAAAAAGTTTGAGGGATAGAATGTTAAAACTTTTAACAGAGGAAATGTTCAAATCTTTTGAGGGAAAGAAAGTTAAAAACTTTTAAGCGAGAGAAACTGAATACTTTAGAGACTAAAATTTCAAAAATTCAAGAAATAAGAAGTAAAAACTTTTTAGGAAGAGAATTTTAAAAACTTTTAAAGGGGAGAATGTTAAAATCATTTGAGGGAGAGAGTTAAAATCTATAAATCAAGAGAAACTGAATAGTTTAGCAATTGAAATTTAAAAAATTAAGAGATAACTAAAAACTTTGAGGGAGAGAATGTTAAAAACTTGTGAGGGAGAGAATGTTAAAAACATTTGAAAGAAAATGTTAAAAACCTATGACACGGAGTGAGTGAATTAATGTAGAGACTGGAATTTAAAATTGTGGAGAGATGTATATAAAACACAAAGTTAAAATCTTTTGAGGGAGAAAACGTTATAAGCTTTTGAGGGAAAAAGTTTTGAGGGAGAAAAAGTTGAAAACTTTTGTACAAGAGAATGTATTCAGTTTAGAGATTGAAATTTAAAATTTTGGAGATATAAGAAGTAAAAATTTTGGAGGGAGAGGATGTCAAAAACTTTTGAGGGAGAGAACGTTAAAATCGTTTGAGCGAAAGAAGATGAATAATTTAGGGACTGAAATTTAAAATTTTGGAGACTTGAGAAGAAAAAACATTTTCGACAGTGTTCTAAAAATCACCGCCTAGGCCCGCCTAGGCGCTAGACCCCCCCTTGGCGCCACGCCTAGGCGCTAGGCCCCCCCTGGCGCATCGCCTAGGCCCAAAGCGGCAAAAAAATCCCTCTAAGAGATTAGGTGGGACTAGGCAGGGCCTAGGCAGGCAAGGAGGAGAAATTAGGCCCCTAAGCGTGGCCTAGGCGGAGAAATTAGGGCTGCAATTGTTTTTTTATTTTTATTTTAATAACTAAGCTACAAAATAACGTTGTGGGTCATTATCTTGAAGGAGTATGAGTGTGAGTCCGATAGGGACATTATCTTGGAGAGATACGGAGAAGAAGAGTTAGAGATATAGAGGGATATGGAGATGATGACTATTAGTTTATATTTTTGATTATTTGTTTATGTTTAAACTTTGAACAATTGCGTATTTGTATTTGAACTTTGACATTGGTAATATGGATATGTGTTTGAACTTTAAGCAAATGCCTTTATTATCTTTATTATAGATTGTTTTGCTTTATATTATTGTTTTATTTGGATAAATGTAAGATAAAATATTAAAATTGACTTAAAATAAAAATCCCGCCTAGGCCCCCTAGGCGCTAGGCCCCCTCCGGTCGCCCGCCTCTCGCCTAGCTCCTTTTAGAACCTTGATTTTTGGGAAGAAAAGTTAAAATCTTTTGAAGGGGAGAGAATGAAAAAAATTTGAGCGACAGAAAATGAATAATTTAGAGACTAGAATTTAAAAATCTAAAGAGATGACTAAACACCTTTGAGAGAAAGAATGTGTTAAAAAAATTAAGAGAGAAAGTTAAAAACTTTTGAGGGAGACGAAGAATAATTTAGAGACTGACATTTAAAATTTTGGAGACAAGAAGAAAAAACTTGCTAAAAAAGTGAATAATTTAGAAATTGGAATTTAAAATTTTGGAGAGATGTTAAAACTTTTGCGTGCAAATTTTGAGGGAGAAAATGTTAAAATCTTCTGAGGTAAAGAATATTAAAAACTTGAGATACTGAAATTTAAAATTTTGGAAAGTCAAGAAGTAAAAACGTTTTTAGGAAAGAAAAGGGAAAATCTTTTGAGAGGAAGTTAAAACTTTTGAGGGAGAGATATTGAATAATTTAGAACTAAAATTTGAAATTTGTGAGAAATAAAGAAGTAAAAACTTTTTTAGGTAGAAAAGTCCAGATCTTTTGAGGAAGAGTTAGTTAAAACCTATGGAGGGAGAAAGTTAAAAACTTTTGAGAGAGAGTTAAAACTTTCGAGCGAGAGAAAGTGATAAATTTAGAGACTGGAATTTAAAAATTGGGAGCAAAGAAAAAACTTTTGAGAGAGAGTTAAAAAAAAATTAGGCTAAATTTTTTGAGGGAGAGAAAGTTAAAATCATTTGATCGATAAAAAGTAATTTTAGAGACTTGAATTTAAAATTTTGGAGAGAAATAAAAACTTTATAGAGAGTGTTAAAAACTTTTGCGGAAGAGAGTTAAAATCTTTTGAGAGAGAGAAAGTTAATTTAGAAACTGAAATTTAAAACTTGGAGAGATGAGAAGTAAAAACTTTTTGAGGGAGAGAACAATTTGGAAACTGAAATTTAAAATTTCGGGAGTTAAGAAGTAAAAACCTTTTTAAGAGTTACAATCAAAGTTAAAAACTTTTGAGCGAGAGAAAGTTAATAATTTTGAGTCTGGAATTTAAAAATTTAGAAAGATAAGTAAAAACTTTTAATAGAGAAAATGTTAAAAACTCAAAGAGAAAGTGAATAATTTAGAGACTGGAATTTAAAAATTTGGGGAGATAAGAAGTAAAAACTATTAGGTTCGAGAATGTTAAAAACTTTTTTGGGAGAGAATGTTAAAATCTTTGAGAGAAAGTTAAAAACTTTTTTATGAGAGAATGAAAAACTTTCATGGTAGAGAATGAAAAATTTAGAGACTGAAATTTAAAAATTTCCGGAGAGATAGTAACTAGATACTTTTGATGGGGAGGGAGTGAAAAACGTTTGAGGAGAAATTGAAAAACTTGTGTGAGACTGGAAATAAAAATTTCAGTACGTAGAAAGTAAAATCTTTTTAGAGGAAGAGTTAAAATTTTCGAAAAATGTGACGTAAAAACTTTTGAGGGAGAGATTGTGAAAATTTTCTAGAGATGAGAAGTAAAAACTTTTAACGGGGAGAAAGTAAAAAGTTTAGATTGTAAAAGTTACAATTTCTAAAGATAGCAAATTGGAGGCACAATCATAAACAAAATTTTCCACAAGTGCAAGCACCCACATTTATTGTAATACAACACATCCACAGTTATTGTAATACAACACTATCACAAATATCGTAACACATTGAAAAAATATCAGAAATGCAGATTTCAATGCACCAGGCAGAAAAAATTAACGCAGAGAGTGTACTACCTTCATTCCAAAGTATTAGATCACTTACCTTTCATAAATTAAAGAATTTTATGAAATGCAAGATATCTTATATTATGGAACGGAGGGAGTAGAGGGCATCCAAAATTGAGAGAGAGCAATATATCATACCTTCATATCTTAATTTGAGCATTTATCTTAGCGTTCAACAGCATCAGTGACTAGAGCCATCGACCTCTGATCTTTTACCTCACCAATTAACCCAAATTCCTTAGCCTTTTGCTGGGGTCATAAAACTATCAGATACAACACAAGGTTTTTATCATATTAGTTCAGGTACGAAAGCCACAACACCAGAATAAAAAACAGAAATTAATGGTAAGAGGTAAAGATGAAAGACAAGTACCTAAGAAAAGAGCAGAAGGTTTTTCTGGCCTTGATTTGAACTCAGGATGGAATCGGAATTGGACACCCACATAGTATTGATGAGTAGGCAACTCAACAATCTGTAAGTCAGAATTAGAAGACAAATGATTCCATTTATTCGAAAATGTAGTTCTTGAATCAGTTTGGATCAATACACATGCAAATTTATAATACAGTATTTGAAAGTAAACACTATCTTTATAATTACCGAGTACCATATGATATTGCAGCTTTACTGTTCATAGAGATGTGCTAGATTGCATATATTTTGAAATGGAGGGAGCAAATAAAGTAGCAAATCAATAAGATTACATATCAATACTAATATATAAAAAGAGGACTGACGATCCTTCAATTGAATCAATTGAAAAACTCACTGAGTCAACCCTTAATTAATTAAGAGTTAACTCGCTCAATTGGAAAAATCACGCGAGTTTAGAATCGAGTCCATCCTTCAATCGACAAAACCATCGGTCTCTTCAGATTTCCCCTCATTCTTCCTCTTCTTCTTTTTCTTCTTCGCCTCTTCCTCTAAACCTTATCTGATGTCTAAATTGAAATATCCTCCTCTTCTTCTCCAAACAGAAGATACGAATTTTTGCCTCTCTGATTCCTTAAAATATTTTTCCCTCTCTGATTCCTCCCCACACGCATCCCAAATCTCTCCTTTTCTATCTCTGATTTACCCTAAACATCTTTTGTAGGACAAACGAATACGAAGTCGGGCAGGTATTTAGGGCTCGATAATATTCTAGGTTTCAATTTCTCCAGCCTCAATCGCATATCAGCTATTTCATCAATTTCAGATTAGTTATGAATGATTCAACGGGAAGATTTCGAGCAGGAGCTAGGTTGATTGTGGATTGATTCAATGCGAAGATTTCGAGCACGAGGTACCAATTGTTATTTTCATTATGCTATGTTTTTACTTTGTATATCATATATAGCATTTGAGAATAAAATACAATTTTGAAGCTTTTACAAAAACTTGCAGTTCAAATTGTGATTATGCAAAATTTGACTTGAATTATTGTCAAGTTAGGATTTTTGTGAGATTTTTGGTTGCCTGATGAATTAAGGGAGAATCAGAAAGAAAAAAAAATACATTAATTTTTAACATACTTTAGTTTTTCTCTATTCTTAACATCTTCTATACTGTTAATGTGTTGTTGCAATTCCACTATGAATAGGAGATTGAGAAGCCTGACAAAGAGAAAAGAAATTGAGGAGAAAAGATGGGCCAAAAGGAATTCTTCTCTTCCTTTTGAGGTACACATCACTTATATTTCGCGAATACCATTTGTGTTTTTCACAGATTTATGGTCGATCAATGAAACATAATTTAGATAGAATTTTTATTATTTAATATGAAATAGTGAAGTCTATAAACACAAAACATACTTGAACAAATTATATGAAGTCTTTTGTCTCCTACTTGAACATCTATATATATGGGTTTTAATTTTCTGTTATATTATGTTAGTTTCTCAAATAGTTTTGTATTGGTTGTGCAATTTTTGTTTGTCATTCTGCGTAAAGCATTTTTTAATAACCGAATCCCTTTACTGTTTAATTAACTTATATGCCTTCAATATATTTTGGTCACACTGCTTTTGTATCCTACCTGTAAATCTCCTCTCGTATGAGGATATCTTGCTTTTGTTTTTTCTGGATTAATATGTTTTATGTTTCAGAAAAAAGTATAAAAAGTGTTTACTAATTACTATATATAATGTGCTCCTGCATATGAAGAAGAGATGGCAGTTCAAACATCAAATGAGTTCCTGCCGTCCAATGCTAAAAGCGTTGCACTATCATTTGTCCTGAAACCGCTCACAGATTTTATGGAAATTCAAATGTGTTAGGCAGGCTAGGTAACGATGGTACACTGACATCAGTGAAAAGTAAGCTCTTCATATGAAAGGTTCATTATTTTTTTTATTATTGTTATTAGCAATGCTACACCTATTTTGTGTGCATAATTTATTGTTCATCTATCTTGGAGCAGGGAATTAGTGATAACATTTCTGGCCAAACCAGACAAAGGGAACTTTTATGTATTGAATAATATTCTTCATTTTGTTGATGTAACCAGGTCATCAACTCCTTTGCCAGTTAATGAGGTTGGTGAAGATAACCCCACAGCTCAATTGACCGAAGTTGTATGTAAGCTTTTTTATGAGTGCATATTATTTTTGTGTTTATATTTCTTTTGGTTGGTGGTCAGCATGTGTGTTCGTGCATTTTCTTCTGTTTCTAAAAGAATTCCCTGATACACATTTAGATCACGGATCACCATATACAAACTCCAACAACTACTCTGGGCGAGAAGGTTAGAGATAACAGCAGGACAGTCTCTCATGAATCAGACATAAATCACACATCTGTTGAAGAAGTAGATGTTTAATGAAAGTCAAAATGATGTGGTCCAAGTTACTAAGTTGGCTACAAACGCCCAAGAAAATGCCCAGAAAACATCTTATGCCTCAATAGTGAGTACATTGGCTATTCCTGTCCATAGACCCGCTATTATTGTAAGGATTTTAGCACACAGTGACAAACAGTCAAGTGCTTTTGATAGACCTAAACAGCCAGGTGATTCGGCACCAGCAGCAGCTGAGACACTATGTATAACAAAATATGCAGTTAAAAGTTCTTTAACACTATCAGTTTAGTACTCTAATTGAATTGCTTCACCAAAGAAGTGCCATGTGTTGCATAAGTGGTCTTTCACTAAACAAATAGTCATTTGGTATAAGTCATTTGGGTAATTAGGTTTGAGAACTTTGGTGATTGGTATATCTTCTAATTTGATTTTCTTCTTAGCAGCTTCATGGCCTTTCTAATTTTATAATTTTGCTTATTGAATTCTTGCATCTTGGGACAATCTCTGACTTTGATCTGTAGTCAGTGAATAAGTTTGTGATTTTTTGTTTTCCGGCATACTTTATGAGTTGCCTAATTTGTGGGGTAATCTTAGACCCAATTGTTGACACACATTATGTATATATTAGATCAAAAGAGAAAATACAAGCATAGGTGAAACAAGTAGTCCCCCGCCTTATAAAAGGGAAAAAATACAAACATAAAATAATAAATAAATAAAAAAGCATCTCTCCCTATAAAGATCAGAAACTGAAAATTCCCTAAAACTCAAATATTAATTATAATCTATTCAACTCAACTTTAGCTATTGCGTTGTTATTGAAAAGTTTATATAAAAAAATATTGAAAAAAAAAAAAGATATCATTCTCATTGCATATTTGACAAATTATTCAATTTATTTTTCAAACTAGCCCGTGCATTGCACGGGTTATCAACTAGTATATATATATATATACTAGTACTGATGGCGCACACGTTGTATAAATTATGTTGGGTAAAACAAGAATTTTATAAAATTTAGAGGACTAAATAGAAAGATAAAAAAATTAATATAAAAGGACAAATGAATTATAGACCAATGCAAATTAATAGTAGGTAAGGATTAAAAGAAAAAGAAGCAAGAGAGTGTATGTGCCTACAGGTAAAAATCCCATTTATAAATTGATCCTTAAGTTATGAGAAAACTATATTTATCAGAATCTAATCCCATACCATAAGAATCAGTAAAGGTTATATTCTAATACAAACCTAAGTCGATCCAATTTCAGTTAACAATTATATAAAAATAAAAATAAAAGGGTAGAATTCCATATATAGGATCAGAACATTCATGATATAATTACCATACTTGAACACAAACATAAGCAAACCTAAATATTATAGATGCAATTATCCCCATAAACAAACCATATTTGGTTAAAAGCAAAACAAACAAAAAATTCATATTCAGCTCAGTACAAACAAGCAGTAATCATTCATATACAAAAGCTAAAATTACAGACAATTATAAAGAAAGATCAAGGCAGAGAGACTTACAACAGGGAAACGAATATCCAGCTTCTTCCTATCACCAAGAATCGCCACCCATCCATCTTCTTAGGGCTGACGTCATAATAATCATCCTCGAAATCGCCATTTGAATTAGGAGAAATTAGGACCAAATCAGGTACATGGTGGCGGCGGCAGTAAGAGAGCCGCATCCAACACCGAAGAGAAGAGCGCCTTCGATGGTCATGATATCGAGCCTTTCGCAAGGGGAATTAGGGTTTCGTGTAGGGAAATTAAGAAAGTGACGAATCGAGGGTTTTGTACAGGAAAATTAGGGCTTTCAGCGGGGAAAGATGAAGGAGTGGAATCGAGGGTTTTGCATAGGGAAATTATGGGGCCGCGAATCCAAGCAAAACACGAATTGGCAGTGGTGAATTACGGCCGACCATTGACGCATAGAGGGAGAAGAGTTTCGTTGCGGGGAAAAAGTGGGTGATGCAATCTGGGAAACGATGGAGTCTAGATTTATGGCTTCCATATCTTCTTACATTTATTGCAAATTATTTTGCTTTCTTTAAACGCAAACATAAAGACTCCAAACGGTAATATTTAAACCATATACTCTCTTTTCCAAAATTATTAATTCAATGTGATCGATATAATTATAAATATTATATCACTAACCATGTTAGATAGAGTAAGAAATTAGAATATGTTTTTTTCCAAAAAATAAAAAATAAGGTAGCCACTAATTTGCATGAATTTACTTCAAATAAAATTTTATTTGAGTTGACCGTGTTTATTTAAATAATACACTAAATTTTTGATTTAAATAGTAAGAAATGAGTTTGGATTTTTATCAAGTTCAATCAATTGGGTAAGCAATAAAGTTTGAATAAATAATGCAATATTTTTATTTGCTTAAATTTTTGATTTAAATCATAAGAAATGAGTTTGGATTTTTATCAAGTTCAATCAATTGGGTAAGCAATAAAGTTTGAAGTTCATTTGTTTAACTTAACGTCTAGCAAATTTTAATTGTTCACAAATGCATTGTTTGTGCACACATATTCAAGTAAAATACTAGTAATGTGAACAAATAAATTTATAAAGAAAAATAAGAAAAATTCACCAAAAGAGTTTTCAAATTTCTTGCCTATCATGCATGTCAAATATAAGGCAAATACTTCATATTAAAATTACATCAAAGTTCTTTTGATAACTTTGTTATCATAAAAAAAATGAAAATAAAAACAATTCTACAAATATGTAAATTCATATCAATGAATTTATTATTATTATTAATTGCTAAATTTTTGTGCATAGAGATTGGATTGGAATAAATTAATTATAAAAGTTTTATGTTAAATTATGCTATTTATAAGACAGAATAAAAGGAGTATACTAAATAACCGTTCATTGACTAATTTCATGTTGACAATTAGTATTTCTTTTTAATGTAGTATCGTTACCTCTCATACTTATTAAGAAAAACATTATTTATATATAAAATTGTATGTGGACAATTATGAAATAAAATTTTATAATGCTAAAATGAAACTAAAAAAATAGTACAATAATGAAAATGGTATTTTTGTCTCTCTCTTTTTTTTTTAAATGAATGATGTAGTATATTATGAATTATTTAATACTTGGATGGTAGTATAACATTTTAAATAATACTATATAATACTACATCTTCCTTGGAAGTTGTTTGAAATAGTTTATAAACAATTAAATATGCTTATAATCAATTTTAAAAAATATAAATACTGATAATCTAATTTGTAAAACTACTTGTAATCATTTTTTATGAGAATAATCATGCTGAATCTTATCATTTGTAGGTGGACAATTGCTTTTTTTAAACTCTCAACCTAAGTCTAAAAAGAGGTCTTTGAACCTTATCTTATTAAGAAAATAATATATATTGCAAATGCTTTGGTCGTTTTTTTATTGCTAGTTACCTGAATAAGTATTAGTGAATTTAGTGGTAACCTTTTGTGGAGACATGTGTAAAAAGTGGGCCCCCTTATAATTCATACTAATGTATTGATAAACTTCGTAATTGTAATCGGCTTAAATTTATCATAATACATAGCAGGACTCTCCTCATTAATAGCGCCTCATTACATCGCACATTTAAAATGAGTATCAGTTGATATTTTTGGTTATTTGCCAAATATAATAATCATATTTTGACCAAGTATATTTCTAATATATCCACTTTTATTTTAGTAATTTCACTCATTACTTCTCTTTATTTGCCGAAACCATTATTTTTAACAATTTACACTTAAAATAAGTGATTAATAATTTTTTTTACTACAAAACACAAACTACATATTTAAATTTGGTTATAAACAAAAATAATAATTAGAATCAATAAGCGCATTATGTAAGCAGTCTTAAACATAAGTGCCCCCTCTTTTCTAAAAACGCTAAATAAATAAAACCTTATTACCATTCTCGAATTATTGACAGGTGACATGATAAAAAAAATTATAATGATCTTATTTAACAAAATTATATCATTTTATACTGTTATCAATAAAACTAAAATTTGATTTTTGCATCAAAATATAAATTAAAGAGACAATAAGACTTTTTTCATGAAAGAAAAAGTACTATATAATTATTTATTAATAATTATCTTTAGTTTAAATTTAAAATCTTTTTATTTTTTATTTTCAACTATAGGATACACAAGTCTTCCTTAGATGAATATGTAATTATTTTTCAAATGAGAAAATAATATGCAACTTTAATCATGATTTTTTGAGTGAGTTTGTGGTGAGTTGAGATGACCTAACAACATATTATTCATAGAGTGGACTAGACTTTGATATGTTTCAATTAGAATCGAACTTACAATTTGACTCGGGTTATTACATATGATATTAAATTCAATTCTTGAAACTCGAGTATGGTTTTTCAATGTTGCTATCGGAGGTGGGGACATGAAAACTTTAGATATTATCGTATGATTATTCAATCATGTTATCAAAGGTGACGATCACACAAAAACTGGAACAATGCAGACCTTTCACTTGTGTGCTCTGTCACAATTAGCTGGAGACTTTTGAGCATTTGTTATTTCTTTGTGATTACTCTGCTATTGTTCTATATGTTACTTTTAGCTTGGGAAACTCGAACAATTTTCCACATGACTGGACTGCATTAATTGACTCTATCACTCAGTATCAAGGAAGAAAGCTTTCCAAATGTATCTTATATTTATCCTTAGCTGCCACTGTATATAAGATTTGGGAAGGGCACAATATGAAACTGCACCGGAATCAGTTCATTCCACCGAGGCAACTTGCAAATGACACTGTTCACATCATTAAGTCTCGGTTATCTCAGTCATCGATGTTTACTAAGGCTACTAATTTTTGTCAATCTTACTGTAATTGCTTGTTGTAGGCTTTTGTCCTGCTTGTATTTTTTCACTTTTCCTATAGCTATTTCATCTATGCCTTTCTTTAGATGACCCAGCTATAGATCTGGGGTATGCCCCTTAGCCAATGTACATTTTGGTCCTTTTCAATATACAAACAAATTTAGCAACAAAAAAAAAACTGCTAGTATTATCACGCAATGAATAAAGGATTGAAGTAAGGACACGAATGCAATTTATATTATCGCACAATGATAAAATTTAAATTTGTTGGATTATGTGTGACTATTTATTCAACCTGACATATACGTATAATATTTAAGTAAGAAATTTTATAACATTCCAGCCCTAAAATATATGAAGTATTGAGATAATGCGTTGGGGCTTGGTATGGTTTGTTATGATTTGAATTTGACCCGATTGTTACACTCTAACGTTATGTTTGGGAGTTTTTTAGTTAAAAAAAAGAAGAGGAAGAGAAAGTTAAAGAATATAAACGACTAGAAAAAAGAAAGTCTTTTTTTTCCCTAACTTTCTTCCATCTAAAGTGAGAAGAAAAAAATACTGAATTTCTCTCACTTTTTTTCTTCTTCTAAATAAAACTCCACGACACTTTTTCCTGTTTGACAACTACTTATAAATTGGTCAAACCAACTTACAAGTATTTTTTACTATTGGAGTGTTCGTGTGTGGTTTATTTTCTAGTTTATAAATTGACTTATAAGTAACTTTTGAGAACTAACAATTTACTACTTCTTATAAAATAACTTATAAGTCATTTTAAAATAAGTAAGTTTGACCAATTGTAATGACACTTTTACCCTTATTTTAGTAATTTTTATAATTCATTTTAAGTTATAAATCATATTAGCCAAACACTTTCACAACTTAAGTTATGACTTAGAAGTAAAAATGGTGTCAAACATTTTTATTTATAAATTATAATTTAAAATGACTTATAAGTCATTTTAAAATAAATCATTGCCGAACAGGCCCACTTGAGACACCTCTCTCTTTTTTCCTTCTTCCTTTCACTTTCTTTTCTTTTCAGTTCGACACTAGGACTATTCATCGTTAATTAATTGGACCGTACTGTACCGTACCATATCGGCCCGTATTGGTTATCGAAACTACCCAAATCTGGGTACCAATACCAATATCGGTTGGACTGGTATCCCGAACCGATTAACCGATCCGATACCAGCACATTACCGATTTTTACCTTCTATTGTACCGATTGTTTTTTCAGCCACGAAAAGTTTTTACAAATCATAAATTACAAGGAGCATGCTTCATTCATTATCTTTTCTTCATTCATACTATAACCCGGAATACAGTATGTGGGCGAGGAAGTAGGCTCATGTGCTCAGCTGATATTTTGTCAACTCTCCATCGATGACTTCATCATTCTCTATCTCATCTACGGGTGTAAACGGATATATACGAATACGGATACAGTGATATCCATATCCGTAAAATCAATTTGTTATCCGTATTCGTATACGGTATTCGGCGAATTTTAAAAATGTTATTCGTATCCTATATTCAAAATAATATCTACGTACAACATATAGATAATATCCGTTTTTGTTTATTTTATTCGAATAACCAAATTATTCGAATATTCAAGTATCCGAATTCGTTTATCAGTCACCTAATATAAAATTCATTCAAATTATTTACAAAAAATAAAGAAAATAAATTGAATAATTACTCGTCACCAATCACAATTTAAAGTTTAAACCATACATATTAATTAAACATCCTTATCATAAAGGGGATGAAAATATCAAACACATCATCATACACCATTGATCATAAAAATTAAAATTTAAACATCCTAGATAAAGTATCAAATTAACATCATTGAAAAGATGGTACAACTTTTGTTCTTCTTTGCAATCATCCTTCCTTAATTTGCATCCTAACTAATTGCAGCTGCAAGAGAAAAATAAATAATATTAGTATAATGTTAATCTAAAATAATTAATATAATGTTAAGCATTCACTTTTACAAGATTTCATATAAAAGTTCATAGCATCATTATTACAATAATTAATATAATGTTATGGCATGAACTTTGTTTTGCTAACCCAAAACATGCAACTCTAGCCCTCATATCTTTATCTAAAAGTATATTTGTGGCCTTTATGTCTATGAAATATTACAAGCTTCACTCCATAGTGAAGATAAGCCAACCCCTTTGCCACATCCAAAATAATGTTTTTCCACTGAGGCCATGTCCATGGAAGCACCAATTCCACTATTTTTTTTGTGAAGGAAACAAATGGTCATTAAAATTCCCATTAGGCATATAATCATAAATAAGGTACCTATCTCTCCCCCCCCCCCCCCCAAATCTCATTATCACCTTATCATCACCAGTCACACAACACCCTCTAAGTAGCACAAGATTCTGATGCTTCAATTTACTAATGATCTCAACTTCATTACAAAACTTTGCATTCCCTTGAAAATCAGATTCTATAATCTTCTTAACCGCAACAACACTTCCATCCAACAAAATTGGCTACTGTGGAATGTAGTGTAGTGTAGCCATTGTGGACTGTAGGATAAGCTCAGTACTTCCAAAACTTTCAAGTTGTTGTATAATCTGAGCCTAATTACCAACAATGAGTTATTGCATACTACTCATATTTTGCAACTAACTATCAAAATTATCCTTATTATCAACCTCTTTTTTCTCAGAAAATTTAAACAAAAATAAGGGTTTAGGAGGCAAAGACAAATAGGTTTCCAATCTGGTATGTATCAAATACATTGTAAAAATATTACCAATTAATTTTATCCACATAACTCGTAATAATAAAGTCGACATATAAAGTCGCAACATATATCATTTTCCATTAACAATTATGTGAAATTTTATACGGTTGACGACATTATATATCAAAATAGTCTTTTGTCAGTGCACTTTTTTTTTTGGTGCAGAAGGGGCCTAACGGCCCAAAAAAAACTAAATAGATAAAGCATCGTTACAATCATTCCCCAACAAAGCTAGGATATCAATAGGAGGATCCTTACTACTAATAATATCAAAATTACAACTATGACCCAAATCCGCAAGCTTGTCCGCACATCTATTACTTTCCCGTTTGGTGTGACTAAGTTTCACATTCCAAGGCTTTCTTAGAAGATGACGACATTCCATGATCAAACTCCCATTTGGGTGATTCTTAACGTCTCCCTCCTTTATGAGATTGACAGCATTGCTAGAGTCAGTTTCCACTTCTAAGTTGGGAATTCTCCTATCCAAGAAATATGAGACTTTTTATGCATCTCAATAACATTATTACATTACATATATCGATACATACAAAAAGACACGCACAAAATTGTTTTTTTTTTTAAAAAGATACTTCAAATTTGATGAAAAAATAATACTATATATAACAGGAGGAGTTACTGGAAGCTACTTGAGCTCCAACAGACTATGTGCAGAATATTCTCAACCTTCTCCGCTTCTCATTATCCACGATATAATTACTACTACTATTCACCTTCACCGGCTCTCCGACACCAGAGACCAATATAACATTGCTGGATTTTCTAGATTCCGACCTAGATCTTGCCAGAGAAAGCTTGAATTCGGTGAACATCATGCCTCTTGAGTTGTATTTCCTTAGCCCCGCCAATCCTACTTGTGCCTTTTTAGCAACTTTAGAATTTTCTGAAAACCAAACAAAGGGTGAAAAAAGACAAAAATGATCAGTGTGATATATTAGATACGTGTGTTAATGAATCGAAAGCCACTGGGAGCTTGAAAAGTTGAAATTGAATTAGTATTCAGATCCGATGATTGCGTTTATCCACTTGGCTGCTGCATGCAAATGGGCACGTACCTATATATATACACTACTACTAGTTTGTTTGCTTGCTTGCTTATTAATAATGGCAAGCTTCATGTGCTTCCAAGTCTTAATTTCCCCAAATAAGCCTGTGGTTTTATGTAAATACCATACGTACCTATATATATACTACTACTAGTTTGTTTGTTTGTTTGCTTATTAATTAGTGGCAAGCTTCATGTGCTTTCAAGTCTTAATTTCCCCAAATAAGCCTGTGGTTTTATGTAAATACCATAGGGCAGGTGTCCACAATTTAGACACATTCCAAGTTCAAAATGTACATTTTATTTGGACATTTTACAAAAATAAGTGAATTTATATAGCACAAAATTACAACTCTATAATACTTATATAATAGAGGTCATATGAAAAGTAACATTTTTCTAAATAAATGCAACTTAATTTTTATAAACGGCTCATTTTGAATTGCTTGAGATCAAGATCCAATTTAGAAAGCCTCTTTTTCACAATGTATGCCATTTCAAGTACATATCACTTTGTCCTTTGTCTACTGTACAAATCATGATTCCAAATAAACTAGTATACACAAACGAGTTGTATTGAATAAAAAGAGTTGATGTCAAATGATTTTTATTATACACGTATTATACGGTTAAATATTATTATTGACTTTAATAAAGTCAATAATAATCTTATATTTGTAACCGACGGAGCATCACTTAAGGTATTGATAGAGGATTGTTTCAGGGGTATATTTACGTAATTTTTTAAATTTCAAAAGTACATAGTATTACAAAAGTTTGTTATTTTGAAATTGCTACTTAGTTTTGTATAATACATATGATCATAATCTAATTTTTTATTATATTAAAATAGTAAGTAATGAGGGAAAAAGAAGGCCCCTGACTTGCAAGGAAATGCATACTAGTTTTTTTTATAATAATAATCCAAATGCAAATTGTTTTTAATTTTTAATTTTTATTATTAACACGAGATGCATAAATAATATTACATCTATTCCTGTTAGAGTGTGTGTGTGTGTGTATATATATTGTCTCACATTGAATACCTTGAGAAATTATGTCTAGTTTATAATGACTTGGGACAACTCTTCTCATAACCAATTAGTTTTGAGTTAGAAAGCTTAATGTATTTATATACTAGACTTTGAGCCCATTTTATAAATCTAACATGGTATCAGAGCGGGCTATCATTCGGCCTAATTAAACACTCTTTTTAACCTTCATTCTTATCCACTTGCAGTCCACTTTCTTATTGGTCAAAGTTATCCATTTCTTAACTAGTACCACTTATCAATTGGGCAAATAGTTGCCCTTGGTTTACTAAATTTCTTCTGGGCTTGTCTTGCTATTAGTTTCTTCTGAACTTGCTTATCTACGTGAGCAAGAGTGTTAGAGTATATATATTGTCCCACATTGAATACCTTGAGAAATTATGTTTAGTTTATAATGACTTGTACCAACTCTTCTCATAGCCAATTGATTTTGAGTTAGAGAGCTTGATGTTTTTATATACTAGACTTTGGGCCCATTTTATAAATCTAACTCTTCCTTTTAGTGTTTTTAATGCAAGTGCCCGTAGTTTTGTCCTTTAATAAATTGATTTGCAAGAAGTCATTTTTTTAGAGGAGTTCAACGCCGTATAAACAAGAAAAAGAATAGATTAGTCAACAATGTTGAAGGCAGTTTTGCAAAAGACCACCCAACCCTTACGGTAAACAACCTGCCTCTTACGTTTTCTTAAACACTTGGTTCTAGTCCTGTCAACTGCTAAATCACTATTCTGTTTTCTTTTAGAGCCCGTTCGACAACGACTTATTTTAAAATGACTTAAAGTTAAAAATATAAATTGATTTATAAGTTGTTTTAAGTTGTGACTTATAAGTTAAAGCGTTCGGCATCAATTTGACTTATAAGTCAGAAATTAAGTTAAAACAAGTTATGAAGGTGTTCGACTCATAATGACTTATAAATTAAAATCAAATGTAAAGATTACTAAAAAAGATATTAATAAAAAGAGGGACAAAATAGACATTACATTTGATCAAGCTCACTTATTTTAAAATGACTTACAAATACTTGCTTATTTTTTTTTGACTTAAAAATCAACTTATAAGTAGAAAAATAAGTCATTGCCAAACAGGGAATACTGACAAATGACTTAGTTTGACCAACTTATAAGTCACTGCGGAACAAGATCTCAATCTCCCTAGTTGTTGGAATTTTTACATAATTTCTATTCCTAAAAAGTTGAATAGGACCCGATAGCACTCCCTTCGTCTTATAAAAGATGATCAATAATATTTTGGTGACAAGATTCGATACAAAAAGAAGATACAAAATGATATGGATGGTAGTTATTGGTTTGACCATTGAATCCACCCATCTATGGTGGAACATCCACTAATTATAATCCGATACATAATTTTGTACCATTTTTTTTGTGGCCATTTTTTTTCACCCTAATATTACTCAAAGACGACTTTGTTGCATTTTTATGCAAATTAAAAAACTTAAATTAGAAGAGAGTATCAATTAAGTTCCATCTTTGTCTATGATGGACCCTACATAACTACGGTAAAACATTAGGAGAAAATAATACCTAACACGGTACATACACTAGCATGAGAAAATTTAGCATATGCACTTTTCTTTGGGTTTAATAATGGAAGAATCTGCAAAAAAATTATTGGAAGAGTTTATTTCGAAAGCATAGAAATAAAAAATAAAAAATCGCTCACTTTCTTCTTAAAAATAGAGAGATATAGAGGAGAAATTTTCATCCACGACAATTAGTTTGGAAGAGTTTTTTCGGAAAACATAAAACAATAAATTAAAATAATGAAAAAATCAAGTTCACATCTTAAAAATCAAGAGCCCATACTGCCATCAATTATTATATGATGTTGGTTCATATTTTTAGGTAGTAATAGTATACTAGTAATATATTGGGAATTGATATTTCCACTACAAAAGTGATAGTTCCACAAGTTTCCTCTCACATGAATAGTAAATGGGTCCCACGCTTATGTGAGAGAGATCTTGTGAAAATATCAATTTTTACTTGTGGAAATAACAATTCCCCTATATATTTTTGTGTCAATAGCATATCTGACCCCAAAGTATACAATCATTTACAAGTGGTACCACAATTTTAATTCTCTTGATACCCACCCCATGAACATATAAGACTGATATCGATTGTGGGCAAATTTAAAGAAAAAAAAATAGTCGAAATGGTAACGAGCTTCGGCCAACTAAGTATATGGATTGAACTTGATTGTATAAAAACATTCAAATACTACTCAAATATTGCTCGCCCGATTTCAAATCTAGAGGTTAATCGTATTCTGACAACTTTATGTAGGCTAGAGTTTGGTTTTTTGGGGGTGATAGTGAAAAAGTTGACAGATAAGTCACCCTTACTGCCACTCTACAAAAATGTACATGAAATTTTTATCTCATACGGCTCCTCTTTCAAACTTAAACTATTTCGGGTCCATCATGCTTACTTAAACTTACTTTGGGGGAGCGAGTGAGAATTTAAACTTCGTGGTCCCACTTGTATTACAGTGCATACTTTGGAATTAATACATTATTTTTTCTCATATATATTTTCACTCGGTACTTTCTCTCCCGTGTATGAAACTCCTAAATTTAAGAAAAAGCAGACTCTTCTCCTTTCACAGTCATTGCGTGCGTATAGTCCCAAAAAAGGGGAACCATAAATTTGTTAAGAACCAACTCCGACGTCAGCATTCTGCATACTAATTGCAGGATTGCAGGCATCAATGGTAAACCAATTCCTCTTGCTCCGATCTATAACTAGCCACCCCGAGACTTGTGGTTGCTGGCAGACCATGAACAATGATGCTTTTAATATATCAAAAATTTGTGTTTACCCTAGGTCCTCAAGTTTAAACTCTTCCATAAATCTCTCTACCTTTGAGTGGGTATATGTCCCAAAAGTGCAGGTATTAGAAGGTTGCCTTCAACATTACCAATTTTCTTCTTCATGTAACTAATTCTTATTATGCTTTTATGCAAAGCACATATTACACGCAGAATTGCAGTCATGAAAGCTGATATCTACACAAAATATAAAAGATAAAACATAAAAACCTCCCACGCTAGAGCGCAGTTTTTTTTTAAACTACTAAATACTTTCAAAATAATCATGTGAAATCAAATAATCCTGCCCTAATCCAATGAAGAAAACTTATAATAACTTATAGTAGTAACAATAATTTTTATATAGGTCAATATAATTAATTGTGCATTCAAATATCTCAAGAAAAATCTAACAGTAATCAAATACTATAATATAAAGAGAGTAAAATATATAAGAATAGTATGTAAAACTAGTGGTTTACACCATCCAATAACAACATGCCACATAGTTAATTTAGGAGAAAAATAAAGAATTTAAATCGAATTAACTAATTGTGTAATTATTATTGGCAAAATAACCAATTTGTTTTGGTTTTATTTTAGTTTTTGTATGTTTTTTTTTTTCAAAAATCTCCATATACTATTTTTGAGAGTATTAATATAATTCCCAAATACTGCTACTTCATTAAATAAGTCACTGTAAAAAAAAAAAAGAAGAGAAAAAGTTAAAAGTTGTAATTTTTTTCCCGAATGCATGAAAGTAGGGACAATAATATTTTTTACCATATCATTCTTCTCAAATGGCTATTGATCTCCATGAAAATCGGGTTTCTCAGTTTAATCAATGAAAAGATGATCATAGTTAATTTGCAAAAATTAAAATTTGAATTCCGACACATTTATTTTAATTTCTAAAATAACACATTTTTGTTCTTAGTAATAATTTTTAAGTAGTTTTCAATATAGACTATTGCACTAACTAAAATAAAATAAAATTAATAGTAATTAAACGCACTAATCTAATATATTTACTAAACATAAATATAATAGAAATTAAACACTAGTAGTATCTATTTAATAAAAAATCTAATAGTAATTAAGAACTCTAATATACTATATATATTGAAAAATCTAAATAGTAATTAAACACACTAATAGAAATTTTATAAAGATTTATTGAACTTTCATTAATATAAAGTCCTTGGTAGAAAATTAGAAATCACCAAATCATATGAATTTCAAATATATGTTTTTCATATTGATATAGTTGGATTTATCTTAAAAAATCCTAGAGAAGAACGTATTAACCCTATAGGTATCTCCCTGTTTTACTTAATTTATATATAAAAACTTTCTATCCTCTCAGAATTATTTACAAACAACTAATTAAATTAATTCAACAATCTTTGATTTTTAAATAAAAGGAATAACGATACAAGTGTAATTTCACTCGTGCCTAGCACGTGATTTTTAACTAGTTATTCTTGGAAAAAAAGAAAAAAGAAAAAGAAAAAAAAGGACACCTAAAAGCCATCTAAAACCACAATCGTTGTATTGTTTCGTTGTATAGAGATTTCTAGCTCACAACAGATTTTCTACATAATGTAGCCACACTACTGAAACTCGGTTAATATGTCTAAGTGGGAACAATAACCTACAAGTTATTTGAAACCAAGGTTCTAAAAGGCGCTGCGCTAGGCGGGCGGCCGGAGGGGGCCTAGGCGGGGCCCTAGGCGGGATTTTTATTTTAAGTCAATTTTAATATTTTATCTTACATTTATCCAAACAAAATAATAATATAAAGCAAAATAATTTATAATAAAGATAATAAAGGCGTTTGCTTAAAGTTCAAACATATCTATATTGCCAATGTCAAAGTTCAAATACAAACATGCAATTGTTCAAAGTTTAAACACAAACAAATAAACAAAAATACAAACTAATAGTCCTCATCTCCACATCCCTCTATATCTCTAACTCTTCTTCTCCATATCCCTCCAAGATAATGTCCCCATCGGACTCACACTCATACTCCTTTAAGATAATATGACCCACGACGTTATTTTGTAGCTTAGTTATTAAAATAAAAAAAAAACAAAAACAATTGCAGTCCTAATTTCTCCGCCTAGGCCACGCTTAGGAGCCTAATTTCTTCGCCTTGCCCGCCTAGGCCCGCGCCTAGTCCCACCTAATCTCCTAGAGGGATTTTTTTACCGCATTGGGCCTAGGCGTGGCGCTAGGGGGGCCTAGCGCCTAGGCAGGGCCTAGGCGGGGATTTTTAGAACATTGTCTGAAACATAAGTGTAGACTATTAGGGGAATTTCTTGCTCGAATTGAAATGATCTATCTACTAATTAGCGTGCAACCATTATGTTCACTGCATTGAAAGGTCATGCCATCATCAGACAATTGAATCCAGTTTTATAATCATGGAAAAAGTTGGTTGAATCCAATTTTAGAATCACTAAAAAAGTGAGGCCGAATAACTAATTAATGTAGTTATCATAACTAGGATAACTTCTTTTACCTTTTTGTGTCTGGTAAAACAGATAACTAATCAACAACATAATACTCGGCACTGAATACACACATGATCCTATGAGCATTTGGAGTATTTTCATGACAATAAAAAACAGCCTATGCTGTTTCCACAAACTAGAGTTTGCAAGGATGTAACAAAAAATGTAAGCAGTGTTCTATTGTTTCATTATCCTAACTGTCATCAAGACACCCAAATTATTAACACTAATGTTTCAGGACTAAGATGATACCTGTTCAAATGGGGTTTTCATTTCAGTAAATAAAGCATTATTTGCCAGCATGACCGCAGATGCGAAGTGAGTTATTGTGATACAGAAATTCAATAACTACGGTACTGGTGCAAAAAGACCATACCCTTCCAAAGCTCAATTTCATACACTGAAGTTCTAAAACAGCATCAATTTTCAGGAAGAAGATGAGATTGTAGTGCACATACAATTACAACATCACAAGTTGTTATTAGACATCAGATACCCATCTGTTTTTGTTGGGATACTCTTCGAATTCTATTTTGGAAATGAATCTTACATTTAGTAGGAATGTTATTTTGGAATGAGTCCTATTTCTAATATATATTTTTATTATATGCAAGAGTCCTAATTAATTATGAAAGGTGAATTCTGGTTAATCTATAAATTGAGTCTAATGTTTAGTTGTTGATGTGTAGCACAACCAAAAATCACGTAGCATCCTAAGAGTTGAGACATGATGTGCATTGGTTTTGGTTGTGTGTGAGAGAGGGTTTTTGCTGCAGCATTTATTCTGTGCAACAAGTAAACCGTGTAGATTATAATATATTGAAGTTGGTTTGCCGAGTAGGTCATTGAGGACTAAACCACGTTAAATCTTGTATTGTTTCTCTCTGTTTATTTTATTGCTTGTTGTGTTGACTTAGTTCCCAATAAATGGTATCAAACCTAGGTTGATTGGATCCAAGATAGAGGAAATTAATTGGCGGATTAGTGTGATGAATAAAGAGAGTGAAGATTGAAGGAGATGGATTCGAGGTTCATTGATATTGATGAACAAGAGATTTTGCGCTTATGGAGAGTCACCGTTTCAGTTGCTAGTTGATAGAGATGAGGATTATGGAAATGAAGATGAAAATCAAGATAACGACATTGCTGCTGATGATGATGCTGTTGAACTTAGAGATGATACTGAAGATTTTGACGATGATATTAAAGAAGAAGATGATGTTATTGATGTTGAAGATGCAGATAATACGGATGATAGTAGCGACTACGACAAAGGATTACAATGATGAAATTGAAGTATTTTGAGAATTCGAGTAGAGGGAAGAATTCGTAGGAATCTTAGAAAGGAATCTTATTTTGGAAGGAGACCTATTTTTAGGGTAAATCTCACTTAACAACCTGAGATTTACACATTTTTCCACATTACCACCTAAGTTTCAAAAGTAGACACATAACACAAAGTATTGAGGCTAAGGGCCATTGTTAGTTTTTTCGTCTAATATAACCGTGTATGACTGATACTCGCGCAAAGAGGTTGGACATGTCTAACAACTAAATGTTGTGGAAAGTGTCCAATATGTCTTAAAAAAAATTTAAAATTATTCCGGCCAAACGGTCTTTAGATTATCTAACATCAAATTGATAGGAATTTGAAGTTCGATCTCTCAATTTTGAGAGGTTGTAAAATGTATGCTTTAATCTGTTCAGCAACAACCTTACGCTAAATTAATAGTATGAAATTATTTCAAAATTTCGAGAGATGAGAAGTAAAAACTTTTGAGGGAGGGAAAGTTAAAATCTTTTGAGCGAGAGAAAGTGAGTAATTTAGAGACTGAAAATTAAAATTTTGGGACTGTTAAAATCCTACGAGAGAGAGAGTTAAAAACATTGAAGCGGGAGAAAGCGAATAATTTAGAGAATATTTAAATTTTCGGAAAATTAAGAAGTAAAAACTTTTTTTAACATGGAAAGTTAAAATTTTTTGAGAGAGAGAAAATTAAAAACTTTTGAGCAAGACGTAACGAATAATTTAGAGACTGGAATTCAACATTGTGGAGAGAAGTAAAAACTTTTGAGTGAGCGAATGTTTAAAACTTTTGAGAAAGAGAATGCTAAAAGCTTTGGAGCGAGATAAAGTTAAACAAACTTTCGTGCGAGAGAGTTTAAATCTTTTGCGGGAGAGAAAGTTTAAACTTTTGAGCCAGAGAAAGAAAATAATATAGAGCCTAGAATTTAGAAATCTGGAGAGACAAGTATAAACTTTGGAGAGGGAATGTTAAAAACTTTTTTGGGATAAAAAGTCAAAATAATATGAGGAATAGAAAGTTTCAAACTATTGAGCTAGAGAAAGTGAATAATTTGGAGACTGAAATTTAACAATTCAGAGAGATAATAAGTAAAAACTTTCTTTGGAGAAAAAAGTGAATCTTTTGAGGAAGAGAAGTTGAAAACTTTTGAGCGAGAAAAAGTGAATAATTTAGAGACTGTAATTTAAAATTTTGCAGAGAAGTAAAAACTTTTGAGAGAAACATAATGTTAGAAAATTTTGACGGAGCGAAATTGAATAATCCAGGGAAGGAATTTTCAAAATTTGGAGAGATAAGTAAAAACTTTTGAGGGAGAAAAAGGGAATAATTTAAAGACTGAAATTTAAAATATTGGAGATTTAAGAAGTAAAAACTTTTTAAGAAGAAAAGTTAAAACCTTTCGAGGGAGAGAAATTTAAAAACCTTTGAATGGAATAGTGAATAATTTAGACATGGAATTTAAAATTCTCAGAGATGAGTAAAAACTTTGGAGAGAATTTCAAAAAGTTTTGTGATAGAATGTTCAAAACCTTTTGAGAATTGAAAAATTAAGAGTCTGAAAATTAAAATTTTGGAAAGATAACAAGTAAAAACTCTTAAGAGAGAGAATGTTAATAATTTTGAAAGATAGAAAGTATACACTTCCTATGGAGAGTGTGAGAAACTTTTAAGCAAGAGAAACTTTCGAGCAAGAGAGTGCAATTTTGATATTTAAGAAGTAAAAATTTGGAGAGCTAAGTACTAACAACTTTTTAAGGAGGAGAAATTGAAATCTTTTGAGGGAGAAAAAGTTAAAAACTTTTTGAGCGAGAGAAAGTGAGTAATTTAGAGATTGAAATTTAAATTTAAACGTTTGGACAGATAATTTGAGCGAGAATGTTAGAAACCTTTGAGGGAGATAAATTTAAGAGTTAAATGCATTTTGCATTCCCCAAGTTTACCCGCATCCTATATTTCAATACGTGAAACTTTGCATCCTGCACTTTTAGCGAACCGGCAAATAACACCCCCCGACCCAAAATTAGTCACTAAAAGGGCAAAATCCGTCACTTTTAAACACTAACCCCGTCACTTTTAGCGACGGATTTTGGGGCCGGAGGGTGTTATGTGCCGATTCGCTAAAAAAGCGGGATGTAAAGTGTAACATTTTGAAGTATATGATGCAACATGTAAAATGGGATAAACTTGGGGAATGCAAAGTTCATTTAACTCTAAAGTTGATAACTTTTGAGCGCGAGAGAGTAGTTTAGAGACTGAAATTTAAAAATTACGAGAGATGAGAACTAAAAACTTTTGTGAGAAAGAATGTTTAAAACTTTTAACAGAGTTAAAATCATTTGAAGGAGGGAAAGTTAAAATCTTTTGAGCCGAGAAAGTGAATATTTTAAAGATTGAAAATTTAAGATTTGGAGAGTTAAGAAGTAAAACTTTTTTAGGAAAAAAAGTAAAAATCTTTAGAGGTAGAGAGTTAAAAAACTTTTGAGCGAGAGAGAGTGAATACTTAAAGACTAGATTTTAAGAATTTGGAGAGATACGCAAAAACTTCTGAGAGAGCGAATGTTAAAAATTTTTGAGGCTCAACGAATAAAAGTTACTCTAGGGATAACATGTTAATCTTCCCCAAGAGCTCACATCGACGGGAAGGTTTGGCACCTCGATGTCGACTCTTCGGAGAGAAAGTTAACAACTTTTAAACGAGAGAGAATATAATTTAGAGACTGAAAATTAAAAATTTGGAGACACGAAGTAAAAACTTTTCAGAGAGTTAAAAATTTGGCAATATAGGAAGTATAAACTTTTGAGGGAGAGAATAAATAATTTAGAGACTGAAATTTAAAAGTCCGGAGATATAAGAAGTAAAATTTTTGAGGGAGCAGGTTAAAAAATTCGAAAGACAGGAAATATGAACTTTCAAGGGGGAGAAAATGAAAAACATTTAGGATAGAGAAACTTTCGAGCGAGAGAAAGAGAATAATTTAGATATTGAAATTTTAAAATTTGGAGAGTTAAGAAGAAAAAGGTTTTTTTGGAGGAAATGTTAAAATCCTTTGAGCGAAAGAAAGTTAAAACCAATTGAGAGAGAGAGTGTGAATAATTTAGAGGTAGGAATTTAAAAATTTAAAGAGAAGAGAAGAAAACTTTATGAAGAAACAACGTTAAGCAAAAACTACTGAGAGCGAAAGTTGCAAACTTTTGAGTGAGAGAAAGAGAGAAAGTTAAAAAGTTTTGAGCGAGATAAGTTGAATAATTTAGAGACTGGAATTTTAAAAATGGGAGATTTAAGAAATAAGAAGTTTTTTAGGAGAAAAAGTTAAAACCTTTTGAGCAAGACAAAAGTGAGTACTTTAGAGACTGAAAATCAAAAAAGAGGTAGATGAGAAGTAAAAACTTTGGATAGAGTTAAAATTTTTGGAGTCAAAAGTCAAAAACTTTTAAGGGAGAGAAAGTGGATAATTTAGAGACTGGAATTTAAAATTTTGAAAAGATAAGTAAAATCATTAGAGAGAGAATGTTAGAACTTTTAAGAGAGTGAGTTAAAAACTTTTTAGCGAGAGAAAGTGAATAGTTTAGCGACTGAACTTTAAAAGTTTGGAAAGAGGAGTAAAATTTTGAAATATGAAACTTTTAAGGGGGAGAAAGTGAAAAACTTTTGGGAAAGAGAAACTTTCAAGCGAGAGAGTGAAAAATCTAGAGACAGAAATTTTAAAATTTGGATAGTTAAGAAGCAAAAAGTTCAAATCTTTTGAGGGAAAGAAAGTTAAAAAAACTTTTGAGAGAGTAAATAATTTAGGGGCTGAAATCTAAAAATTTGGAGAGTTAAGAAATAAAAAAGATAAATTTTTTAAGTCATTCAAGGGAGAGAAATTTTTAAAAAAATTCAGCGAGAAAGTGAATAATTTAGAGACCGACATTTAAATATTTGGTGAGAGAAGTAAAAATTTTGAGAGAGCGAATGTTCAAAAAATTTTGAGGGGTACAAAAGGTCCAAAAAATCTTCAGACAAAGTGAATAATTAAGGGTCTGAAATTTAAAATTTTGGAGAGATGAGAAGTAAAAGCTTTCGAAGAGAGAATGTTAAACTTTTGAGAAAGAAAGTTAAAATCTTATGAGGGAGAGAGAGTAAATAAGTTAGGGACTGAAATCTAAAAATGTAGAGGGTTAAGAAGTAAAAACTTTTTTAGGAGAAAAAGTTAAAATCTTTCGAGGGAGAGAAATTTAAAAAAGTTTGAGCGAGAAAGTGAATAATTTGAGAGGCTGAGATTTAAATATTTGGAGAGATGAGTAAAGACTTTGATAGAGAGAATGTTAAAAAGTTTTGAGGGATAGAATGTTCAAAAACTTTTCAGACAGTGACTAATTAAAGGTCCGAAATTTAGAATTTTGGATAGATAAGTAAAAACGAGAGAGAGAATGTTTCTAATATTGAAAAATAGGAAGTATACACTTTTGATGGAGAAAGTGAAAACCGTTCGAGAAAAAGAAACTTTCAAGCTAGAGAGAGTGAAATTTTGATATTTAAGAAGTAAAAACATTTTAGGAGTAAAAGTTTAAAAAAATAAATAAGAGAAAGTGAATAATTTAGAGCCAAAAATTTAAAAATTTGAAGAGAAGTAAAACGTTTGAAGGAGAGATGGTGAATAATTCAAAGACCGAAATTTAATATTTTGGAGATCTATAAGAAGAAAATACTTTTTAAAAAAGAAAAATTAAAATCTTTTTTGAGATAGAATGTTAAAAAAACTTAAGAGGGGCAGAAAGTTAACAACTCTTGAGCGAGAGAAAGTGAGTAATTTAGAGACTGAAATTTAAAATTTTTGATAGATGAGAAGTAAAAACTTTTAGAGGAAGTTAAAAACTTTTAAGGGAGAGAGTTAAAATCTTTTGAAGAGAAAGTTAGTACACTAGAGACCGAAATTTAAAATTTTGGATTTGGACCGATGAGAAGTAAAAACATTTAAGAGAGAATGTTAAAAACTTTTGAAAAAGTGTGTTAAAATCTTTTGAGGGAGAGAATGTAAAACATATTTTGAGAGAGCAAATAATATAGGGATAGAAATCTAAAATTTGGAGAGTTAAGAAGCAAAAACTTTTTTAGGAAAAAAATTAAAAATCATTCGAGGTAGAGTAATTTAACAAACTTTTCAACGAGAGTGAATTATTTTGGAGACCGACATTAAAATATTTGGAGATGAGTAAACTTTGAAAGAGAGAATGTTGAAAAAGTTTAAGGAACAGAATGTTCAAAACTTTTTGAGATAGTGAATAATTAACAGTCGAAAATTTAAAATTTTGGACAAATAAATAAAAACGAGAGAGAGAGAGAGAGAATGTTTATAATTTTGAAAAATAGGACGTATACATTTTTGATGGAGAGAGTGTGAAAACCTTTTGAGAAAAACAAACTTTCAAGCAAGAGAGAATGAAATTTTGATATTAAGAAGTAAAAACATTTCCAGGAGTAAAAGTTAAAAAAAAATTAGTAGAGAAATTGAATAATTTAGAGCCAGAAATTTAAAATTTTGGAGAGCTAAGAAGTGAAAACTTTTTTAAAATGTAAAATTCAAATCTTTTGAGGGAGAGAGAGAGTAATTTAGAGACTAGAATTTAAAAGTTTCGACAGATAAGAATTAAAAACTTTTCAGACAAAATTTTATAATCTTTCAAGGGAGAGAAAGTTAAAAACATTTCAACAAGAGAAAATAAGTAATTTAGAGATTGGAATTTAAAATATTGGAGAGATAAGAAGGTAAAGCTTTTGAGAAAGAATGTTAAAAACTTTTAAGGGAGAGAGTTAAAATCTTCTACATAAAAGGAAGTTAAATTTTTTGGAGAAGAGAAAGTAAATTAGAGAGCAAAATTTAAATTTTGGAGAGACGAGAACTAAAAGCTTTTGAAGAATGTTAAAAACATTTGAGAAAGGGAAAGTTAAATCTTTCGAGAGAGAAATTTAAAAACTTTTGAGCAAGAAGTTGAATAATTTAGAGACAGAAATTTAAAATTTCAAGAGAGAAGTAAGAACTTCGAAGAGAGAATGTTCAAAAATTTTGTGAGAGAGAAGTTAAAAAACTTTGAGAATTGAATAATTAAGGGTGAAATTTAAAATTTTGGAGAGATAACAAGTAAAAACTCTTGAGAGAGAATGTTAATAATTTTGAAAGACATGAAGTATACACTTCCTACAGGGAGTGAAAAACTTTTGAGAAATAGAAACTTTCGAGCAAGAGAGTTAGATTTAAGAAGTAAAAACTTCGAGAGCTAAGAAGTAACAACTTTTTTAGAAGGAAAAATTAAAATCTTTTTAGGGATAAAAAGTTAAAAACTTTTACAGCGAGAGAAAGTGAGTAATTTAAAGACTGAAAATTAAAATTTTGGGACTGTTTGGATAGATAAATAAAAAACTTTTGAGCGAGAATTTTAGAAACTTTTGAGGGAGATAAAGTTAAGAGTTAAATGCACTTTGCCTCCCCCAAGTTTGCCCCATTTTGCACATTGCATCCTATATTTCAAAATGTGACGCTTTGCATCCTGTACTTTTAGCGAACCAGCACATAACATTCTCCGACCCAAAATTCGTCACTAAAAGTGCAAAATACATCACTTTTAAACACTAACCCCATCGCTTTTAGCGACGGATTTTGGATCAAAGAGTATTGTGTGCCGGTTTGCTAAAAGTGCAGGATGCAAAGTATCACATTTTGAAGTATAGAATTCAATGTGCAAAATGAGATAAACTTGGGGGATGCAAAGTACATTTAACTCTAAAGTTAATAACTTTTGAGCGAGAGAAAGTGAGTAATTTAAATACTGAAATTTAAAAACTAGGAGAGATACAAAATAAAAACTTAATTTAAAGAGAAAAGAAAACTTTTCGAAGAAACAACGTTAAGCAAACACTTCTGAGAGAGAGTGAGTAAATTAGAGGCTAAAATTTAGAAACTTTTGTGAGAATGTCAAAGGCTTTTGAGCAAGAAAAACTTAAAATCTTTTGCGGGGGAGTAAAAAATTTTGAGCGAGAGAAGTTGAATAATTTAGAGACTGAAATTTTAAAAATTGGAGATTTAAGAAATAAAAAGTTTTTTAGGAGGAAAAGTTAAAACCTTTTGAGCAAGACAAAATTTAGTAATTTAGAGACTGAAATTCAAAAAAGATGAGAAGTACAAACTTTTCATAGAGTTAAAAATTTTGAAAGAGAAGTCAAAAACTTTTAAGGGAGAGAGAGTGGATAATGTAGAGTGGAATTTCAAATTTTGGAGAGATTAGTAAAATCTTTTGAGAGAGAATGTTAGAACTTTTTAAGAGAGTTTAAAAAGAGTGAGAGAAAACACTTTTGAGCGAGAGAAAGTGAATAGTTTAGCGACTGAGCTTTAAAAGTTCGGAGAGACGAGTAAAATTTTGAAATATGCAACTTTTAAGAGGGCAGAAAGTGAAAAACTTTTGGGAAAGAGAAACTTTCAAGCGAGAGTGAAAAATCCAGAGACTGAAATTTTAAAATTTGGATAGTTAAAAAGTTCAAATCTTTTGAGGGAAAGAAAGTTGAAAAATAACTTTTGAGAGAGTAAATAATTTAGGGACTGAAATCTAAAAATTTGGAGAGTTAAGAAGTAAAAACTTTTGAAGAGAGAATGTTAAAAACACATGAGAAAGAGAAATTAAAAATCTTATGAGGGAGAGAGTGTACAAGTTAGGGACTGAAATCTAAAAATTTAGAGTTAAGAAATAAAAACTTTTTTAGGAGAAAAAGTTAAAATCTTTCGAGGGAGAGAAATTTAAAAAAGTTTTGAGCGAAAAAGTGAATAATTTGAGAGGCTGAGATTTAAATATTTGGAGAGATGAGTAAAGACTTTGATAGAGAGAATGTTAAAAAGTTTTGAGGGATAGAAGGTTCAAAAACTTTTGAGACAGTGACTAACTAAGGGTCTGAAATTTAGAATTTTTGATATATAAGTAAAAACGGGAGAGAGAGAGAGAGAGAATGTTTATAATATTGAAAAATAGGAAGTATACACTTCTCATGGAGAAAGTGAAAACTGTTGAGAGAAAAAGAAACTTTCAAGCAAGAGAGAGTGAAATTTTGATATTTAAGAAGTAAAATCTTTTTAGGAGTAAAAGTTTAAAAAAAATAAGAGAGAGTGAATAATTTAGAGTCAAAAATTTAAAAATTTGAAGAAAAGAAGTAAAACCTTTGAAGGAGAGATGGTGAATAATTTAAACACAGAAATTTAATATTTTGGAGAGAGCTATAAGAAGAAAATAGTTTTTAAAAAGGAAAAATTAAAATCTTTTGAGGAAGAAATTAAAAACTTTTGAGATAGAATGTTAAAAACTTAAGAGGGGCAGAAAGTTAACAACTCTTGAGCGAGAAAAAGTAATTTAGAGATTGAAATTTAAAATTTTTGATAGACAAGAAGTAAAAATTTTAGAGAAAGAAAAATTAAAAACTTTTAAGGGAGAGAAAGTTAAAATCTTTTGAAGAGAAAGTTAGTAAACTAGAGACCGAAATTTTAAATTTTGGATTTGGACCGATGAGAAGTAAAATTTTTTAAGAGAGAATGTTAAAAACTTTTGAAAAAGAGAGTGTTAAATATGAGACAGTGTGTGAAAATCTTTTGAGGGAGAGGAATGTAAAATATATTTTGAGAGAGCAAATAATATAGGGATAGAAATCTAAAATTTGGAGAGTTAAGAAGCAAAAACTTTTTTAGGAAAAAAATTAAAAATCATTCGAGGTAGAGTAATTTAACAAACTTTTCAACGAGGGTTTGTTATTGTAGAGACCGACATTAAAATATTTGGAGAGTTAAGTAAAAACTTTGAAAGAGAGAATGTTGAAAAAGTTTTGAGGAACAGAATGTTCAAAACCTTTTGCGACAATGAATAATTAACAGTTGAAAATTTAAAATTTTGGACAAATAAATAAAAACGAGAGAGAGAGAGAGAATGTTTATAATTTTGAAAAATAGGAAGTATACATTTTTGATGGAGAGAGTGAAAACCTTTTGAGAAAAACAAACTTTCAAGCAAGAGAGAATGAAATTTTGATATTAAGAAGTAAAAACATTTCCAGGAGTAAAAGTTAAAAAAAAATTAGTAGAGAAAGTGAATAATTTAGAGCCAGAAATTTAAAATTTTGCAGAGCTAAGAAGTAAAAACTTTTTTAAAATGTAAAATTCAAATCTTTTGAGGGAGAGAGTAATTTAGAGACTAGAATTTAAAAGTTTCGACAGATAAGAATTAAAAACTTTTCAGACAAAATGTTATAATCTTTCAAGGGGGTGAAAGTTAAAAACATTTCAACAAGAGAAAGTAAGTAATTTAGAGATTGGAATTTAAAATATTGGAGAGATAAGAAGGTAAAGCTTTTGAGAAAGAATGTTAAAACTTTTAAGGGAGAGAGTTAAAATCTTCTACATAAAAGGAAGTTAAATTTTTGGAAGAAGAGAATGTAAATTAGAGAGCAAAATTTAAATTTTGGAGAGACGAGAACTAAAAGCTTTTGAAGAATGTTAAAAATATTTGAGAAAGGGAAAGTTAAAATCTTATGAGGGAGAGAAAGTTAAAAAACTGCTTGAGGGGGGAATGAATAATTTAGAGACTGAAATTTAAAAAATTAGAGTTAAGAAGCAAAAACTTTTTGAGGAAAAGTTAAAATCTTTCGAGAGAGAAATTTAAAAACTTTTGAGCAAGAAGTTGAATAATTTAGAGACAGAAATTTAAAATTTCGAGAGAGAAGTAAAAACTTCGAAGAGAGAATGTTCAAAAATTTGTGAGAGAGAATGTTCAAAAACTTTGAGAATTGAATAATTAAAGGTGAAATTTAAAATTTTGGAGAGATAAAAGTAAAAACTCTTGAGAGTGTGTTAATAATTTTGAAAGACATGAAGTATACACTTCCTACGGGGAGTGAAAAACTTTTGAGAAAGAGAAACTTTCGAGCAAGAGAGTTAGATTTAAGAAGTAAAAACTTTGAGAGCTAAGAAGTAACAACTTTTTTATAAGGAAAAATTAAAATCTTTTTAGGGATAAAAAGTTAAAAACTTTTTGAGCGAGAGAAAGTGAGTAATTTAAAGACTGAAATTTAAATTTAAGTGTTTGGATAGATAATTAAAAAACTTTTGAGCGAGAATTTTAGAAACTTTTGAGGGAGATAAAGTTAAGAGTTAAATGCACTTTGTATCCCCCAAGTTTGCCCCATTTTACACATTGCATCCTATATTTCAAAATGTGACACATTGCATCATTTACTTTTAGCGAACCAGCACATAACATTCTCCGACCCAAAATTCGTCACTAAAAGTGCAAAATACATCACTTTTAAACACCAACCCCATCTCTTTTAGCGACGGATTTTGGATCAGAGAGTGTTATGTGCCAGTTTCCTAAAAGTGCAGTAGGCAAAGTGTCACATTTTGAAGTATAGAATTCAATGTGCAAAATGAGATAAACTTGGGGGAATGCAAAGTACATTTAACTCTAAAGTTAATAACTTTTGAGCGAGAGAAAGTGAGTAATTTAAATACTAAAACTTAAAAACTTGGAGAGATACAAAGTAAAAACTTAATTTAAAGAGAAAAGAAAACTTTTCGAAGAAACAATGTTAAGCAAACACTTCTGAGAGAGAGTTACAAACCTTTGAGCGAGAAAAAGTGAGTAAATTAGAGACTGAAATTTAGAAACTTTTGTGAGAATGTCAAAAGCATTTGAGCAAGAAAAACTTAAAATCTTTTGTGGGAGAGAGAGTAAAAAATTGAGCAAGAGAAGTTGAATAATTTAGAGACTGAAATTTTAAAAATTAGAGATTTAAGAAATAAAAAGTTTTTTAGGAGGAAAAGTTAAAACCTTTTGAGCAAGACAAAATTTAGTAATTTAGAGACTGAAATTCAAAAAAGATGAGAAGTACAAACTTTTCATAGAGTTAAAAAATTTTGAAAGAGAAGTCAAAAACTTTTAAGGGAGAGAGAGTGGATAATTTAGAGACTGGAATTTCAAATTTTGGAGAGAAGTAAAATCTTTCGAGAGAGAATGTTAGAACTTTTAAGAGAGTTTAAAAAGAGAGAGAAAACACTTTTGAGCGAGAGAAAGTGAATAGTTTAGCGACTGAACTTTAAAAGTTCGGAGAGACGAGTAAAATTTGAAATATGTAACTTTTAAGAGGGGAGAAAGTGAAAAACTTTTGGGAAAGAGAAACTTTCGAGCGAGAGAGTGAAAAATCTAGACACTGAAGTTTTAAAATTTGGGTAGTTAAAAAGTTCAAATCTTTTGAGGGAAAGAAAGTTAAAAAGTAACTTTTGAGAGAGTAAATAATTTAGGGACTGAAATCTAAAAATTTAGAGAATTAAGAAGTAAAAACTTTTGAAGAGAGAATGTTAAAATCTTTTGAAAAAGAGAAATTTAAAATCTTATGAGGGAGAGAGTGTACAAGTTAGGGACTAAAATCTAAAAATTTAGAGTTAAGAAGTAAAAACTTTTTTAGGAGAAAAAGTTAAAATCTTTCGAGGGAGAGAAATTTAAAAAAGTTTGAGCGAAAAAGTGAATAATTTGAGAGGTTGAGACTTAAATATTTGGAGAGATTAGTAAAGACTTTGATAGAGAGAATGCTAAAAAGTTTTGAGGGATAGAATGTTCAAAAACTTTTGAGACAGTGACTAACTAAGGGTCTGAAATTTAGAATTTTTGATATATAAGTAAAAACGAGAGAGAGAGAGAGAGAGAGAGAATGTTTATAATATTGAAAAATAGGAAGTATACACTTCTCATGGAGAAAGTGAAAACTGTTAAGAGAAAAAGAAACTTTCAAGCTAGAGAGAGTCAAATTTTGATATTTAAGAAGTAAAATCTTTTTAGGAGTAAAAGTTTAAAAAAAATAAGAGAGAGTGAATAATTTAGAGCCAAAAATTTAAAAATTTGAAGAGAAGAAGTAAAACCTTTGAAGGAGAGATGGTGAATAATTTAAAGACCGAAATTTAATATTTTGGAGAGAGCTATAAGAAGAAAATAGTTTTTAAAAAGGAAAAATTAAAATCTTTTGAGGAAGAAATTAAAAACTTTTGAGATAATTTTAAAAACTTAAAGAGGGCAGAAAGTTAACAACTCTTGAGCGAGAAAAAGTAATTTAGAGACTGAAATTTAAAATTTTTGTTAGACGAGAAGTAAAAACTTTTAGAGAAAGAAAGTAAAAAACTTTTCAGGGAGAGAAAGTTAAAATCTTTTGAACAGAAAGTAAACTAGAGACCGAAATTTAAAATTTTGGATTTGGACCGATGAGAAGTAAAAACTTTTAAGAGAGAATGTTAAAAACTTTTGAAAAAGAGAATGTTAAATATGAGACAGTGTGTTAAAATCTTTTGAGGGAGAGAATGTAAAACATATTTTGAGAGAGCAAATAATATAGGGATAGAAATCTAAAATTTGGAAAGTTAAGCAAAAACTTTTTTAGGAAAAAAATTAAAAATCATTCGAGGTAGAGTATTTTGACAAACTTTTCAGCGAGAGTGAATTATTTTAGAGACCGACATTAATATATTTGGAGAGATAAGTAAAAACTTTGAAAGAGAGAGTGTTGAAAAAGTTTTGAGGAACAGAATGTTCAAAACCTTTTGAGACAGTGAATAATTAACAGTTGAAAATTTAAAATTTTGGACAAGTAAATAAAAACGAGAGAGAGAGAGAGAATGTTTATTATTTTGAAAAATAGGAAGTATACATTTTTGATAGAGAGAGTGAAAACCTTTTGAGAAAAACAAACTTTCAAGCAAGAGAGAATGAAATTTTGATATTAAGAAGTAAAAACATTTCCAGGAGTAAAAGTTAAAAAAAAAATTGGTAGGGAAAGTGAATAATTTAGAGCCAGAAATTTAAAATTTTGGAGAGCTAAGAAGTAAAAACTTTTTTAAAATGTAAAATTCAAATCTTTTGAGGGAGAGAGTAATTTATAGACTAGAATTTAAAAGTTTCGACAGATAAGAATTAAAAACTTTTCAGACAAAATGTTATAATCTTTCAAGGGAGAGAGTTAAAAACATTTCAACAAGAGAAAGAAAGTAATTTAGAGATTGGAATTTAAAATATTGGAGAGATAAAAAGGTAAAGCATTTGAGAAAGAATGTTAAAAACTTTTAAGGGAGAGAAAGTTAAAATCTTCTACATAAAAGGAAGTTAATTTTTTTGGAGAAGAGAATGTAAATTAGAGAGCAAAATTTAAATTTTGGAGAGACGAGAACTAAAAGCTTTTGAAGAATGTTAAAAACATTTGAGAAAGGGAAAGTTAAAATCTTATGAGGGAGAAAGTTAAAAACTGCTGGGGGGGGGGGGGCGGAATGAATAATTTAGAGACTGAAATTTAAAAAATTGGAGTTAAGAAGTAAAAACTTTGTTAGGAGGAAAAGTTAAAATCTTTCAAGAGAGAAATTTAAAAACTTTTGAGCAAGAAGTTGAATAATTTAGAGAGAAATTTAAAATTTCGAGAGAGAAGTAAAAACTTCGAAGAGAGAATGTTCAAAAACTTTGAGAATTGAATAATTAAGGGTTAAATTTAAAATTTTAGAGAGATAACAAGTAAAAACTCTTGAGAGAGAATGTTAATAATTTTGAAAGACATAAAGTATACACTTCCTACGGGGAGTGAATAACTTTTGAGAAAGAGAAACTTTCGAGCAATAGAGTTAGATTTAAGAAGTAAAAACATCGAGAGCTAAGAAGTAAAAACTTTTGTAGAAGGAAAAATTAAAATCTTTTTAGGGATAAAAAGTTAAAAACTTTTTGACCGAGAGAAAGTGAGTAATTTAAAGACTGAAATTTAAATTTAAGTGTTTGGATAGATAATTAAAAAACATTTGAGCGAGAATTTTAGAAACTTTTGAGGGAGATAAAGTTAAGAGTTAAATGCACTTTGCATCCACCAAGTGTGCCCCATTTTGCACATTGCATCCTACATTTCAAAATGTGATACTTTGCATCCTGTACTTTTAGCGAACCAGCACATAACATTCTTCGACCCAAAATTCGTCACTAAAAGTGCAAAATACATCACTTTTAAACACTAACCCATCGCTTTTAGCGACGGATTTTGGATCAGAGAGTGTTATGTGTCACATTTTGAAGCATAGAATTCAATGTGCAAAATGAGATAAACTTGAAGGATGCAAAGTACATTTAACTCTAAAGTTAATAACTTTTGAGCGAGAGAAAGTGAGTAATTTAAATACTGAAATTTAAAATTTTCTAAAGTTAATAACTTTTGAGTGAGAGAAAGTGAGTAATTTAAAGACTGAAATTTAAAAATTTGCAGAGATGTGAACTAAAAACTTTTGAGAGAGAATGTTTAAAACTTTTTAACAGAGGGTTAAAAAATTTTAAAGAAAGGAGGGTAAGTTAAAATCATTTGAGAGAGAATGAATAATTTATAGATTTGAAATTTTAAAGTTTGGTGAGTTGAGAAGTAAAAACTTTTTTAGGAGGAAAAGTTCGAGGGAGAGAAAGTTGAGAGTGAATAGTTAAGGACTAGATTTCAAGAACCGACTAGATTTTAAGAACTTGGAGATATACATAAAAACTTTTGACAGAGAGAATGTTAAAAACTTTTGAGAGAGAGAAAGTTAAAAACGTTTAAAACTGTATAATTTAGAGACTGAAATTTAAAAACTTGGAGAGATACGAAGTAAAAACTTAATTTAAATAGAAAAGAAAACTTTTCGAAGAAACAACATTAAGCAAACACTTCTGAGAGAGAAACTTACAAACCTTTGAGCGAGAGAGAGTGAGTAAATTAGAGACTGAAATTTAGTAACTTTTGTGAGAGTGAATGTCAAAAGCTTTTGAGCAAGAAAAAGTTAAAATCTTTTGTGGGAGAGAGTTAAAAAGTTTTGAGCGAGAGAAGTTGAATAATTTAGAGACTGAAATTTTAAAAATTGGAGATTTAAGAAATAAAAAGATTTTTAGTAGGAAAAGTTAAAACATTTTGAGCAAGACAAAAGTTCGTAATTTAGAGACTGAAATTCAAAAAAGATGAGAAGTAAAAACTTTTGATAGTTACAAAATTTGAAGGAGACAAGTCAAAAGCTTTTAAGGGAAAGAGAGTGGATAATTTAGAGACAGGAATTTCAAATTTTTGAGAGATAAGTAAAATCATTTGAGAGAGTGTTAGAACTTTTTAAGAGAGTTTAAAAAGAGTGAGATTTAAACATTTTTGAGCGAGACAAAGTGAATAGTTTAGCGACTGAACTTTAAAAGTTTGGAGAGACGAGTAAAATTTTGAAATATGTAACTATTAAGGGGGGAGATAGTTAAAATCTTTTGGGAAAGAGAAACTTTCGAGTGAGAGAGTGAAAAATCTAGAGCCTGAAATATTAAAATTAGGATAGTTAAAAAGTAAAAAGTTCAAATCTTTTGAGGAAAATAAAGTAAAAAAATAACTTTTGAGAGAGTAAATAATTTAGGGACTGAAATCTAAAAATTTGGAGAGTTAAGAAATAAAAACTTTTTAAGGAGAAAAATTTAAACTCATTTGAGGGAGAGCAATTTAACAAAATTTTTAGGGAGAAAGTGAATAATTTAGAGACCGACATTTAAATATTTAGTGAGAGAAGTAAAAATTATGAGAGAACAAATGTTCAAAAAATTTTGAGGGGTACAAAAGGTCCAAAAAAACTTCACACAAAGTGAATAATTAAAGGTCTGAAATTTAAAATTTTGGAGAGATGAGAAGTAAAAACTTTTGAAGAAAGAGAATGTTAAGAACTTTTGAGAAAGTGAAATTTAAAATCTTATGAGGGGGAGAGAGTAAATAAGTTAGGGACAGAAATCTAAGAATTTAGAGTCAAGAAGTAAAAACTTTTTTAGGAGAAAAAGTAAAAATCTTTCGAGGGAGAGAAATTGAAAAAAGTTTGAGCGAAAAAGTGAATAATTTGAGAGGCTGAGATTTAAATATTTGGAGAGATGAGTAAAGACTTTGATAGAGAGAATGTTAAAAAGTTTTGAGGGATTGTTCAAAAACTTTTGAGACAGTGACTAGTTAAGGGTCTGAAATTTAGAATTTTTGATAGACAAGTAAAACGAGAGAGAGAGAGAGAGTGTTTATAATATTGAAAAATAGGAAGTATACACTTCTCATGGAGAAAGTGAAAACCGTTAGAGAAAAAGAAACTTTCAAGCTAGAGAGAGCTAAATTTTGATATTTAAGAAGTAAAATCTTTTTAGGAGTAAAAGTTTAAAAAAAAATAAGAGAAAGTAAATAATTTAGAGCCAAAAATTTAAAAATTTGAAGAGAAGAAGTAAAACCTTTTAAGGAGAGATGGTGAATAATTTAAAGACCAAAATTTAATATTTTGGAGAGCTATAAGAAGAAAATACTTTTTAAAATGGAAAAATTAAAGTCTTTGGAGGAAGAGAAAATTAAAAACTTTTGAGATAGAATGTTAAAAACTTAAGAGGGGCAGAAAATTAACAACTCTTGTGCGAGAAAAAGTAATTTAGAGACTGAAATTTAAAATTTTTGGGAGACGAGAAGTAAAAACTTTTAGAGAAAGAAAGTTAAAAACTTTTAAGGGAGAGAAAGTTAAACACTTTTGAAGAGAAAGTTAGTAAACTAGAGACCGAAATTTAAAATTTTGGATTAGGTCCGATGAGAAATAAAAACTTTTGAGACAGTTTGTTAAAATCTTTTGAGGGAGAGAATGTAAAACATATTTTGAGAGAGTAAATAATATAAGGATAGAAATCTAAAATTTGGAGAGTTAAGAAGCAAAAACTTTTTTACGAAAAAAATTAAAAATCATTCGAGGAAGAGTAATTTAACAAACGTTTCAGCGAGAGTGAATTATTTTAGAGACCGACATTAATATATTTGGAGAGATAAGTAAAAACTTTGAAAGAGTGTTGAAAAAGTTTTGAGGAACAGAATGTTCAAAACCTTTTGAGACAGTGAATAATTAACAGTTGAAAATTTAAAATTTTGGACAAGTAAATAAAAACGAGAGAGGGAGAGAGAATGTTTATAATTTTGAAAAATAGGAAGTATACATTTTTGATGGAGAGAGTGAAAACCTTTTGAGAAAAACAAACTTTCAAGCAAGAGAGAATGAAATTTTGATATTAAGAAGTAAAAACATTTTCAGAAGTAAAAGTTAAAATCTTTTGAAGTAGAGAAAGTGAATAATTTAGAGCCAGAAATTTAAAAATTTGGAGATAAGAAGTAAAAAACCTTTGAGGGAGAGAAGGAGAATAATTTAGAGACTAAAATTTAAAATTTTGGAGAGCTGAGAAGTAAAAAAAAAAGAAAATTGAAAATTAAAATCTTTTGAGGGAGAGAAAGTGAGTAAATTAGAGACTGAAATTTAGAAACTTTTGTGAGAGTGAATGTCAAAAGCTTTTGAGCAAGAAAAAGTTAAAATCTTTTGTGAGAGAGAGTTAAAAAGTTTTGAGCGAGAGAAGTTTAATAATTTAGAGACTGAAATTTTAAAAATTGGAGATTTAAGAAATAAAAAGTTTTTTAGGAGGAAAAGTTAAAACATTTTCAGCAAGACAAAAGTTCGTAATTTAGAGACTGAAATTCAAAAAAGATGAGAAGTAAAAACTTTTGATAGAGTTACAAAATTTGAAGGAGACAAGTCAAAAGCTTAAGGGAAAGAGAGTGGATAATTTAGATACTGGAATTTCAAATTTTGGAGAGATAAGTAAAATCTTTTGAGAGAGAATGTTAGAACTTTTTAAGAGAGTTTAAAAAGAGTGAGAGTTAAAACATTTTTGAGCGAGAGAAAGTGAATAGTTTAGCGACTGAACTTTAAAAGTTTGGAGAGACGAGTAAAATTTTGAAATATGTAACTTTTAAGGGGGGAGAAAGTGAAAAACTTTTGGGAAAGAGAAACTTTCGAGCGAGAGAGTGAAAAATCTAGAGCCTGAAATTTTAAAATTAGGATAGTTAAAGTAATTTAGCGAAAGAAAGTAAAAAAAAAACTTTTGAGAGAGTAAATAATTTAGCGACTGAAATCTAAAAATTTGGAGAGTTAAGAAATAAAAACTTTTTAAGGAGAAAAATTTAAACTCATTCAAGGGAGAGCAATTTAACAAAAATTTTAGCGAGAAAGTGAATAATTTAGAGACCGACATTTAAATATTTAGTGAGAGAAGTAAAAATTATGAGAGAGCGAATGTTCAAAAAATTTTGAGGGGTACAAAAGGTCCAAAAAAATTTCAGACAAAGTGAATAATTAAAGGTCTGAAATTTAAAATTTTGGAGAGATGAGAAGTAAAAGCTTTTGAAGAGAGAGTGTTAAAAACTTTTGAGAAAGTGAAATTTAAAATCTTATGAGGGGGAGAGAGTAAATAAGTTAGGGACTGAAATCTAAGAATTTAGACTCAAGAAGTAAAAACTTTTTTAGGAGAAAAAGTAAAAATCTTTCGAGGGAGAGAAATTTAAAAAAGTTTGAGCGAAAAAGTGAATAATTTGAGAGGCTGAGATTTAAATATTTGGAGAGATGAGTAAAGACTTTGATAGAGAGTGTTAAAAAGTTTTGAGGGATAGAATGTTCAAAATTTTTTGAGATAGTGACAAATTAAAGGTCTGAAATTTAGAATTTTTGATAGATAAGTAAAAACGAGAGAGAGAGAGTGTTTATAATATTGAGAAATAGGAAGTATACACTTCTCATGGAGAAACTGAAAACTGTTAGAGAAAAAGAAACTTTCAAGCTAGAGAGAGTGAAATTTTGATATTTAAGAAGTAAAATCTTTTTAGGAGTAAAAGTTTAAAAAAAAATAAGAAAGTGAATAATTTAGAGCCAAAAATTTAAAAATTTGAAGAAAAGAAGTAAAACCTTTGAAGGAGAGATGGTGAATAATTTAAAGACCGAAATTTAATATTTTGGAGAGCTATAAGAAGAAAATACTTTTTAAAATGGAAAAATTAAAATCTTTTAAGAAAGAGATAATTGAAAACTTTTGAGATAAAATGTTAAAAACTTAAGAGGGGCAGAAATTTAACAACTCTTGTGCGAGAAAAAGTAATTTAGAGACTGAAATTTAAAATTTTTGAGAGACGAGAAGTCAAAACTTTTAGAGAAAGAAAATTTAAAACTTTTAAAGGAGAGAGTTAAAAACTTTTGAAGAGAAAGTTAGTAAACTAGAGACCGAAATTTAAAATTTTGGATTTGGACCGATGAGAAGTAAAAATTTTGAAAATCTTTTGAGGGAGAATGTAAAACATATTTTGAGAGAGCAAATAGTATAAGGATAGAAATCTAAAATTTGTAGAGTTAAGAAGCAAAACTTTTTTACGAAAAAAATTAAAAATCAGTCGATGGGTAGTAATTTAACAAACAAACTTTTCAACGAGAGTGAATTATTTTAGAGACCGACATTAATATATTTGGGAGAGATAAGTAAAAACTTTGAAAGAGAGAATGTTGAAAAAGCTTTGCGGAACAGAATGTTCAAAACCTTTTGACACAGTGAATAATTAACAGTTGAAAATTTAAAATTTTGGACAAATAAATAAAATGAGAGAAAGAGAACGTTTATAATTTTGAAAAATAGGAAGTATACATTTTTGATGGAGAGAGTGAAAACCTTTTGAGAAAAACAAACTTTCAAGCTAGAGAGAATGAAATTTTGATATTAAGAAGTAAAAACATTTTCAGAAGTAAAAGTTAAAATCTTTTGAAGTAGAGAAAGTGAATAACTTAGAGCCAGAAATTTAAAATTTTGGAGATAAGAAGTAAAAAACCTTAGGGAGAGATGGAGAATAATTTACAGACTAAAATTTAAAATTTTGGAGAGCTGAGAAGTAAAAAAAAATTAAATTGAAAATTAAAATCTTTTGAGGGAGAGAAAGTGAGTAAATTAGAGACTGAAATTTAGAAACTTTTGTGAAAGTTAATGTCAAAAGCTTTTGAGCAAGAAAAACTTAAAATCTTTTGTGGGAGAGAAAGTTAAAAAGTTTTGAGCGAGAGAAGTTGAATAATTTAGAGACTGAAATTTTAAAAATTGGAAATTTAAGAAATAAAAAGTTTTTTAGGAGAAAAAGTTAAAACCTTTTGAGCAAGACAAAAGTTAGTAATTTAGAGACTGAAATTCAAAAAAGATAAGAAGTAAAAACTTTTGATACAGTTAAAAATTTTGAAGGAGACAAGTCAAAAACTTTTAAGGGAGAGAGAGTGGATAATTTAGAGACTGAAATTTCAAATTTTGGAGAGAAGCAAAATCTTTTGAGAGAGAATGTTAGAACTTTTTAAGAGAGTTTAAAAAGAGTGAGAGTTAAACACTTTTGAGCGAGCGAAAGTGAATAGTTTAGCGACTGAACTTTAAACGTTTGGAGAGACAAGTAAAATTTTGAAATATGTAACTTTTAAGGGGGAGAAAGTGAAAAACTTTTGCGAAAGAAAAACTTTCGAGCGAGAGAGTGAAAAATCTAGAGATTGAAATTTTAAATTTTGGATAGTTAAAAAGTAAAAAGTTCAAATCTTTTGAGGGAAAGAAAGTAAAAAAATAACTTTTGGGAGAGTAAATAATTTAGGGACTGAAATCTAAAAATTTGGAGAGTTAAGAAATAAAAACTTTTTAAGGAGAAAAATTTAAACTCATTCGAGGGAGAGCAATTTAACAAAAAATTTAGCGAGAAAGTTAATAATTTAGAGACCGACATTTACATATTTGGTGAGAGAAGTAAAAATTTTGAGAGTGCGAATGTTCAAAAAATTTTGTGGGGTACAAAAGGTCCAAAAAAAATTCAGACAAAGTGAATAATTAAAGGTCTGAAATTTAAAATTTTGGAGAGATGAGAAGTAAAAGCTTTTGAAGAGAGAGAATGTTAAAAACTTTTGAGAAAGAGAAATTTAAAATCTTACGAGGGAGAGAGAGTAAATAAGTTAGGGACTGAAATCTAAAAATTTAGAGTTAAGTAAAAACTTTTTTTAGGACAAAAGGTAAAAATCTTTCGAGGGAGAGAAATTTAAAAAAGTTTGAGCGAGAAAGTGAATAATTTGAGTGGCTGAGATTTAAATATTTGGAGAGATGAGTAAAGACTTTGATAGAGAGAATGTTAAAAGTTTTGAGGGATAGAATGTTCAAAAACTTTTGAGACTTATTAAGGGTCTGAAATTTAGAATTTTTGATAGATAAGTAAAAACGAGAGAGAGAGAGAGAGAGAATGTTTATAATATTGAAAAATAGGAAGTGTACACTTCTCATGGAGAAAGTGAAAACTGTCAAGAGAAAAAGAAATTTTCAAGCTAGAGAGAGTGAAATTTTGATATTTAAGAAGTAAAATCTTTTTAGGAGAAAGTTTTTAAAAAAAAATAAGAAGAGAAAGTGAATAATTTAGAGCCAAAAATTTAACAATTTGAAGAGAAGTAAAACCTTTCAAGGAGAGATGGTGAATAATTTAAAGACCGAAATTTAATATTTTGGAGCGCTATAAGAAGAAAATACTTTTTAAAATGGAAAATTTAAAATCTTTTGAGGAAGAGAAAATTAAAAACTTTTGAGATAGAATGTTAAAAACTTAAGAGGGGCAGAGAGTAAACAACTCTTGAACGAGAATAAGTAATTTAGAGACTGAAATTTAAAATTTTTGAGAGACGAGAAGTAAAAACTTTCAGAGAAAGTTAAAAACTTTTAAAAGAGAGAGAGTTAAAATCTTTTGAAGAGAAAGTTAGTAAACTAGAGACCGAAATTTAAAATTTTGGATTTGGACCGAGGGGAAGTAAAAACATTTGAAAAAGAGTGTTAAAAACTTTTTAGACAGTGTGTTAAAATCTTTTGAGGGAGAGAATGTAAAACATATTTTGAGAGAGCAAATAATATAGGGATAGAAATCTAAAATTTGGAGAGTTAAGAAGCAAAAACTTGTTTACGAAAAAAATTAAAAAGAGGTAGAGTAATTTAACAAACTTTTCAGCGAGAGTGAATTATTTTAGAGACCGACGTTAATATATTTGGAGAGGTAAGTAAAAACTTTGAAAGAGAGTATGTTGAAAAAGTTTGGCGGAACAGAATGTTCAAAACCTTTTGAGACAGTGAATAATTAACAATTGAAAATTTAAAATTTTGGACAAATAAATAAAAACGAGATAGAGAGAGAACGTTTATAATTTTGAAAAATAGGAAGTATAGATTTTTGACGGAGAGAGTGAAAACCTTTTGAGAAAAACAAACTTTCAAGCAAGAGAGAATGAAATTTTGATATTAAGATGTAAAAACATTTTCAGAAGTAAAAGTTAAAATCTTTTGAAGTAGAGAAAGTGAATAATTTAGAGCCAGAAATTTAAAAATTTGGAGATAAGAAGTAAAAAAAACCTTTGAGGGAGAGATGGAGAATAATTTAGAGACTAAAATTTAAAATTTTGGAGAGCTGAGAAGTAAAAAAATTTAAATTGAAAATTAAAATCTTTTGAGGGAGAGAAAGTGAGTAAATTAGAGACTGATATTTAAAAGTTTCAACAGATAAGAATAAAAAACTTTTGAGACAGAATGTTAAAATCTTTCGACGGAGAGAAAGTTAAAAACATTTGAGCGAGAGAAAGTGAGTAATTTATAGACAGGAATTTAAAATTTTGGAGAGATAAAAAGTTAAAAGCTTTTAAGAAAGAATGTTAAAAACTTTTAAGGGAGAGAAAGTGAAAATCTTTTGCATAAAACAAAGTTAAAATTTATTGGAGAAGAGAAAGTAAATTAGAGACCAGTATTTAAAATTTTGGAGAGATGAAAAGTAAAAGATTTTGAAGAGAGAGAACGTTAAAAACTTTTGAGAGAGAGAGAGTAAATAACTTAGGAACTGAAATATATAAATTTGTAGAGCTAAGATGTAAACTTTCGAGGGAGAGAAATTTAAAAAAACTTGAAGAGGCTGAGATTTAAATATTTGGAGAGATGAGTAAAGACTTTGATAGAGAGAATGATCAAAAAGTTTTGAGGGATAGAATGTTCAAAAACTTTTGAGAGTGAATAATTAAGGTTCAAAAATTTAAAATTTTTGATAGATAAGTAAAAACTAGAGAGGGAGAGAATGTTTATAATTTTGAGAAATAGAAAGTATACATTTTTGATGGAGAGAGTGAAAACCGTTTTGAGAAAAAGAAACTTTCAAGCAAGAGAGTGAAATTGTGATATTTAAGAAGCAATAACTTGTTTAGGAGTAAAAGTTATAAAAAAAATTAAGAAGAGAGTGAATAATTTAGAGCCAAAATTATAAAAATTTTAAGAGAAAAGAAGTAAACCCTTTGAGGGAGAGCTATAAGAATAAAAAACTTTTCAAAAAGGACAAACTAAAATCTTTTGAGGGAGAGAAAATTAAAACTTTTTGAGATAGAATGTAAATACTTTTGAGGGAGAGAGAGTGAGTAATTTAAAGACTGAAATTTAAAATTTTTGAGAGATGAGAAGTAAAAGCTTTTGAGAGAGACAGCTAAAAACTTTTACGGGAGAAAAAGTTAAAATTTTTTGAACAGAAATTTAGTAAATTAGAGACCGAAATTTAAAATTTTGGAGAGATGAGAAGTAAAAATTTTGAGAGAGAATGTTAAAAACTTTTGAGAAAGAGAATGTTAAAAACTTTTGAGGGAGGGTAAAAACCCTTTTGAGAGAGTAAATAATTTAGGGACTGAAATCTAAAAATTTGGAGAGTTTAAGTAAAAACTTTTGTAGGGGAAAAATTTAAAATCATTGGAGGGAGAGAAATTTAACAAACTTTTCAGCGAGAAAGTGAATTATTTTAGAGACCGACATTTAAATACTTGTAGAGACAAATAAAAACTTTGAGACAAAGAACATTGAAAAAGTTTTGACGGACAGAATGTTCAAAAGCTTTTGAGACGGTGAATAATTACAGGTCGGAAATTTAAAAGTTTGGATAGATAAGTAAAAATGAGAGGGACAAAGAGAGAGAGAGAATGTTTATAATTTTGAAAAATAGGAAGTATACACTTTTGATGGAGAGAAACAAAACCTTTTGAGAAAAACAAAGAGTTAAATGCAAGAGCATCTCCCAAGTTTATCGCATTTTGTACATTGCATCCTATACTTCAAAACATGACACTTTGCATCCCATACGCAAACCGACACATAAAACTCTCCGACACAAAATCAGTTGCTAAAAGTGATGGGGTTGGTGTTTAAAAGTGACGCATTTTGCACTTTTAGTAACGAAATTTTGGTCGGACGATGTTATATACAGATTCGCTAAAAGTACGGGATGCAAAGTGTTACGTTTTGAAATATAGGATGCAATGTGCAAAAAGTAAACTTGGGGAATCACAATGCATTTAACTCAAAAACATTTTAGGAGAAAATTAAAATCTTTTGAAAGAGATAAAGTGAATAATTAAGAGCTAGAAATTCAAAATTTAGAGTCAAGTAAAAACCTTTTGAGGCAGAGAGGGAGAATAATTTAGAGACTATAATTTAAAATTTTGGACAGCTAAGTAAAAACTTTTTTAAAATGAAAAATTAAAATAGTTGGAGAGAGAGTAATTTAGAGTGGTATTTAAAAGTTTCGACACATGAGAATTAAAAACTTTTGAGACAGAATGTTAAAATCTTTCCAGGGAGAGAAAATTAAAAACATTTGAGCGAGAGAAAGTGAGTAATTTAAAGACTGAAATTTAAAATTTTGGAGAGATGAGAAGTTAAAGCTTTTGAGAAACAATGTAAAAAACTTTTAAGGGATAGAAAGTTAAAACCTTTTACAGAAGACAAATTAAATTAGAGAGCAAAATTTAAAAATTTGGAGAGATGAGAAGTAAATCCTTTTGAGAGAGAGAATGTTAAATACTTTTGAGAAAGAGAAAGTTAAAATCTTACGAGGGAGAGAGTTAAAATACTTTTAAGGGAGAGAAAGTAAATAACTTGGGGGTTGAAATCTAAAAATTTGGAGAGTAAAGAAGTAAAAACTTTTTTATGAGAAAAAAGTAAAAATCTTTCGAGGGAAAGAATTTTAAAAACTCAAGAAAGTGAATAATTTTAGAGATTGAGATTTAAATATTTGGAAGGATAGAAGTAAATAACTAAGGGTCAAAAATTTAAAATTTCGAACAGATAAGTAAAAACGAGGGAGAGAGAGAGAGAATGTTTATAATTTTGAAAAATAGGAAGTATACACTTTTGACGGGGAGAGTGAAACCCGTTTGAGAAAAAGAAGCATTCAAGCAAGAGAGTGAAATTTAAAAAGTAAAAACTTTTTAAGAGAGTTTTTCAGAAAAAAATTAAGTGGAGAAAGTGAATAATTTAGAGGCAACAATTTAAAATTTTGAAGAGAAAAGAAGTAAAAATTTTTGAGGAAAAGATGGTGAATAATTTCTAGATTGAAATTTAAAATTTTGAAAAGCTAAGAAAAAAAAATTCAAAGGAAAAATTAAAATCTTTTGAGGGAGGGAAAGTTAAAAACTTTTGAGCAAGAGAAAGTGAGTAATTTAGAAACTAAGTAAAAGCTTTTGTGAGACAGAATGTTAAAAACTTTTAAGGGAGAGAGAGTTCAAATCTTTTGAAGAGAGTAAATTTTAGACCGAAATTTAAAAATGTGCAGAGATGAGAAGTAAAAACTTTTGAGTGTTCAAAAATTTTGAGAGAGAATGTAAAAATCTTTTGACAAATAGAAAATTAAAATCTTTTGAGGGAGAGATAGGAAAAAATCTTTTGAGAGAGTAAATAATTTAGGGGCTAAAATCTAAAAATTTGGAGTTCAGAAGTAAAAACTTTTTTAGGAGAAAATTTTAAAATCATTCGAGAGAGAGAAATTTAACAAACTTTTCAGCGAGAAAGTGAATAATTTTAGATAATGACATTTAAATATTTGGAGAGAGAAGTAAAAAATTTGAGAGAGAAAATGTTGAAAAGTTTTGATGGACAAAATGTTCAAAAAAGCTTTTGGGACGATTAATAATAACAGCTCGGAAATTAAAAATGTTGTATAGAAAAGCACAAACTCTCGAGAGAGAAAATGTTTATAATTTTGAAAAATAGGCAGTATACACTTTTGATAGAGGGAGTGAAAACCTTTTCAGAAAAACAAAGAGTTACATGCACTTTGCATCCCCCAAGATTACCCATTTTGCACATTGCATCCTATACTTCAAAACGTAAAATTTTGCATCACGTACTTTTAGCAAATTGGCTCATAAAACCCTCCGACCCAAAATCTGTCGCTAAAAGTGACGGAGTTAGTGTTTAAAAGGGATGCATTTTGCACTTTTAGTGACGGATTTTGTGTCGGAGGATATGTGCCGGTTCAGTAAAAGAGCAGGATTCAAAGTGTCACGTTTTGAAGTATAGGTTACAATGTGCAAAATGGGGTAAACTTGAGAGATGCAAATTGCATTTAACTCAAAAACAAACTATCATGCAAGAGAGTGAAATTTTGATATTTAAGAAGTAAAAACATTTGTAGGAATACAAGTTAAAATTTTTGGAGGGAGAGAGTGAATAATTTGGAGCCAGATATTTAAAAATTGGAAGATAAGAAGTAAAAACCTTCGAGGGAGAGATGGAAAATAATTAAGAGACTAAAATTTAAAATTTTCAAGAGCTAAGAAATAAAAACTTTTTTAAAATGAAAAATTACAATCTTTCCAGGGAGAAAAGGTGAGTAATTTAGAGATTGGTATTTAACAGTTTCGAGATATAAGATTTATAAACTTTTGTGTCAGAATGTTATTATCTTTCAAGGGAGAGAGAGTTAAAAAACATTTTTGCGAGATATGGTGACTAATTTAGAGATTAGAATTTAAAACTTCGGAGAGATGAGAAGTCGGCTTTTGAAAAAGAATGTTAAAAACTTTTAACGAAGAGAAAGTTATTTTCTGCATAAAAGAAAGTTAAAAATCTTTTGGAGAAGAGAGAGTTAGTAATTTAGAGACCAAAATTTAAAATTTTGAAGAGATGAGAAGTAAAAGCTTTTGAGAGAGAATGTTAAAAACTTTTGAGAAATAGAAAGTCAAAATCTTATGAGGGAGAGAGTAAATAACTTGGGGAGTGAAATCGTTAGCGAAAGAAGATGAATAATTTAGGGACTGAAATTTAAAATTTTCGAGACTTAAAGAACGAAAAACATTTTCAGGAAGAAAAGTTAAAATCTTTTGCAGGAAAGAAAATGAAAAAATTTTGAGCAAGAGGAAAATGAATAATTTAGAGACTAGAATTTAAATATCTAGAGAGATAGCTAAACACTTTTGAGAGAAGGAATGTGTTAAAAACTTATGAAATAGAAAGTTAAAAACTTTTGAGGGAGACGGTGTGAATAATTTAGAGACTGAAATTTAAAACTTTGGAGAGATAAGAAGTAAAAACTTTTGAGCTAAAAAAAGTGAATAATTTAGAAAATGGAATTTAAAATTTTGGAGAGAAGTAAAAACTTTTGAGGGAGAGAATGTTAAAATCTTCTGAGGTAGACAAAATTAAAAACTTTAGATACTGAAATTTAAAATTTTGGAAAGTCAAGAAGTAAACACTTTTTTAGGAAAGAAAGGGAAAATCTTTTGAGAGAGAGGAAGTTAAGAACTTTTTGGGGAGAGATATTGAATAATTTAGAGACTAAAATTTAAAATTTTTGAGAAATATAGTAAAAACTTTTTTTGGTAGAAAAGTCGAGATCTTTTGAGCGAGTTAAAATCTTTTGAGGGAAAAAGTTAAAAACTTTTGAGGGAGAGTTAAAAACTTTCAAGGGAGAGAAAGTGATTAATTTAGAGACTGGAATTTAAAAATTGGGAGCAAAAAAAAAACTTTTGAGAGAAAATTAAAAGTTTTTGAGGGACAGAGAGTTTAAATTTTTTGAGGGAGAGAAAGTTTAAATCATTTGATCAATAAAAGTTATAACTTTAGATACTAGAATTTAAAATTTTGGAGAGAAATAAAAACTTTAGAGAGAATGTTAAAAACTTTTGCGGGAGAAAGTTAAAATCTTTTGAATGAGAGAAAGTTAATTTAGAAACTGAAATTTAATATTTGGAGAGATGAGAAATGAGAAGGAAAAACTTTTGAACGAGAGAATAATTTAGAAACTGAAATTTAAAATTTTCGGGAGTTAAGATGTAAAAACTGTATTAAGAGGAAAAGTTAGAATCTATTAAAGCAGAGAGTTAAAAACTTTTGAGCGGGAGATAGTGAATAATTTATAGACTGAAATTTAAAAATTTGGAAATGAGAAGTAAAAACTTTTGAAGGAGAGGGTGAAAGTGAATAATTTAGAGACTGGAATTTAAAATTTTGGAGAGAAGTAAAAGCTTTTGAGAGAGAATGTTTAAACTTTTGAGGGAGAGAGTTAAAATATTGTGGGAGAGAATGTCAAAAGCTTTATAGGAGAGGGAATAATTTAGAGACTGAAATTTAAAAATTTGGAGAGACAAGAAGTAAAGACTTTTGAGTGACAGAAAGTGAATAACTTTTGCGCAAGAGAAAGTTAATAATTTAGAGATTGAAATTTAAAAATGTGTAGTGACAAGAAGGAAAACCTTTTAAGGTTAGAATTTAAATTTTTCTTGAGATACGTAAATACTTTTGAGAGAGAATAATTAAAACTTTTGAGGGATAGAATGTTAAAACTTTTGAGAGAGCATGTTATTTTGAAAGAGAGAAAGTTAAAAACTTTTGAGCGACAGAAACTGAATAGTTTAGCGATTGAAATTTAAAAAATTCAAGAGATAACAAGTAAAAACTTTTGAGGAAAAGAATTTTAAAAACTTTTGAAGGGGAAAATGTTAAAATCATTTGAGGGAGAGTTAAAATCTATAAAGCGAGAGAAACTGAAAAGTTTAGCGATTGAAATTTAAAAAATTAGAGATAAGTAAAAACTTTTTAAGGGAGAGAATGTTAAAAACTTGAGGGGGAGAATGTTAAAAACATTTGAGACAGAATTTTAAAAACCTATGAGACAGAGTTGAATAATTTAGAGACTGGAATTTAAAATTTTAAAGAGAAGGAAAAACAAAAATTTAAAATATTTTGAGTGATTAAAAGTTTAATTCTTTTGATGTAGAAAAAGTTAAATACTTTTGTGCAAGAGAAAGTATTCAGTTTAGAGATTGTAATATATTAAAATTTTGGGGATATAAGAGGTAAAAAAATTTGGAGGGAGAGGATGCCAAAAACTTTGGGGGGAGAAAACGCTAAAATCGTTTGAGCGAAAGAAGATGAATAATTTAGGGACGAAAATTTAAAATTTTGGAGAAGGAAACATTTTCAGGAAGAAAAGTTAATTTTTTGAAGGAGAGAATACGAAAAAATTTTGAGCGAGATAAAATGAATAATTTAGAGACTAAAATTTAAAAATCTACAGAGATGACTAAACACTTTTGAGAGAAAGAATTGTGTTAAAAAAATTTAAGAAAGAGAGTCAAAAACTTTTGAGGGAGACAGTGAATAATTAAGGTTCAAAAATTTAAAATTTTTGATAGATAAGTAAAAACTAGAGAGGGAGAGAATGTTTATAATTTTGAGAAATAGAAAGTATACATTTTTGATGGAGAGAGTGAAAACCGTTTTGAGAAAAAGAAACTTTCAAGCAAGAGAGTGAAATTGTGATATTTAAGAAGCAATAACTTGTTTAGGAGTAAAAGTTATAAAAAAAATTAAGAAGAGAGTGAATAATTTAGAGCCAAAATTATAAAAATTTTAAGAGAAAAGAAGTAAACCCTTTGAGGGAGAGCTATAAGAATAAAAAACTTTTCAAAAAGGACAAACTAAAATCTTTTGAGGGAGAGAAAATTAAAACTTTTTGAGATAGAATGTAAATACTTTTGAGGGAGAGAGAGTGAGTAATTTAAAGACTGAAATTTAAAATTTTTGAGAGATGAGAAGTAAAAGCTTTTGAGAGAGACAGCTAAAAACTTTTACGGGGAGAGAAAGTTAAAATTTTTTGAACAGAAATTTAGTAAATTAGAGACCGAAATTTAAAATTTTGGAGAGATGAGAAGTAAAAATTTTGAGAGAGAATGTTAAAAACTTTTGAGAAAGAGAATGTTAAAAACTTTTGAGGGAGGGTAAAAACCCTTTTGAGAGAGTAAATAATTTAGGGACTGAAATCTAAAAATTTGGAGAGTTTAAGTAAAAACTTTTGTAGGGGAAAAATTTAAAATCATTGGAGGGAGAGAAATTTAACAAACTTTTCAGCGAGAAAGTGAATTATTTTAGAGACCGACATTTAAATACTTGTAGAGACAAATAAAAACTTTGAGACAAAGAACATTGAAAAAGTTTTGACGGACAGAATGTTCAAAAGCTTTTGAGACGGTGAATAATTACAGGTCGGAAATTTAAAAGTTTGGATAGATAAGTAAAAATGAGAGGGACAAAGAGAGAGAGAGAATGTTTATAATTTTGAAAAATAGGAAGTATACACTTTTGATGGAGAGAAACAAAACCTTTTGAGAAAAACAAAGAGTTAAATGCAAGAGCATCTCCCAAGTTTATTCGCATTTTGCACATTGCATCCTATACTTCAAAACATGACACTTTGCATCCCATACGCAAACCGGCACATAAAACTCTCCGACACAAAATCAGTTGCTAAAAGTGATGGGGTTGGTGTTTTAAAAGTGACGCATTTTGCACTTTTAGTAACGAAATTTTGGTCGGTCGGACGATGTTATATACAGATTCGCTAAAAAGTACGGGATGCAAAGTGTTACGTTTTGAAAATATAGGATGCAATGTGCAAAAGTAAACTTGGGGAATCACAATGCAATTTAACTCAAAAACATTTTAGGAGAAAATTAAAATCTTTTGAAAGAGATAAAGTGAATAATTAAGAGCTAGAAATTCAAAATTTAGAGTCAAGTAAAAACCTTTTGAGGCAGAGAGGGAGAATAATTTAGAGACTATAATTTAAAATTTTGGACAGCTAAGTAAAAACTTTTTTAAAATGAAAAATTAAAATAGTTGGAGAGAGAGTAATTTAGAGTGGTATTTAAAAGTTTCGACATATGAGAATTAAAAACTTTTGAGACAGAATGTTAAAATCTTTCCAGGGAGAGAAAATTAAAAACATTTGAGCGAGAGAAAGTGAGTAATTTAAAGACTAAAATTTAAAATTTTGGAGAGATGAGAAGTTAAAGCTTTTGAGAAACAATGTAAAAAACTTTTAAGGGATAGAAAGTTAAAACCTTTTACAGAAGACAAATTAAATTAGAGAGCAAAATTTAAAAATTTGGAGAGATGAGAAGTAAATCCTTTTGAGAGAGAGAATGTTAAATACTTTTGAGAAAGAGAAAGTTAAAATCTTATGAGGGAGAGAGTTAAAATACTTTTAAGGGAGAGAAAGTAAATAACTTGGGGGTTGAAATCTAAAAATTTGGAGAGTAAAGAAGTAAAAACTTTTTTATGAGAAAAAAGTAAAAATCTTTCGAGGGAAAGAATTTTAAAAACTCAAGAAAGTGAATAATTTTAGAGATTGAGATTTAAATATTTGGAAGGATAGAAGTAAATAACTAAGGGTCAAAAATTTAAAATTTCGAACAGATAAGTAAAAACGAGGGAGAGAGAGAGAGAGAATGTTTATAATTTTGAAAAATAGGAAGTATACACTTTTGACGGGGAGAGTGAAACCCGTTTGAGAAAAAGAAGCATTCAAGCAAGAGAGTGAAATTTAAAAAGTAAAAACTTTTTAAGAGAGTTTTTCAGAAAAAAATTAAGTGGAGAAAGTGAATAATTTAGAGGCAACAATTTAAAATTTTGAAGAGAAAAGAAGTAAAAATTTTTGAGGAAAAGATGGTGAATAATTTCTAGATTGAAATTTAAAATTTTGAAAAGCTAAGAAAAAAAAATTCAAAGGAAAAATTAAAATCTTTTGAGGGAGGGAAAGTTAAAAACTTTTGAGCAAGAGAAAGTGAGTAATTTAGAAACTAAGTAAAAGCTTTTGTGAGACAGAATGTTAAAAACTTTTAAGGGAGAGAGAGTTCAAATCTTTTTGAAGAGAGTAAATTTTAGACCGAAATTTAAAAATGTGCAGAGATGAGAAGTAAAAACTTTTGAGTGTTCAAAAATTTTGAGAGAGAATGTAAAAATCTTTTGACAAATAGAAAATTAAAATCTTTTGAGGGAGAGATAGGAAAAAATCTTTTGAGAGAGTAAATAATTTAGGGGCTAAAATCTAAAAATTTGGAGTTCAGAAGTAAAAACTTTTTTAGGAGAAAATTTTAAAATCATTCGAGGGAGAGAAATTTAACAAACTTTTCAGCGAGAAAGTGAATAATTTTAGATAATGACATTTAAATATTTGGAGAGAGAAGTAAAAAATTTGAGAGAGAAAATGTTGAAAAGTTTTGATGGACAAAATGTTCAAAAAAGCTTTTGGGACGATTAATAATAACAGCTCGGAAATTAAAAATGTTGTATAGAAAAGCACAAACTCTCGAGAGAGAAAATGTTTATAATTTTGAAAAATAGGCAGTATACACTTTTGATAGAGGGAGTGAAAACCTTTTCAGAAAAACAAAGAGTTACATGCACTTTGCATCCCCCAAGATTACCCATTTTGCACATTGCATCCTATACTTCAAAACGTAAAATTTTGCATCACGTACTTTTAGCAAATCGGCTCATAAAACCCTCCGACCCAAAATCTGTCGCTAAAAGTGACGGAGTTAGTGTTTAAAAGGGATGCATTTTGCACTTTTAGTGACGGATTTTGTGTCGGAGGATATGTGCCGGTTCAGTAAAAGAGCAGGATGCAAAGTGTCACGTTTTGAAGTATAGGTTACAATGTGCAAAATGGGGTAAACTTGAGAGATGCAAATTGCATTTAACTCAAAAACAAACTATCATGCAAGAGAGTGAAATTTTGATATTTAAGAAGTAAAAACATTTGTAGGAATACAAGTTAAAATTTTTGGAGGGAGAGAGTGAATAATTTGGAGCCAGATATTTAAAAATTGGAAGATAAGAAGTAAAAACCTTCGAGGGAGAGATGGAAAATAATTGAGAGACTAAAATTTAAAATTTTCAAGAGCTAAGAAATAAAAACGTTTTTAAAATGAAAAATTACAATCTTTCCAGGGAGAAAAGGTGAGTAATTTAGAGATTGGTATTTAACAGTTTCGAGATATAAGATTTAAAAACTTTTGAGACAGAATGTTATAATCTTTCAAGGGAGAGAAAGTTAAAAACATTTTTGCGAGATATGGTGACTAATTTAGAGATTAGAATTTAAAACTTCGGAGAGATGAGAAGTCGGCTTTTGAAAAAGAATGTTAAAAACTTTTAACGAAGAGAAAGTTATTTTCTGCATAAAAGAAAGTTAAAATCTTTTGGAGAAGAGAGAGTTAGTAATTTAGAGACCAAAATTTAAAATTTTGAAGAGATGAGAAGTAAAAGCTTTTGAGAGAGAATGTTAAAAACTTTTGAGAAATAGAAAGTCAAAATCTTATGAGGGAGAGAGTAAATAACTTGGGGAGTGAAATCGTTAGCGAAAGAAGATGAATAATTTAGGGACTGAAATTTAAAATTTTCGAGACTTAAAGAACGAAAAACATTTTCAGGAAGAAAAGTTAAAATCTTTTGCAGGAAAGAAAATGAATAATTTAGAGACTAGAATTTAAATATCTAGAGAGATAGCTAAACACTTTTGAGAGAAGGAATGTGTTAAAAACTTATGAAATAGAAAGTTAAAAACTTTTGAGGGAGACGGTGAATAATTTAGAGACTGAAATTTAAAACTTTGGAGAGATAAGAAGTAAAAACTTTTGAGCTAAAAAAAGTGAATAATTTAGAAAATGGAATTTAAAATTTTGGAGGGAAGTAAAAACTTTTGAGGGAGAGAATGTTAAAATCTTCTGAGGTAGACAAAATTAAAAACTTTAGATACTGAAATTTAAAATTTTGGAAAGTCAAGAAGTAAACACTTTTTTAGGAAAGAAAGGGAAAATCTTTTGAGAGAGAGGAAGTTAAGAACTTTTTGGGGAGAGATATTGAATAATTTAGAGACTAAAATTTAAAATTTTTGAGAAATATAGTAAAAACTTTTTTTGGTAGAAAAGTCGAGATCTTTTGAGCGAGTTAAAATCTTTTGAGGGAAAAAGTTAAAAACTTTTGAGGGAGAGTTAAAAACTTTCAAGGGAGAGAAAGTGATTAATTTAGAGACTGGAATTTAAAAATTGGGAGCAAAAAAAAAACTTTTGAGAGAAAATTAAAAGTTTTTGAGGGAGAGAGAGTTTAAATTTTTTGAGGGAGAGAAAGTTTAAATCATTTGATCGATAAAAGTTATAACTTTAGATACTAGAATTTAAAATTTTGGAGAGCAATAAAAACTTTAGAGAGAATGTTAAAAACTTTTGCGGGAGAAAGTTAAAATCTTTTGAATGAGAGAAAGTTAATTTAGAAACTGAAATTTAATATTTGGAGAGATGAGAAATGAGAAGGAAAAACTTTTGAACGAGAGAATAATTTAGAAACTGAAATTTAAAATTTTCGGGAGTTAAGATGTAAAAACTGTATTAAGAGGAAAAGTTAGAATCTATTAAAGCAGAGAGTTAAAAACTTTTGAGCGGGAGATAGTGAATAATTTATAGACTGAAATTTAAAAATTTGGAGATGAGAAGTAAAAACTTTTGAAGGAGAGGGTGAAAGTGAATAATTTAGAGACTGAAATTTAAAATTTTGGAGAGAAGTAAAAGCTTTTGAGAGAGAATGTTTAAACTTTTGAGGGAGAGAGTTAAAATATTGTGGGAGAGAATGTCAAAAGCTTTATAGGAGAGGGAATAATTTAGAGACTAAAATTTAAAAATTTGGAGAGACAAGAAGTAAAGACTTTTGAGTGACAGAAAGTGAATAACTTTTGCGCAAGAGAAAGTTAATAATTTAGAGATTGAAATTTAAAAATGTGTAGTGACAAGAAGGAAAACCTTTTAAGGTTAGAATTTAAATTTTTCATGAGATACGTAAATACTTTTGAGAGAGAATAATTAAAACTTTTGAGGGATAGAATGTTAAAACTTTTTGAGAGAGCATGTTTATTTTGAAAGAGAGAAAGTTAAAAACTTTTGATGCGACAGAAACTGAATAGTTTAGCGATTGAAATTTAAAAAATTCAAGAGATAACAAGTAAAAACTTTTGAGGAAAAGAATTTTAAAAACTTTTGAAGGGGAAAATGTTAAAATCATTTGAGGGAGAGTTAAAATCTATAAAGCGAGAGAAACTGAATAGTTTTAGCGATTGAAATTTAAAAAATTAGAGATAAGTAAAAACTTTTTAAGGGAGAGAATGTTAAAAACTTGAGGGGGAGAATGTTAAAAACATTTGAGACAGAATTTTAAAAACCTATGAGACAGAGTTGAATAATTTAGAGACTGGAATTTAAAATTTTAAAGAGAAGGAAAAACACAAAGTTAAAATCTTTTGAGTGAGAAAAAGTTTAAAGCTTTTGAGGTAGAAAAAGTTAAAAACTTTTGTGCAAGAGAAAGTATTCAGTTTTAGAGATTGAAATATATTAAAATTTTGGAGATATAAGAGGTAAAAAATTTGGAGGGAGAGGATGCCAAAAACTTTGGGGGGGGGGGAGAAAACGCTAAAATCGTTTGAGCGAAAGAAGATGAATAATTTAGGGACGAAAATTTAAAATTTTGGAGAAGGAAACATTTTCAGGAAGAAAAGTTAATTTTTTGAAGGAGAGAATACGAAAAAATTTTGAGCGAGATAAAATGAATAATTTAGAGACTAAAATTTAAAAATCTACAGAGATGACTAAACACTTTTGAGAGAAAGAATTGTGTTAAAAAAAATTTAAGAAAGAGAGTCAAAAACTTTTGAGGGAGACAGTGAATAATTTAGAGACTGAAATTTAGAACTTTGGAGAGAAGTAAAAACTTTTGAGCTAAAAAAAAGTGAATAATTTAGAAATTGGAATTTAAAATTTTTGCGTACAAAAACTTATGAGGGAGAGTGTTAAAATCTTCTGAGGTAGAGAAAATTAAAAACTTTAGATATTGAAATTTAAAATTTTGGAAAGTCGAAAGTAAAAACTTTTGTAAGAAAGAAAGGGAAAATCTTTTGAGAGAGAGGAAGTTAAAAACTTTTGAGGGAGAGATATTGAATAATTTAGAGACTAAAGTTTAAAATTTTTGAGAAATAAAGAAGTAGACTGGATCGCGAAAATGACAGACTTAGTAAGCTGGAGCCTACCAGCATAAGAAAGAAATCCGTTGGTCCAGGATTGGATTTTGTTTTTAATCCTAGCTAAGAGAGGCTGGCAATCAGCAATACTAAGCTTTGAGGTAATAAGAGGGACCCCAAGAAATTTTGCAGGGAAGGAGCCCAAACTGAAACCAAGACGAGAGAATATCTGCAGCTTGATCATCAGAGACATGGAAAAGAAAACATGAGCTCTTAGAGGTGTTAACTTTTTTAGGGAGAAAAGTCTAGATCTTTTGAGGGAGAGTAAGTTAAAATCTTTTTAGGGAGAAAGTTAAAAGCTTTTGAGGGAGAGTTAAAAACCTTCGAGCAAGAGAAAGTGATTAATTTAGAGACTGAAATTTAAAAAACTAGGCGCAAAGAAAAAACTTTTGACAGAGTTAAAATCTTTCAAGGGAGAGGAAGTTAAAAAAAAAATTAGGTTAAATTTTTTGAGAGAAAGTTAAAATCATTTGATCGATAAAAGTAATAACTTGAGACTAGAATTTAAAATTTTGGAGAGAGAGAAATAAAAACTTTAGAGAGAATGTTAAAAACTTTTGCGGGAGAGAGTTAAAATCTTTTGAAAGAGAGAAAGTTAATTTAGAAACTGAAATTTAAAATTTGGAGAGATGAGAACTAAGAACTTTTGAGGGAGAGAATAATTTAGAAACTAAAATTTAAAAATTTTCGGTAGTTAAGAAGTAAAAACTTTTAATAGGAAAAGTTAAAATCTTTTCAGGGAGAGAAAGTTAAAAACTTTTTAGTGGGAGAAAGTGAATAAATTTAGAGACCGAAATTTAAAATTTTTGATATGAGAAGTAAAAACTTTTGAAGGAGAGGGTGAAAGTGAATAATTTAGAGACTGGAATTTAAAATTTTAGAGAGATTAGTAAAAGCTTTTGAGGGAGAATGTTAAAACTTTTGAGGGAGCGAAAGTTAAAATCTTGAGGGAGAGAATGTCAAAAACTTTTTAGGAGAGGGAATAATTTAGAGACTTGAAATTTAAAAATTTGGAGACAAGAAGTAAAGACTTTTGAGTGACAAAAAGTAAAAGTGAATAACTTTTGCGCAAGAGAAAGTGAATAATTTAGAGATTGAAATTTAAAAATGTGGAGGAGTGACAAAGTAAAAACCTTTTGAGATTAGAATTTAAAATTTTCCAAGAGATAAGTAAATACTTTTGAGGGAGAATAATTAAAAAGTTTGAGGGATAGAATGTTAAAACTTTTAACAGAGGAAATGTTCAAATCTTTTGAGGGAAAGAAAGTTAAAAACTTTTAAGCGAGAGAAACTGAATACTTTAGAGACTAAAATTTCAAAAATTCAAGAAATAAGAAGTAAAAACTTTTTAGGAAGAGAATTTTAAAAACTTTTAAAGGGGAGAATGTTAAAATCATTTGAGGGAGAGAGTTAAAATCTATAAATCAAGAGAAACTGAATAGTTTAGCAATTGAAATTTAAAAAATTAAGAGATAACTAAAAACTTTGAGGGAGAGAATGTTAAAAACTTGTGAGGGAGAGAATGTTAAAAACATTTGAAAGAAAATGTTAAAAACCTATGACACAGAGTGAGTGAATTAATGTAGAGACTGGAATTTAAAATTGTGGAGAGATGTATATAAAACACAAAGTTAAAATCTTTTGAGGGAGAAAACGTTATAAGCTTTTGAGGGAAAAAGTTTTGAGGGAGAAAAAGTTGAAAACTTTTGTACAGGAGAATGTATTCAGTTTAGAGATTGAAATTTAAAATTTTGGAGATATAAGAAGTAAAAATTTTGGAGGGAGAGGATGTCAAAAACTTTTGAGGGAGAGAACGTTAAAATCGTTTGAGCGAAAGAAGATGAATAATTTAGGGACTGAAATTTAAAATTTTGGAGACTTGAGAAGAAAAAACATTTTCGACAGTGTTCTAAAAATCACCGCCTAGGCCCGCCTAGGCGCTAGACCCCCCCTTGGCGCCACGCCTAGGCGCTAGGCCCCCCCTGGCGCATTGCCTAGGCCCAAAGCGGCAAAAAAATCCCTCTAAGAGATTAGGTGGGACTAGGCAGGGCCTAGGCAGGCAAGGAGGAGAAATTAGGCCCCTAAGCGTGGCCTAGGCGGAGAAATTAGGGCTGCAATTGTTTTTTTATTTTTATTTTAATAACTAAGCTACAAAATAACGTTGTGGGTCATTATCTTGAAGGAGTATGAGTGTGAGTCCGATAGGGACATTATCTTGGAGAGATACGGAGAAGAAGAGTTAGAGATATAGAGGGATATGGAGATGATGACTATTAGTTTATATTTTTGATTATTTGTTTATGTTTAAACTTTGAACAATTGCGTATTTGTATTTGAACTTTGACATTGGTAATATGGATATGTGTTTGAACTTTAAGCAAATGCCTTTATTATCTTTATTATAGATTGTTTTGCTTTATATTATTGTTTTATTTGGATAAATGTAAGATAAAATATTAAAATTGACTTAAAATAAAAATCCCGCCTAGGCCCCCTCCGGTCGCCCGCCTCTCGCCTAGCTCCTTTTAAACCTTGATTTTTGGGAAGAAAAGTTAAAATCTTTTGAAGGGGAGAGAATGAAAAAAATTTGAGCGACAGAAAATGAATAATTTAGAGACTAGAATTTAAAAATCTAAAGAGATGACTAAACACCTTTGAGAGAAAGAATGTGTTAAAAAAATTAAGAGAGAAAGTTAAAAACTTTTGAGGGAGACGAAGAATAATTTAGAGACTGACATTTAAAATTTTGGAGACAAGAAGAAAAAACTTGCTAAAAAAGTGAATAATTTAGAAATTGGAATTTAAAATTTTGGAGAGATGTTAAAACTTTTGCGTGCAAATTTTGAGGGAGAAAATGTTAAAATCTTCTGAGGTAAAGAATATTAAAAACTTGAGATACTGAAATTTAAAATTTTGGAAAGTCAAGAAGTAAAAACGTTTTTAGGAAAGAAAAGGGAAAATCTTTTGAGAGGAAGTTAAAACTTTTGAGGGAGAGATATTGAATAATTTAGAACTAAAATTTGAAATTTGTGAGAAATAAAGAAGTAAAAACTTTTTTTAGGTAGAAAAGTCCAGATCTTTTGAGGAAGAGTTAGTTAAAACCTATGGAGGGAGAAAGTTAAAAACTTTTGAGAGAGAGTTAAAACTTTCGAGCGAGAGAAAGTGATAAATTTAGAGACTGGAATTTAAAAATTGGGAGCAAAGAAAAAACATTTGAGAGAGAGTTAAAAAAAAATTAGGCTAAATTTTTTGAGGGAGAGAAAGTTAAAATCATTTGATCGATAAAAAGTAATTTTAGAGACTTGAATTTAAAATTTTGGAGAGAAATAAAAACTTTATAGAGAGTGTTAAAAACTTTTGCGGAAGAGAGTTAAAATCTTTTGAGAGAGAGAAAGTTAATTTAGAAACTGAAATTTAAAACTTGGAGAGATGAGAAGTAAAAACTTTTTGAGGGAGAGAACAATTTGGAAACTGAAATTTAAAATTTCGGGAGTTAAGAAGTAAAAACCTTTTTAAGAGTTACAATCAAAGTTAAAAACTTTTGAGCGATAGAAAGTTAATAATTTTGAGTCTGGAATTTAAAAATTTAGAAAGATAAGTAAAAACTTTTAATAGAGAAAATGTTAAAAACTCAAAGAGAAAGTGAATAATTTAGAGACTGGAATTTAAAAATTTGGGGAGATAAGAAGTAAAAACTATTAGGTTCGAGAATGTTAAAAACTTTTTTGGGAGAGAATGTTAAAATCTTTGAGAGAAAGTTAAAAACTTTTTTATGAGAGAATGAAAAACTTTCATGGTAGAGAATGAAAAATTTAGAGACTGAAATTTAAAAATTTCCGGAGAGATAGTAACTAGATACTTTTGATGGGGAGGGAGTGAAAAACGTTTGAGGAGAAATTGAAAAACTTGTGTGAGACTGGAAATAAAAATTTCAGTACGTAGAAAGTAAAATCTTTTTAGAGGAAGAGTTAAAATTTTCGAAAAATGTGACGTAAAAAACTTTTGAGGGAGAGATTGTGAAAATTTTCTAGAGATGAGAAGTAAAAACTTTTAACGGGGAGAAAGTAAAAAGTTTAGATTGTAAAAGTTACAATTTCTAAAGATAGCAAATTGGAGGCACAATCATAAACAAAATTTTCCACAAGTGCAAGCACCCACATTTATTGTAATACAACACATCCACAGTTATTGTAATACAACACTATCACAAATATCGTAACACATTGAAAAAATATCAGAAATGCAGATTTCAATGCACCAGGCAGAAAAAATTAACGCAGAGAGTGTACTACCTTCATTCCAAAGTATTAGATCACTTACCTTTCATAAATTAAAGAATTTTATGAAATGCAAGATATCTTATATTATGGAACGGAGGGAGTAGAGGGCATCCAAAATTGAGAGAGAGCAATATATCATACCTTCATATCTTAATTTGAGCATTTATCTTAGCGTTCAACAGCATCAGTGACTAGAGCCATCGACCTCTGATCTTTTACCTCACCAATTAACCCAAATTCCTTAGCCTTTTGCTGGGGTCATAAAACTATCAGATACAACACAAGGTTTTTATCATATTAGTTCAGGTACAAAAGCCACAACACCAGAATAAAAAACAGAAATTAATGGTAAGAGGTAAAGATGAAAGACAAGTACCTAAGAAAAGAGCAGAAGGTTTTTCTGGCCTTGATTTGAACTCAGGATGGAATCGGAATTGGACACCCACATAGTATTGATGAGTAGGCAACTCAACAATCTGTAAGTCAGAATTAGAAGACAAATGATTCCATTTATTCGAAAATGTAGTTCTTGAATCAGTTTGGATCAATACACATGCAAATTTATAATACAGTATTTGAAAGTAAACACTATCTTTATAATTACCGAGTACCATATGATATTGCAGCTTTACTGTTCATAGAGATGTGCTAGATTGCATATATTTTGAAATGGAGGGAGCAAATAAAGTAGCAAATCAATAAGATTACATATCAATACTAATATATAAAAAGAGGACTGACGATCCTTCAATTGAATCAATTGAAAAACTCACTGAGTCAACCCTTAATTAATTAAGAGTTAACTCGCTCAATTGGAAAAATCATGCGAGTTTAGAATCGAGTCCATCCTTCAATCGACAAAACCATCGGTCTCTTCAGATTTCCCCTCATTCTTCCTCTTCTTCTTTTTCTTCTTCGCCTCTTCCTCTAAACCTTATCTGATGTCTAAATTGAAATATCCTCCTCTTCTTCTCCAAACAGAAGATACGAATTTTTGCCTCTCTGATTCCTTAAAATATTTTTCCCTCTCTGATTCCTCCCCACACGCATCCCAAATCTCTCCTTTTCTATCTCTGATTTACCCTAAACATCTTTTGTAGGACAAACGAATACGAAGTCGGGCAGGTATTTAGGGCTCGATAATATTCTAGGTTTCAATTTCTCCAGCCTCAATCGCATATCAGCTATTTCATCAATTTCAGATTAGTTATGAATGATTCAACGGGAAGATTTCGAGCAGGAGCTAGGTTGATTGTGGATTGATTCAATGCGAAGATTTCGAGCACGAGGTGGTACCAATTGTTATTTTCATTATGCTATGTTTTTACTTTGTATATCATATATAGCATTTGAGAATAAAATACAATTTTGAAGCTTTTACAAAAACTTGCAGTTCAAATTGTGATTATGCAAAATTTGACTTGAATTATTGTCAAGTTAGGATTTTTGTGAGATTTTTGGTTGCCTGATGAATTAAGGGAGAATCAGAAAGAAAAAAAAATACATTAATTTTTAACATACTTTAGTTTTTCTCTATTCTTAACATCTTCTATACTGTTAATGTGTTGTTGCAATTCCACTATGAATAGGAGATTGAGAAGCCTGACAAAGAGAAAAGAAATTGAGGAGAAAAGATGGGCCAAAAGGAATTCTTCTCTTCCTTTTGAGGTACACATCACTTATATTTCGCGAATACCATTTGTGTTTTTCACAGATTTATGGTCGATCAATGAAACATAATTTAGATAGAATTTTTATTATTTAATATGAAATAGTGAAGTCTATAAACACAAAACATACTTGAACAAATTATATGAAGTCTTTTGTCTCCTACTTGAACATCTATATATATGGGTTTTAATTTTCTGTTATATTATGTTAGTTTCTCAAATAGTTTTGTATTGGTTGTGCAATTTTTGTTTGTCATTCTGCGTAAAGCATTTTTTAATAACCGAATCCCTTTACTGTTTAATTAACTTATATGCCTTCAATATATTTTTGGTCACACTGCTTTTGTATCCTACCTGTAAATCTCCTCTCGTATGAGGATATCTTGCTTTTGTTTTTTCTGGATTAATATGTTTTATGTTTCAGAAAAAAGTATAAAAAGTGTTTACTAATTACTATATATAATGTGCTCCTGCATATGAAGAAGAGATGGCAGTTCAAACATCAAATGAGTTCCTGCCGTCCAATGCTAAAAAGCGTTGCACTATCATTTGTCCTGAAACCGCTCACAGATTTTATGGAAATTCAAATGTGTTAGGCAGGCTAGGTAACGATGGTACACTGACAATCAGTGAAAAGTAAGCTCTTCATATGAAAGGTTCATTATTTTTTTTATTATTGTTATTAGCAATGCTACACCTATTTTGTGTGCATAATTTATTGTTCATCTATCTTGGAGCAGGGAATTAGTGATAACATTTCTGGCCAAACCAGACAAAGGGAGCTTTTATGTATTGAATAATATTCTTCATTTTGTTGATGTAACCAGGTCATCAACTCCTTTGCCAGTTAATGAGGTTGGTGAAGATAACCCCACAGCTCAATTGACCGAAGTTGTATGTAAGCTTTTTTATGAGTGCATATTATTTTTGTGTTTATATTTCTTTTGGTTGGTGGTCAGCATGTGTGTTCGTGCATTTTCTTCTGTTTCTAAAAGAATTCCCTGATACACATTTAGATCACCATATACAAACTCCAACAACTACTCTGGGCGAGAAGGTTAGAGATAACAGCAGGACAGTCTCTCATGAATCAGACATAAATCACACATCTGTTGAAGAAGTAGATGTTTAATGAAAGTCAAAATGATGTGGTCCAAGTTACTAAGTTGGCTACAAACGCCCAAGAAAATGCCCAGAAAACATCTTATGCCTCAATAGTGAGTACATTGGCTATTCCTGTCCATAGACCCGCTATTATTGTAAGGATTTTAGCACACAGTGACAAACAGTCAAGTGCTTTTGATAGACCTAAACAGCCAGGTGATTCGGCACCAGCAGCAGCTGAGACACTATGTATAACAAAATATGCAGTTAAAAGTTCTTTAACACTATCAGTTTAGTACTCTAATTGAATTGCTTCACCAAAGAAGTGCCATGTGTTGCATAAGTGGTCTTTCACTAAACAAATAGTCATTTGGTATAAGTCATTTGGGTAATTAGGTTTGAGAACTTTGGTGATTGGTATATCTTCTAATTTGATTTTCTTCTTAGCAGCTTCATGGCCTTTCTAATTTTATAATTTTGCTTATTGAATTCTTGCATCTTGGGACAATCTCTGACTTTGATCTGTAGTCAGTGAATAAGTTTGTGATTTTTTGTTTTCCGGCATACTTTATGAGTTGCCTAATTTGTGGGGTAATCTTAGACCCAATTGTTGACACACATTATGTATATATTAGATCAAAAGAGAAAATACAAGCATAGGTGAAACAAGTAGTCCCCCGCCTTATAAAAGGGAAAAAATACAAACATAAAATAATAAATAAATAAAAAAGCATCTCTCCCTATAAAGATCAGAAACTGAAAATTCCCTAAAACTCAAATATTAATTATAATCTATTCAACTCAACTTTAGCTATTGCGTTGTTATTGAAAAGTTTATATAAAAAAAATATTGAAAAAAAAAAAAGATATCATTCTCATTGCATATTTGACAAATTATTCAATTTATTTTTCAAACTAGCCCGTGCATTGCACGGGTTATCAACTAGTATATATATATATATATATACTAGTACTGATGGCGCACACGTTGTATAAATTATGTTGGGTAAAACAAGAATTTTATAAAATTTAGAGGACTAAATAGAAAGATAAAAAAATTAATATAAAAGGACAAATGAATTATAGACCAATGCAAATTAATAGTAGGTAAGGATTAAAAGAAAAAGAAGCAAGAGAGTGTATGTGCCTACAGGTAAAAATCCCATTTATAAATTGATCCTTAAGTTATGAGAAAACTATATTTATCAGAATCTAATCCCATACCATAAGAATCAGTAAAGGTTATATTCTAATACAAACCTAAGTCGATCCAATTTCAGTTAACAATTATATAAAAATAAAAATAAAAGGGTAGAATTCCATATATAGGATCAGAACATTCATGATATAATTACCATACTTGAACACAAACATAAGCAAACCTAAATATTATAGATGCAATTATCCCCATAAACAAACCATATTTGGTTTTAAAAGCAAAACAAACAAAAAATTCATATTCAGCTCAGTACAAACAAGCAGTAATCATTCATATACAAAAGCTAAAATTACAGACAATTATAAAGAAAGATCAAGGCAGAGAGACTTACAACAGGGAAACGAATATCCAGCTTCTTCCTATCACCAAGAATCGCCACCCATCCATCTTCTTAGGGCTGACGTCATAATAATCATCCTCGAAATCGCCATTTGAATTAGGAGAAATTAGGACCAAATCAGGTACATGGTGGCGGCGGCAGTAAGAGAGCCGCATCCAACACCGAAGAGAAGAGCGCCTTCGATGGTCATGATATCGAGCCTTTCGCAAGGGGAATTAGGGTTTCGTGTAGGGAAATTAAGAAAGTGACGAATCGAGGGTTTTGTACAGGAAAATTAGGGCTTTCAGCGGGGAAAGATGAAGGAGTGGAATCGAGGGTTTTGCATAGGGAAAATTATGGGGCCGCGAATCCAAGCAAAACACGAATTGGCAGTGGTGAATTACGGCCGACCATTGACGCATAGAGGGAGAAGAGTTTCGTTGCGGGGAAAAAGTGGGTGATGCAATCTGGGAAACGATGGAGTCTAGATTTATGGCTTCCATATCTTCTTACATTTATTGCAAATTATTTTGCTTTCTTTAAACGCAAACATAAAGACTCCAAACGGTAATATTTAAACCATATACTCTCTTTTCCAAAATTATTAATTCAATGTGATCGATATAATTATAAATATTATATCACTAACCATGTTAGATAGAGTAAGAAATTAGAATATGTTTTTTTCCAAAAAAAAAATAAGGTAGCCACTAATTTGCATGAATTTACTTCAAATAAAATTTTATTTGAGTTGACCGTGTTTATTTAAATAATACACTAAATTTTTGATTTAAATAGTAAGAAATAAGTTTGGATTTTTATCAAGTTCAATCAATTGGGTAAGCAATAAAGTTTGAATAAATAATGCAATATTTTTATTTGCTTAAATTTTTGATTTAAATCATAAGAAATGAGTTTGGATTTTTATCAAGTTCAATCAATTGGGTAAGCAATAAAGTTTGAAGTTCATTTGTTTAACTTAACGTCTAGCAAATTTTAATTGTTCACAAATGCATTGTTTGTGCACACATATTCAAGTAAAATACTAGTAATGTGAACAAATAAATTTATAAAGAAAAATAAGAAAAATTCACCAAAAGAGTTTTCAAATTTCTTGCCTATCATGCATGTCAAATATAAGGCAAATACTTCATATTAAAATTACATCAAAGTTCTTTTGATAACTTTGTTATCATAAAAAAATGAAAATAAAAACAATTCTACAAATATGTAAATTCATATCAATGAATTTATTATTATTATTAATTGCTAAATTTTTGTGCATAGAGATTGGATTGGAATAAATTAATTATAAAAGTTTTATGTTAAATTATGCTATTTATAAGACAGAATAAAAGGAGTATACTAAATAACCGTTCATTGACTAATTGCATGTTGACAATTAGTATTTCTTTTTAATGTAGTATCGTTACCTCTCATACTTATTAAGAAAAACATTATTTATATATAAAATTGTATGTGGACAATTATGAAATAAAATTTTATAATGCTAAAATGAAACTAAAAAAATAGTACAATAATGAAAATGGTATTTTTGTCTCTCTCTTTTTTTTTTTTAAATGAATGATGTAGTATATTATGAATTATTTAATACTTGGATGGTAGTATAACATTTTAAATAATACTATATAATACTACATCTTCCTTGGAAGTTGTTTGAAATAGTTTATAAACAATTAAATATGCTTATAATCAATTTTAAAAAATATAAATACTGATAATCTAATTTGTAAAACTACTTGTAATCATTTTTTATGAGAATAATCATGCTGAATCTTATCCTTTGTAGGTGGACAATTGCTTTTTTTAAACTCTCAACCTAAGTCTAAAAAGAGGTCTTTGAACCTTATCTTATTAAGAAAATAATATATATTGCAAATGCTTTGGTCGTTTTTTTATTGCTAGTTACCTGAATAAGTATTAGTGAATTTAGTGGTAACCTTTTGTGGAGACATGTGTAAAAAGTGGGCCCCCTTATAATTCATACTAATGTATTGATAAACTTCGTAATTGTAATCGGCTTAAATTTATCATAATACATAGCAGGACTCTCCTCATTAATAGCGCCTCATTACATCGCACATTTAAAATGAGTATCAGTTGATATTTTTGGTTATTTGTCAAATATAATAATCATATTTTGACCAAGTATATTTCTAATATATCCACTTTTATTTTAGTAATTTCACTCATTACTTCTCATTATTTGCCGAAACCATTATTTTTAACAATTTACACTTAAAATAAGTGATTAATAATTTTTTTTACTACAAAACACAAACTACATATTTAAATTTGGTTATAAACAAAAATAATAATTAGAATCAATAAGCGCATTATGTAAGCAGTCTTAAACATAAGTGCCCCCTCTTTTCTAAAAACGCTATATAAATAAAACCTTATTACCATTCTCGAATTATTGACATGTGACATGATAAAAAAAAATTATAATGATCTTATTTAACAAAATTATATCATTTTATACTGTTATCAATAAAACTAAAATTTGATTTTTGCATCAAAATATAAATTAAAGAGACAATAAGACTTTTTTCATGAAAGAAAAAGTATTATATAATTATTTATTAATAATTATCTTTAGTTTAAATTTAAAATCTTTTTATTTTTTATTTTCAACTATAGGATACACAAGTCTTCCTTAGATGAATATGTAATTATTTTTCAAATGAGAAAATAATATGCAACTTTAATCATGATTTTTTGAGTGAGTTTGTGGTGAGTTGAGATGACCTAACAACATATTATTCATAGAGTGGACTAGACTTTGATATGTTTTCAATTAGAATCGAACTTACAATTTGACTCGGGTTGTTACATATGATATTAAATTCAATTCTCGAAACTCGAGTATGGTTTTTTCAATGTTGCTATCGGAGGTGGGGACATGAAAACTTTAGATATTATCGTATGATTATTCAATCATGTTATCAAAGGTGACGATCACACAAAAACTGGAACAATGCAGACCTTTCACTTGTGTGCTCTGTCACAATTAGCTGGAGACTTTTGAGCATTTGTTATTTCTTTGTGATTACTCTGCTATTGTTCTATATGCTACTTTTAGCTTGGGAAACTCGAACAATTTTCCACATGACTGGACTGCATTAATTGACTCTATCACTCAGTATCAAGGAAGAAAGCTTTCCAAATGTATCTTATATTTATCCTTAGCTGCCACTGTATATAAGATTTGGGAAGGGCACAATATGAAACTGCACCGGAATCAGTTCATTCCACCGAGGCAACTTGCAAATGACACTGTTCACATCATTAAGTCTCGGTTATCTCAGTCATCGATGTTTACTAAGGCTACTAATTTTTGTCAATCTTACTGTAATTGCTTGTTGTAGGCTTTTGTCCTGCTTGTATTTTTTCACTTTTCCTATAGCTATTTCATCTATGCCTTTCTCTAGATGACCCAGCTATAGATCTGGGGTATGCCCCTTAGCCAATGTACATTTTGGTTCTTTTCAATATACAAACAAATTTAGCAACAAAAAAAAAACTGCTAGTATTATCACGCAATGAATAAAGGATTGAAGTAAGGACACGAATGCAATTTATATTATCGCACAATGATAAAATTTAAATTTGTTGGATTATGTGTGACTATTTATTCAACCTGACATATACGTATAATATTTAAGTAAGAAATTTTATAACATTCCAGCCCTAAAATATATGAAGTATTGAGATAATGCGTTGGGGCTTGGTATGGTTTGTTATGATTTGAATTTGACCCGATTGTTACACTCTAACGTTATGTTTGGGAGTTTTTTAGTTAAAAAAAAGAAGAGGAAGAGAAAGTTAAAGAATATAAACGACTAGAAAAAAGAAAGTCTTTTTTTCCCTAACTTTCTTCCATCTAAAGTGAGAAGAAAAAAATACTGAATTTCTCTCACTTTTTTTTTTCTTCTAAATAAAACTCCACGACACTTTTTCCTGTTTGACAACTACTTATAAATTGGTCAAACCAACTTACAAGTATTTTTTACTATTGGAGTGTTCGTGTGTGGTTTATTTTCTAGTTTATAAATTGACTTATAAGTAACTTTTGAGAACTAACAATTTACTACTTCTTATAAAATAACTTATAAGTCATTTTAAAATAAGTAAGTTTGACCAATTGTAATGACACTTTTACCCTTATTTTAGTAATTTTTATAATTCATTTTAAGTTATAAATCATATTAGCCAAACACTTTCACAACTTAAGTTATGACTTAGAAGTAAAAATGGTGTCAAACATTTTTATTTATAAATTATAATTTAAAATGACTTATAAGTCATTTTAAAATAAATCATTGCCGAACAGGCCCACTTGAGACACCTCTCTCTTTTTTCCTTCTTCCTTTCACTTTCTTTTCTTTTCAGTTCGACACTAGGACTATTCATCGATAATTAATTGGACCGTACTGTACCGTACCATATCGGCCCGTATTGGTTATCGAAACTACCCAAATCTGGGTACCAATACCAATACTGGTTGGACTGGTATCCCGAACCGATTAACCGATCCGATACCAGCACATTACCGATTTTTACCTTCTATTGTACCGATTGTTTTTTCAGCCACGAAAAGTTTTTACAAATCATAAATTACAAGGAGCATGCTTCATTCATTATCTTTTCTTCATTTATACTATAACCCGGAATACAGTATGTGGGCGAGGAAGTAGGCTCATGTGCTCAGCTGATATTTTGTCAACTCTCCATCGATGACTTCATCATTCTCTATCTCATCTACGGGTGTAAACGGATATATACGAATACGGATACAGTGATATCCATATCCGTAAAATCAATTTGTTATCCGTATTCGTATACGGTATTCGACGAATTTTAAAAATGTTATTCGTATCCTATATTCAAAATAATATCTACGTACAACATATAGATAATATCCGTTTTTGTTTATTTTATTCAAATAACCAAATTATTCGAATATTCAAGTATCCGAATTCGTTTATCAGTCACCTAATATAAAATTCATTCAAATTATTTACAAAAAATAAAGAAAATAAATTGAATAATTACTCGTCACCAATCACAATTTAAAGTTTAAACCATACATATTAATTAAACATCCTTATCATAAAGGGGATGCAAATATCAAACACATCATCATACACCATTGATCATAAAAATTAAAATTTAAACATCCTAGATAAAGTATCAAATTAACATCATTGAAAAGATGGTACAACTTTTGTTCTTCTTTGCAATCATCCTTCCTTAATTTGCATCCTAACTAATTGCAGCTGCAAGAGAAAAATAAATAATATTAGTATAATGTTAATCTAAAATAATTAATATAATGTTAAGCATTCACTTTTACAAGATTTCATATAAAAGTTCATAGCATCATTATTACAATAATTAATATAATGTTATGGCATGAACTTTGTTTTGCTAACCCAAAACATGCAACTCTACTAGCCCTCAAATCTGTATCTCAAAGTATATTTGTGGCCTCAATGTCTATGAAATATTACAAGCTTCACTCCATAGTGAAGATAAGCCAACCCCTTTGCCACATCCAAAATAATGTTTTTCCACTGAGGCCATGTCCATGGAAGCACCAATTCCACTATTTTTTTTGTGAAGGAAACAAATGGTCATCAAAATTCCCATTAGGCATATAATCATAAATAAGGTACCTATCCCCCCCCCCCCCAATCTCATTATCACCTTATCATCACCAGTCACACAACACCCTCTAAGTAGCACAAGATTCTGATGCTTCAAATTACTAATGATCTCAACTTCATTACAAAACTTTGCATTCCCTTGAAAATCGGATTCTATAATCTTCTTAACCGCAACAACACTTCCATCCAACAAAATTGGCTACTGTGGAATGTAGTGTAGTGTAGCCATTGTGGACTGTAGGATAAGCTCAGTACTTCCAAAACTTTCAAGTTGTTGTATAATCTGAGCCTAATTACCAACAATGAGTTATTGCATACTACTCATATTTTGCAACTAACTATCAAAATTATCCTTATTATCAACCTCTTTTTTCTCAGAAAATTTAAACAAAAATAAAGGTTTAGGAGGCAAAGACAAATAGGTTTCCAATCTGGTATGTATCAAATACATTGTAAAAATATTACCAATTAAATTTATCCACGTAACTCGTAATAATAAAGTCGACATATAAAGTCGCAACATATATCATTTTCCATTAACAATTATGTGAAAATTTTATAACGGTTGAAGAAATTATATATCAAAATAGTCTTTTGTCAGTGCAATTTTTTTTTTGGTGCAGAAGGGGCCTAACGGCAAAAAAAAAACTAAATAGATAAAGCATCGTTACAATCATTCCCCAACAAAGCTAGGATATCAATAGGAGGATCCTTACTACTAATAATATCAAAATTACAACTATGACCCAAATCCGCAAGCTTGTCCGCACATCTATTACCTTCCCCGTTTCGTGTGACTAAGTTTCACATTCCAAGGCTTTCTTAGAAGATGACGACATTCCATGATCAAACTCCCATTTGGGTGATTCTTAACGTCTCCCTCCTTTATGAGATTGACAGCATTGCTAGAGTCAGTTTCCACTTCTAAGTTGGGAATTCTTCTATCCAAGCAAATATGAGACTTTTTATGCATCTCAATAACATTATTACATTACATATATCGATAAATACAAAAAGACACGCACAAAATTGTTTTTTTTTAAAAAGATACTTCAAATTTGATGAAAAAATAATACTATATATAATGGGAGGAGTTACTGGAAGCTACTTGAGCTCCAACAGACTGTGCAGAATATTCTCAACCTTCTCCGCTTCTCATTATCCACGATATACTTACTACTACTATTCACCTTCACCGGCTCTCCGACACCAGAGACCAATATAACATTGCTGGATTTTCTAGATTCCGACCTAGATCTTGCCAGAGAAAGCTTGAATTCGGTGAACATCATGCCTCTTGAGTTGTATTTCCTTAGCCCCGCCAATCCTACTTGTGCCTTTTTAGCAACTTTAGTATTTTCTGAAAACCAAACAAAGGGTGAAAAAAGACAAAAATGATCAGTGTGATATATTAGATACGTGTGTTAATGAATCGAAAGCCACTGGGAGCTTGAAAAGTTGAAATTGAATTAGTATTCAGATCCGATGATTGCGTTTATCCACTTGGCTGCTGCATGCAAATGGGCACGTACCTATATATGTACACTACTACTAGTTTGTTTGCTTGCTTGCTTATTAATAATGGCAAGCTTCATGTGCTTCCAAGTCTTAAGTTCCCCAAATAAGCCTGTGGTTTTATGTAAATACCATACGTACCTATATATATACACTACTACTAGTTTGTTTGTTTGTTTGCTTATTAATTAGTGGCAAGCTTCATGTGCTTTCAAGTCTTAATTTCCCCAAATAAGCCTGTGGTTTTATGTAAATACCATAGGGCAGGTGTCCACAATTTAGACACATTCCAAGTTCAAAATGTACATTTTATTTGGACATTTTACAAAAATAAGTGAATTTATATAGCACAAAATTACAACTCTATAATACTTATATAATAGAGGTCATATGAAAAGTAACATTTTTCTAAATAAATGCAACTTAATTTTTATAAACGGCTCATTTTGAATTGCTTGAGATCAAGATCCAATTTAGAAAGCCTCTTTTTCACAATGTATGCCATTTCAAGTACATATCACTTTGTCCTTTGTCTACTGTACAAATCATGATTCCAAATAAACTAGTATACACAAACGAGTTGTATTGAATAAAAAGAGTTGATGTCAAATGATTTTTATTATACACGTATTATACGGTTAAATATTATTATTGACTTTAATAAAGTCAATAATAATCTTATATTTGTAACCGACGGAGCATCACTTAAGGTATTGATAGAGGATTGTTTCAGGGGTATATTTACGTAATTTTTTAAATTTCAAAAGTACATAGTAATACAAAAGTTTGTTATTTTGAAATTGCTACTTAGTTTTGTATAATACATATGATCATAATCTAATTTTTTATTATATTAAAATAGTAAGTAATGAGGGAAAAAGAAGGCCCCTGACTTGCAAGGAAATGCATACTAGTTTTTTTTATAATAATAATCCAAATGCAAATTGTTTTTAATTTTTAATTTTTATTATTAACACGAGATGCATAAATAATATTACATCTATTCCTGTTAGAGTGTGTGTGTGTATATATATATATATATTGTCTCACATTGAATACCTTGAGAAATTATGTCTAGTTTATAATGACTTGGGACAACTCTTCTCATAACCAATTAGTTTTGAGTTAGAAAGCTTAATGTATTTATATACTAGACTTTGAGCCCATTTTATAAATCTAACATGGTATCAGAGCGGGCTATCATTCGGCCAAATTAAACACTCTTTTTAACCTTCATTCTTATCCACTTGCAGTCCACTTTCTTATTGGTCAAAGTTATCCATTTCTTAACTAGTACCACTTATCAATTGGGCAAATAGTTGCCCTTGGTTTACTAAATTTCTTCCGGGCTTGTCTTGCTATTAGTTTCTTCTGAACTTGCTTATCTACGTGAGCAAGAGTGTTAGAGTATATATATTGTCCCACATTGAATACCTTGAGAAACTATGTTTAGTTTATAATGACTTGTACCAACTCTTCTCATAGCCAATTGATTTTGAGTTAGAGAGCTTGATGTTTTTATATACTAGACTTTGGGCCCATTTTATAAATCTAACTCTTCCTTTTAGTGTTTTTTAATGCAAGTGCCCGTAGTTTTGTCCTTTAATAAATTGATTTGCAAGAAGTCATTTTTTTAGAGGAGTTCAACGCCGTATAAACAAGAAAAAGAATAGATTAGTCAACAATGTTGAAGGCAGTTTTGCAAAAGACCACCCAACCCTTACGGTAAACAACCTGCCTCTTACGTTTTCTTAAACACTTGGTTCTAGTCCTGTCAACTGCTAAATCACTATTCTGTTTTCTTTTAGAGCCCGTTCGACAACGACTTATTTTAAAATGACTTAAAGTTAAAAATATAAATTGATTTATAAGTTGTTTTAAGTTGTGACTTATAAGTTAAAGCGTTCGGCATCAATTTGACTTATAAGTCAGAAATTAAGTTAAAACAAGTTATGAAGGTGTTCGACTCATAATGACTTATAAATTAAAATCAAATGTAAAGATTACTAAAAAAGATATTAATAAAAAGAGGGACAAAATAGACATTACATTTGGTCAAGCTCACTTATTTTAAAATGACTTACAAATACTTGCTTATTTTTTTTTTGACTTAAAAATCAACTTATAAGTAGAAAAATAAGTCATTGCCAAACAGGGAATACTGACAAATGACTTAGTTTGACCAACTTATATAAGTTGGTTGACCAACTTATAAGTCACTGCGGAACAAGATCTCAATCTCCCTAATTGTTGGAATTTTTACATAATTTCTATTCCTAAAAAGTTGAATAAGACCCGATAGCACTCCCTTCGTCTTATAAAAGATGATCAATAATATTTTGGTGACAAGATTCGATACAAAAAGAAGATACAAAATGATATGGATGGTAGTTATTGGTTTGACCATTGAATCCACCCATCTATGGTGGAACATCCACTAATTATAATCCGATACATAATTTTGTACCATTTTTTTTGTGGCCATTTTTTTTCACCGTAATATTACTCAAAGACGACTTTGTTGCATTTTTATGCAAATTAAAAAACTTAAATTAGAAGAGAGTATCAATTAAGTTCCATCTTTGTCTATGATGGACCCTACATAAGTACGGTAAAACATTAGGAGAAAATAATACCTAACACATACACTAGCATGAGAAAATTTAGCATATGCACTTTTCTTTGGGTTTAATAATGGAAGAATCTGCAAAAAAATTATTGGAAGAGTTTATTTCGAAAGCATAGAAATAAAAAATAAAAAATCGCTCACTTTCTTCTTAAAAATGGAGAGATATAGAGGAGAAATTTTCATCCACGACAATTAGTTTGGAAGAGTTTTTCGGAAAACATAAAACAATAAATTAAAATAATGAAAAAATCAAGTTCACATCTTAAAAATCAAGAGCCCATACTGCCATCAATTATTATATGATGTTGGTTCATATTTTTAGGTAGTAATAGTATACTAGTAATATATTGGGAATTGATATTTCCACTACAAAAGTGATAGTTCCACAAGTTTCTTCTCACATGAATAGTAAATGGGTCCCACGCTTATGTGAGAGAGATCTTGTGAAAATATCAATTTTTACTTGTGGAAATAACAATTCCCCTATATATTTTTGTGTCAATAGCATATCTGACCCCAAAGTATACAATCATTTACAAGTGGTACCACAATTTTAATTCTCTTGATACCCACCCCATGAACATATAAGACTGATATCGATTGTGGGCAAATTTAAAGAGAAAAAAATAGTCGAAATGGTAACGAGCTTCGGCCAACTAAGTATATGGATTGAACTTGATTGTATAAAAACATTCAAATACTACTCAAATATTGCTCGCCCGATTTCAAATCTAGAGGTTAATCGTATTCTGACAACTTTATGTAGGCTAGAGTTTGGTTTTTTGGGGGTGATAGTGAAAAAGTTGACAGATAAGTCACCCTTACTGCCACTCTACAAAAATGTACATGAAATTTTTATCTCATACGGCTCCTCTTTCAAACTTAAACTATTTCGGGTCCATCATGCTTACTTAAACTTACTTTGGGGGAGCGAGTGAGAATTTAAACTTCGTGGTCCCACTTGTAATACAGTGCATACTTTGGAATTAATACATTATTTTTTCTCATATATATTTTCACTCGGTACTTTCTCTCCCGTGTATGAAACTCCTAAATTTAAGAAAAAGCAGACTCTTCTCCTTTCACAGTCATTGCGTGCGTATAGTCCCAAAAAAGGGGAACCATAAATTTGTTAAGAACCAACTCCGACGTCGGCATTCTGCATACTAATTGCAGGATTGCAGGCATCAATGGTAAACCAATTCCTCTTGCTCCGATCTATAACTAGCCACCCCGAGACTTGTGGTTGCTGGCAGACCATGAACAATGATGCTTTTAATATATCAAAAATTTGTGTTTACCCTAGGTCCTCAAGTTTAAACTCTTCCATAAATCTCTCTACCTTTGAGTGGGTATATGTCCCAAAAGTGCAGGTATTAGAAGGTTGCCTTCAACATTACCAATTTTCTTCTTCATGTAACTAATTCTTATTATGCTTTTATGCAAAGCACATATTCCACGCAGAATTGCAGTCATGAAAGCTGACATCTACACAAAATATAAAAGATAAAACATAAAAACCTCCCACGCTAGAGCGCAGTTTTTTTTTAAACTACTAAATACTTTCAAAATAATCATGTGAAATCAAATAATCCTGCCCTAATCCAATGAAGAAAACTTATAATAACTTATAGTAGTAACAATAATTTTTATATAGGTCAATATAATTAATTGTGCATTCAAATATCTCAAGAAAAATCTAACAGTAATCAAATACTATAATATAAAGAGAGTAAAATATATAAGAATAGTATGTAAAACTAGTGGTTTACACCATCCAATAACAACATGCCACATAGTTAATTTAGGAGAAAAATAAAGAATTTAAATCGAATTAACTAATTGTGTAATTATTATTGGCAAAATAACCAATTTGTTTTGGTTTTATTTTAGTTTTTGTATGTTTTTTTTTTCAAAAATCTCCATATACTATTTTTGAGAGTATTAATATAATTCCCAAATACTGCTACTTCATTAAATAAGTCACTGTAAAAAAAAAAAAGAAGAGAAAAAGTTAAAAGTTGTAATTTTTTTCCCGAATGCATGAAAGTAGGGACAATAATATTTTTTACCATATCATTCTTCTCAAATGGCTATTGATCTCCATGAAAATCGGGTTTCTCAGTTTAATCAATGAAAAGATGATCATAGTTAATTTGCAAAAATTAAAATTTGAATTCCGACACATTTATTTTAATTTCTAAAATAACACATTTTTGTTCTTAGTAATAATTTTTAAGTAGTTTTCAATATAGACTATTGCACTAACTAAAATAAAATAAAATTAATAGTAATTAAACGCACTAATCTAATATATTTACTAAACATAAATATAATAGAAATTAAACACTAGTAGTATCTATTTAATAAAAAATCTAATAGTAATTAAGAACTCTAATATACTATATATATTGAAAACTCTAAATAGTAATTAAACACACTAATAGAAATTTTATAAAGATTTATTGAACTTTCATTAATATAAAGTCCTTGGTAGAAAATTAGAAATCACCAAATCATATGAATTTAAAATATATGTTTTTCATATTGATACAGTTGGATTTATCTTAAAAAATCCTAGAGAAGAACGTATTAACCCTATAGGTATCTCCCTGTTTTACTTAATTTATATATAAAAACTTTCTATCCTCTCAGAATTATTTACAAACAACTAATTAAATTAATTCAACAATCTTTGATTTTTAAATAAAAGGAATAACGATACAAGTGTAATTTCACTCGTGCCTAGCACGTGATTTTTAACTAGTTATTCTTGGAAAAAAAGAAAAAAGAAAAAGAAAAAAAAGGACACCTAAAAGCCATCTAAAACCACAATCGTTGTATTGTTTCGTTGTATAGAGATTTCTAGCTCACAACAGATTTTCTACATAATGTAGCCACACTACTGAAACTCGGTTAATATGTCTAAGTGGGAACAATAACCTACAAGTTATCTGAAACCAAGGTTCTAAAAGGCGCTGCGCTAGGCGGGCGGCCGGAGGGGGCCTAGGCGGGGCCCTAGGCGGGATTTTTATTTTAAGTCAATTTTAATATTTTATCTTACATTTATCCAAACAAAATAATAATATAAAGCAAAATAATTTATAATAAAGATAATAAAGGCGTTTGCTTAAAGTTCAAACATATCTATATTGCCAATGTCAAAGTTCAAATACAAACATGCAATTGTTCAAAGTTTAAACACAAACAAATAATCAAAAATACAAACTAATAGTCCTCATCTCCACATCCCTCTATATCTCTAACTCTTCTTCTCCATATCCCTCCAAGATAATGTCCCCATCGGACTCACACTCATACTCCTTTAAGATAATATGACCCACGACGTTATTTTGTAGCTTAGTTATTAAAATAAAAAAAAAACAAAAACAATTGCAGTCCTAATTTCTCCGCCTAGGCCACGCTTAGGAGCCTAATTTCTTCGCCTTGCCCGCCTAGGCCCGCGCCTAGTCCCACCTAATCTCCTAGAGGGATTTTTTTACCGCATTGGGCCTAGGCGTGGCGCTAGGGGGGCCTAGCGCCTAGGCAGGGCCTAGGCGGGGATTTTTAGAACATTGTCTGAAACATAAGTGTAGACTATTAGGGGAATTTCTTGCTCGAATTGAAATGATCTATCTACTAATTAGCGTGCAACCATTATGTTCACTGCATTGAAAGGTCATGCCATCATCAGACAATTGAATCCAGTTTTATAATCATGGAAAAAGTTGGTTGAATCCAATTTTAGAATCACTAAAAAAGTGAGGCCGAATAACATGAGGAAGAGAAAGTTAAAGAATATAAACGACTAGAAAAAAGAAAGTCTTTTTTTTCCCTAACTTTCTTCCATCTAAAGTGAGAAGAAAAAAATACTGAATTTCTCTCACTTTTTTTTTTCTTCTAAATAAAACTCCACGACACTTCTTCCCGTTTGACAACTACTTATAAATTGGTCAAACCAACTTACAAGTATTTTTTACTATTGGAGTGTTCGTGTGTGGTTTATTTTCTAGTTTATAAATTGACTTATAAGTAACTTTTGAGAACTAACAATTTACTACTTCTTATAAAATAACTTATAAGTCATTTTAAAATAAGTAAGTTTGACCAATTGTAATGACACTTTTACCCTTATTTTAGTAATTTTTATAATTCATTTTAAGTTATAAATCATATTAGCCAAACACTTTCACAACTTAAGTTATGACTTAGAAGTAAAAATGGTGTGAAACATTTTTATTTATAAATTATAATTTAAAATGACTTATAAGTCATTTTAAAATAAATCATTGCCGAACAGGCCCACTTGAGACACCTCTCTCTTTTTTCCTTCTTCCTTTCACTTTCTTTTCTTTTCAGTTCGACACTAGGACTATTCATCGGTAATTAATTGGACCGTACTGTACCGTACCATATCGGCCCGTATTGGTTATCGAAACTACCCAAATCTGGGTACCAATACCAATACCGGTTGGACTGGTATCCCAAACCGATTAACCGATCCGATACCAGCACAGTACTGATTTTTACCTTCTATTGTACCGATTGTTTTTTCAGCCACAAAAAGTTTTTACAAATCATAAATTACAAGGAGCATGCTTCATTCATTATCTTTTCTTCATTCATACTATAACCCGGAATACAGTATGTGGGCGAGGAAGTAGGCTCATGTGCTCAGCAGATATTTTGTCAAATCTCCATCGATGACTTCATCATTCTCTATCTCATCTACGGGTGTAAACGGATATATACGAATACGGATACAGTGATATCTGTCGACGCCGGGTTTTCTCGCCTCTGATGCGATTGCGTATCCTTTTCCGATTTTAGCCTTTGCTATTAGGTGATTTTGGGGAAAAGGGTCGGCTTGAGTGTCGACGGGGTTTTGAAAGATCGTTTCTTATGATGAGCCAATTAACCAGAGTCGCCAGTTGGTATATTTGAAATGGATGTACCAACTCATCCGAGTTTCGTTTTCGTAATCGCTGGCTCATATGTGACTCCGAATTAATTGGTCTGCGAACCGAGATTCATAGAGTTCGGGGGCTTGCTTAAGCGAGGGGAAGGTGTTAGGCACCCCCCGACTTCCGTGAAACACGGTTACCGCAATCTTGATGCTTTCCTATCCTTTAATTCTCGAATGTGTGTGTGTATATGCGCGTATGTGTATGTGTGCCTATGTGAATGTTGTGGTGAGTTTGTATGAAAGAATCATTTGGATTTTTTGGGAAAGTCGTGCTTTGATTGGAGAACGCTTCGGAATGTCTTTTCGGCATACACGAGAAAGCTTTACGAGAAAGGTTTGATTTTAATTGTCAAAAACTATGAGATTTTCATTAGGTGTCGTTTTGGCAAAACAAGAGTTTTCTAAACCTTCGTCAAAATAGGAATCGAGATCTATACGTTGCTTTCGTAAATAGCATGATAGGCAACTTCTAGGATCTCTTTAACCCTATGCACAAAGGTTTAATAAAACATTACTTATTTCCATAAAATCAATTTTGTGATGTTTAAAAAACGATTTTTCTTTTGCCTTCTCGTTAAATAGGAATCGACATCCATTAGCATTCCCAATTTTAGCCTCGTGATTCTAATAACCTAGTTGGATTTGATTTCATAAAAATCTTATCGTTTAGCTTTGAAATCAATTTCGTCTCATAAATCAAATCAAGCATAAACACGCGTCGGGGCTATTCATGGGCATGTAAGCCATCAAAATAACCCCGAACGCCCACAATCGCATATTTTCACTATGACGGGGCCTTAAACGCGATTCTCGCCTTGGCGTCGTTTTAAGGCCCGACGATTACATATTTATAATGAAAAGTACATCGAATTTATTACATACATCAAAAGATGTCCATCATCGGATTTGGACCACGGGGTCGCGCTCCTAGGCTCACATCCGAAATCGCTACACACCCACAAGATCCTAAAAATAGCAATCTAAACAATCTATGCACAATACATCATTACAACGAGCTAAAATTTCACCAAATGGATATCATCGGGCCATTAGGAGGAATTTCGTTCCATTTGGGAACCCTCACTAATAGCCCTCAATCCATGGATTCACAACAATATACAAGAACAACTACATTTAATATAATTTGGATGACAAAAAGCTTAACAAAAATGGTAAAACAAAATGCTAAAACAAAGGATTTTTCACCTTGCAAATAATCGCCACAATATGTGTGAATTTGTGTATTGAATAGAGTAGAAAATATGAGATGTAATCTCACAAAATGGGTACAATTGCTCACTATTTCTCCCTCTTTTCTCTCTTAATTTCTTTTATTTTCTGCTGTTTTCCTCCTCTCTTTTCCGCTGCTGCCGCCTCCTCTTTTGTTGCTGAACCTCTCTTGGATGAAATGAAAAAACTGAACTGAAATAGGCTGGCTAGGGCAGCCGCAGATTGATCTGCGGCTGACCGCAAATTGATCTGCGGCTGGCTGGCCACCCCCCAACGCACTCAGCTGGTTTCCTGGTTTCGAGTCCCATGCGCACTTGAATTATTTTAATCATTGGCCGCAGATCAATCCGCGACTGGGTGGGCTGATTTTCTCGATTTTCGGGCCATGCCTCGATTCTCGTGTCGTGACGTCGATTTTCGCCGACAGGCTTGCATTTTGCAGTCCGGGAACCGCTGGGAAAAGTGCCACATCATTCATGGGTGCTTGCCTCGCCCGTCGTCGTGTCAGCCTTGATCGCAAGTCGTCGTGGTGGCTCTGAGTGTTCGCACTTATGTCCACCTTTCGTCTCGCAGGCCGGCCATTTGCCGAATTTGCCCTCCTGTCAGGGTTAGTATACAAAGTGCAAAATTTGGGTGTCTACAATATCCATATTCGTAAAATCAATTTGTTATCCGTATTCGTATACGGTATTCGGCGAATTTTAAAAATGTTATTCGTATCCTATATTCAAAATAATATCTACGTACAACATATAGATAATATCCGTTTTTGTTTATTTTATTCGAATAACCAAATTATTCGAATATTCAAGTATCCGAATTCGTTTATTAGTCACCTAATATAAAATTCATTCAAATTATTTACAAAAAATAAAGAAAATAAATTGAATAATTACTCGTCACCAATCACAATTTAAAGTTTAAACCATACATATTAATTAAACATCCTTATCATAAAGGGGATGCAAATATCAAACACATCATCATACACCATTGATCATAAAAATTAAAATTTAAACATCCTAGATAAAGTATCAAATTAACATCATTGAAAAGATGGTACAACTTTTGTTCTTCTTTGCAATCATCCTTCCTTAATTTGCATCCTAACTAATTGCAGCTGCAAGAGAAAAATAAATAATATTAGTATAATGTTAATCTAAAATAATTAATATAATGTTAAGCATTCACTTTTACAAGATTTCATATAAAAGTTCATAGCATCATTATTACAATAATTAATATAATGTTATGGCATGAACTTTGTTTTGCTAACCCAAAACATGCAACTCTAGCCCTCATATCTTTATCTAAAAGTATATTTGTGGCCTTTATGTCTATGAAATATTACAAGCTTCACTCCATAGTGAAGATAAGCCAACCCCTTTGCCACATCCAAAATAATGTTTTTCCATTGAGGCCATGTCCATGGAAGCACCAATTCCACTTTTTTTTTGTGAAGGAAACAAATGGTCATTAAAATTCCCATTAGGCATATAATCATAAATAAGGTACCTATCTCCCCCCCCCCCCCAATCTCATTATCACCTTATCATCACCAGTCACACAACACCCTCTAAGTAGCACAAGATTCTGATGCTTCAAATTACTAATGATCTCAACTTCATTACAAAACTTTGCATTCCCTTGAAAATCGGATTCTATAATCTTCTTAACCGCAACAACACTTCCATCCAACAAAATTGGCTACTGTGGAATGTAGTGTAGCCATTGTGGACTGTAGGATAAGCTCAGTACTTCCAAAACTTTCAAGTTGTTGTATAATCTGAGCCTAATTACCAACAATGAGTTATTGCATACTACTCATATTTTGCAACTAACTATCAAAATTATCCTTATTATCAACCTCTTTTTTCTCAGAAAATTTAAACAAAAATAAGGGTTTAGGAGGCATAGACAAATAGGTTTCCAATCTGGTATGTATCAAATACATTGTAAAAATATTACCAATTAAATTTATCCACGTAACTCGTAATAATAAAGTCGACATATAAAGTCGCAACATATATCATTTTCCATTAACAATTATGTGAAATTTTATACGGTTGACGACATTATATATCAAAATAGTCTTTTGTCAGTGCACTTTTTTTTTTGGTGCAGAAGGGGCCTAACGGCAAAAAAAAAACTAAATAGATAAAGCATCGTTACAATCATTCCCCAACAAAGCTAGGATATCAATAGGAGGATCCTTACTACTAATAATATCAAAATTACAACTATGACCCAAATCCGCAAGCTTGTCCGCACATCTATTACCTTCCCGTTTCGTGTGACTAAGTTTCACATTCCAAGGCTTTCTTAGAAGATGACGACATTCCATGATCAAACTCCCATTTGGGTGATTCTTAACGTCTCCCTCCTTTATGAGATTGACAGCATTGCTAGAGTCAGTTTCCACTTCTAAGTTGGGAATTCTTCTATCCAAGCAAATATGAGACTTTTTATGCATCTCAATAACATTATTACATTACATATATCGATAAATACAAAAAGACACGCACAAAATTGTTTTTTTTTAAAAAGATACTTCAAATTTGATGAAAAAATAATACTATATATAACGGGAGGAGTTACTGGAAGCTACTTGAGCTCCAACAGACTGTGCAGAATATTCTCAACCTTCTCCGCTTCTCATTATCCACGATATACTTACTACTACTATTCACCTTCACCGGCTCTCCGACACCAGAGACCAATATAACATTGCTGGATTTTCTAGATTCCGACCTAGATCTTGCCAGAGAAAGTTTGAATTCGGTGAACATCATACCTCTTGAGTTGTATTTCCTTAGCCCCGCCAATCCTACTTGTGCCTTTTTAGCAACTTTAGTATTTTCTGAAAACCAAACAAAGGGTGAAAAAAGACAAAAATGATCAGTGTGATATATTAGATACGTGTGTTAATGAATCGAAAGCCACTGGGAGCTTGAAAAGTTGAAATTGAATTAGTATTCAGATCCGATGATTGCGTTTATCCACTTGGCTGCTGCATGCAAATGGGCACGTACCTATATATATACACTACTACTAGTTTGTTTGCTTGCTTGCTTATTAATAATGGCAAGCTTCATGTGCTTCCAAGTCTTAATTTCCCCAAATAAGCCTGTGGTTTTATGTAAATACCATACGTACCTATATATATACACTACTACTAGTTTGTTTGTTTGTTTGCTTATTAATTAGTGGCAAGCTTCATGTGCTTTCAAGTCTTAATTTCCCCAAATAAGCCTGTGGTTTTATGTAAATACCATAGGGCAGGTGTCCACAATTTAGACACATTCCAAGTTCAAAATGTACATTTTATTTGGACATTTTACAAAAATAAGTGAATTTATATAGCACAAAATTACAACTCTATAATACTTATATAATAGAGGTCATATGAAAAGTAACATTTTTCTAAATAAATGCAACTTAATTTTTATAAACGGCTCATTTTGAATTGCTTGAGATCAAGATCCAATTTAGAAAGCCTCTTTTTCACAATGTATGCCATTTCAAAGTACATATCACTTTGTCCTTTGTCTACTGTACAAATCATGATTCCAAATAAACTAGTATACACAAACGAGTTGTATTGAATAAAAAGAGTTGATGTCAAATGATTTTTATTATACACGTATTATACGGTTAAATATTATTATTGACTTTAATAAAGTCAATAATAATCTTATATTTGTAACCGACGGAGCATCACTTAAGGTATTGATAGAGGATTGTTTCAGGGGTATATTTACGTAATTTTTTAAATTTCAAAAGTACATAGTAATACAAAAGTTTGTTATTTTGAAATTGCTACTTAGTTTTGTATAATACATATGATCATAATCTAATTTTTTATTATATTAAAATAGTAAGTAATGAGGGAAAAAGAAGGCCCCTGACTTGCAAGGAAATGCATACTAGTTTTTTTTATAATAATAATCCAAATGCAAATTGTTTTTAATTTTTAATTTTTATTATTAACACGAGATGCATAAATAATATTACATCTATTCCTGTTAGAGTGTGTGTGTGTATATATATATATATATATTGTCTCACATTGAATACCTTGAGAAATTATGTCTAGTTTATAATGACTTGGGACAACTCTTCTCATAACCAATTAGTTTTGAGTTAGAAAGCTTAATGTATTTATATACTAGACTTTGAGCCCATTTTATAAATCTAACATGGTATCAGAGCGGGCTATCATTCGGCCAAATTAAACACTCTTTTTAACCTTCATTCTTATCCACTTGCAGTCCACTTTCTTATTGGTCAAAGTTATCCATTTCTTAACTAGTACCACTTATCAATTGGGCAAATAGTTGCCCTTGGTTTACTAAATTTCTTCCGGGCTTGTCTTGCTATTAGTTTCTTCTGAACTTGCTTATCTACGTGAGCAAGAGTGTTAGAGTATATATATTGTCCCACATTGAATACCTTGAGAAATTATTTTTAGTTTATAATGGCTTGGACCAACTCTTCTTCTAGCCAATTGATTTTGAGTTAGAGAGCTTGATATCTTTATATACTAGACTTTGAGTCCATTTTATAAATCTAACTCTTGTGTTTTTTCATGCATGTGCCGTAGTTTTGTCCTTTAATAAATTGATTTGTAAGAAGTCATTTTTTTTAGAGGAGTTCAACGCCATATAAACAAGAAAAAGAATAGATCAATCAACAGTGTTGAAGGCAGCTTTGTGAAAGACCACCCAACCCCCAGGGTAAACACCTGCCTCTTACGTTTTCTCAAACTCTTAATTCTAGTCCTATCAACTGCTAAATCACTATTCTGTTTTCTTTTAGAGCCCGTTCGACAACGACTTATTTTAAAATGACTTAAAGTTAAAAATATAAATTGATTTATAAGTTGTTTTAAGTTGTGACTTATAAGTTAAAGCGTTCGGCATCAATTTGACTTATAAGTCAGAAATTAAGTTAAAACAAGTTATGAAGGTGTTCGACTCATAATGACTTATAAATTAAAATCAAATGTAAAGATTACTAAAAAAGATATTAATAAAAAGAGGGACAAAATAGACATTACATTTGGTCAAGCTCACTTATTTTAAAATGACTTACAAATACTTGCTTATTTTTTTTTGACTTAAAAATCAACTTATAAGTAGAAAAATAAGTCATTGCCAAACAGGGAATACTGACAAATGACTTAGTTTGACCAACTTATATAAGTTGGTTGACCAACTTATAAGTCACTGCGGAACAAGATCTCAATCTCCCTAATTGTTGGAATTTTTACATAATTTCTATTCCTAAAAAGTTGAATAGGACCCGATAGCACTCCCTTCGTCTTATAAAAGATGATCAATAATATTTTGGTGACAAGATTCGATACAAAAAGAAGATACAAAATGATATGGATGGTAGTTATTGGTTTGACCATTGAATCCACCCATCTATGGTGGAACATCCACTAATTATAATCCGATACATAATTTTGTACCATTTTTTTTGTGGCCATTTTTTTTCACCGTAATATTACTCAAAGACGACTTTGTTGCATTTTTATGCAAATTAAAAAACTTAAATTAGAAGAGAGTATCAATTAAGTTCCATCTTTGTCTATGATGGACCCTACATAAGTACGGTAAAACATTAGGAGAAAATAATACCTAACACGGTACATACACTAGCATGAGAAAATTTAGCATATGCACTTTTCTTTGGGTTTAATAATGGAAGAATCTGCAAAAAAATTATTGGAAGAGTTTATTTCGAAAGCATAGAAATAAAAAATAAAAAATCGCTCACTTTCTTCTTAAAAATAGAGAGATATAGAGGAGAAATTTTCATCCACGACAATTAGTTTGGAAGAGTTTTTCGGAAAACATAAAACAATAAATTAAAATAATGAAAAAATCAAGTTCACATCTTAAAAATCAAGAGCCCATACTGCCATCAATTATTATATGATGTTGGTTCATATTTTTAGGTAGTAATAGTATACTAGTAATATATTGGGAATTGATATTTCCACTACAAAAGTGATAGTTCCACAAGTTTCTTCTCACATGAATAGTAAATGGGTCCCACGCTTATGTGAGAGAGATCTTGTGAAAATATCAATTTTTACTTGTGGAAATAACAATTCCCCTATATATTTTTGTGTCAATAGCATATCTGACCCCAAAGTATACAATCATTTACAAGTGGTACCACAATTTTAATTCTCTTGATACCCACCCCATGAACATATAAGACTGATATCGATTGTGGGCAAATTTAAAGAAAAAAAATAGTCGAAATGGTAACGAGCTTCGGCCAACTAAGTATATGGATTGAACTTGATTGTATAAAAACATTCAAATACTACTCAATTAATCGTATTCTGACAACTTTATGTAGGCCCGATTTCAAATCTAGAGGTTAATCGTATTCTGACAACTTTATGTAGGCTAGAGTTTGGTTTTTTGGGGGTGATAGTGAAAAAGTTGACAGATAAGTCACCCTTACTGCTACTCTACAAAAATGTACATGAAATTTTTATCTCATACGGCTCCTCTTTCAAACTTAAACTATTTCGGGTCCATCATGCTTACTTAAACTTACTTTGGGGGAGCGAGTGAGAATCATTCTTCTCAAATGGCTATTAATCTCCATGAAAATCGGGTTTCTCAGTTTAATCAATGAAAAGATGATCATAGTTAATTTGCAAAAATTAAAATTTGAATTCCGACACATTTATTTTAATTTCTAAAATAACACATTTTTGTTCTTAGTAATAATTTTTAAGTAGTTTTCAATATAGACTATTGCACTAACTAAAATAAAATAAAATTAATAACAAAATGGGTCGTGTTGCCCATTATTATTTACCTTAGTAAAACTGTTTAATTACTCATATTGAATTTAAATCCATTAAGTTTCTCCTAAATTACCTACATGACTACATACCATGTGTTATTGGATGGTGTGAAAAACAATAGTTGTAGATTGGCTCCTTAGATAATTTATTCTCGTAATATAATATATTTACTGAAGAAATTTAATAGTAATTAAACGCACTAATCTAATATATTTACTAAACATAAATATAATAGAAATTAAACACTAGTAGTATCTATTTAATAAAAAATCTAATAGTAATTAAGAACTCTAATATACTATATATATTGAAAACTCTAAATAGTAATTAAACACACTAATAGAAATTTTATAAAGATTTATTGAACTTTCATTAATATAAAGTCCTTGGTAGAAAATTAGAAATCACCAAATCATATGAATTTCAAATATATGTTTTTCATATTGATACAGTTGGATTTATCTTAAAAAATCCTAGAGAAGAACGTATTAACCCTATAGGTATCTCCCTGTTTTACTTAATTTATATATAAAAACTTTCTATTCTCTCAGAATTATTTACAAACAACTAATTAAATTAATTCAACAATCTTTGATTTTTAAATAAAAGGAATAACGATACAAGTGTAATTTCACTCGTGCCTAGCACGTGATTTTTAACTAGTTATCCTTGGAAAAAAAGAAAAAAGAAAAAGAAAAAAAAGGACACCTAAAAGCCATCTAAAACCACAATCGTTGTATTGTTTCGTTGTATAGAGATTTCTAGCTCACAACAGATTTTCTACATAATGTAGCCAGCACTATTGAAACTCGATTAATATGTCTAAGTGGGAACAATAACCTACAAGTTATCTGAAACCAAGGTTCTAAAAGGCGCTGCGCTAGGCGGGCGGCCGGAGGGGGCCTAGGCGGGGCCCTAGGCGTGATTTTTATTTTAAGTCAATTTTAATATTTTATCTTACATTTATCCAAACAAAATAATAATATAAAGCAAAATAATTTATAATAAAGATAATAAAGGCGTTTGCTTAAAGTTCAAACATATCTATATTGCCAATGTCAAAGTTCAAATACAAACATGCAATTGTTCAAGGTTTAAACACAAACAAATAATCAAAAATACAAACTAATAGTCCTCATCTCCACATCCCTCTATATCTCTAACTCTTCTTCTCCATATCCCTCCAAGATAATGTCCCCATCGGACTCACACTCATACTCCTTTAAGATAATATGACCCACGACGTTATTTTGTAGCTTAATTATTAAAATAAAAAAAAAACAAAAACAATTGCAGCCCTAATTTCTCCGCCTAGGCCACGCTTAGGAGCCTAATTTCTCCGCCTTGCCCGCCTAGGCCCGCGCCTAATCCCACCTAATCTCCTAGAGGGATTTTTTTGCCGCATTGGGCCTAGGCGTGGCGCTAGGGGGGCCTAGCGCCTAGGCAGGGCCTAGGCAGGGATTTTTAGAACATTGTCTGAAACATAAGTGTAGACTATTAGGGGAATTTCTTGTTCGAATTGAAATGATCTATCTACTAATTAGCGTGCAACCATTATGTTCACTGCATTGAAAGGTCATGCCATCATCAGACAATTGAATCCAGTTTTATAATCGTGGAAAAAGTTGGTTGAATCCAATTTTAGAATCACTAAAAAAGTGAGGCCGAATAACTAATTAATGTAGTTATCATAACTAGGATAACTTCTTTTACCTTTTTGTGTCTGGTAAAACAGATAACTAATCAACAACATAATACTCGGCACTGAATACACACATGATCCTATGAGCATTTGGAGTATTTTCATGACAATAAAAAACAGCCTATGCTGTTTCCACAAACTAGAGTTTGTAAGGATGTAACAAAAAATGTAAGCAGTGTTCTATTGTTTCATTATCCTAACTGTCATCAAGACACCCAAATTATTAACACTAATGTTTCAGGACTAAGATGATACCTGTTCGAATGGGGTTTTCATTTCAGTAAATAAAGCATTATTTGCCAGCATGACCGCAGATGCGAAGTGAGTTATTGTGATACAGAAATTCAATAACTACGGTACTGGTGCAAAAAGACCATACCCTTCCAAAGCTCAATTTCATACACTGAAGTTCTAAAACAGCATCAATTTTCAGGAACAAGATGAGATTGTAGTGCACATACAATTACAACATCACAAGTTGTTATTAGACATCAGATACCCATCTGTTTTTGTTGGGATACTCTTCGAATTCTATTTTGGAAATGAATCTTACATTTAGTAGGAATGTTATTTTGGAATGAGTCCTATTTCTAATATATATTTTTATTATATGCAAGAGTCCTAATTAATTATGAAAGGTGAATTCTGGTTAATCTATAAATTGAGTATAATGTTTAGTTGTTGATGTGTAGCACAACCAAAATGTATGCTTTAATCTGTTCAGCAACAACCTTACGCTAAATTAATAGTATGAAATTATTTCAAAATTTCCAGAGATGATAAGTAAAAACTTTTGAGAGAGAATGTTAAAAACTTTTGAGGGAGGGAAAGTTAAAATCTTTTGAGGGAGAGTTAAAATCTTTTGAGCGAGAGAAAGTGAGTAATTTAGAGACTGAAAATTAAAATTTTGGGACTGTTAAAATCCTACGAGAGAGAGTTAAAAACATTGAAGCGGGAGAAAGCGAATAATTTAGAGAATATTTAAATTTTCGGAAAATTAAGAAGTAAAAACTTTTTTTAACATGGAAAGTTAAAATTTTTTGAGAGAGAAAATTAAAAACTTTTGAGCGAGACGTAACGAATAATTTAGAGACTGGAATTCAACATTGTGGAGAGAAGTAAAAACTTTTGAGTGAGCGAATGTTTAAAACTTTTGAGAAAGAGAATGCTAAAAGCTTTGGAGCGAGATAAAGTTAAACAAACTTTTGTGCGAGAGAGTTTAAATCTTTTGCGGGAGAGAAAGTTTAAACTTTTGAGCCAGAGAAAGAAAATAATATAGAGCCTAGAATTTAGAAATCTGGAGAGACAAGTATAAACTTTGGAGAGGGAATGTTAAAAACTTTTTTGGGATAAAAAGTCAAAATAATATGAGGAATAGAAAGTTTCAAACTATTGAGCTAGAGAAAGTGAATAATTTGGAGACTGAAATTTAACAATTCAGAGAGATAATAAGTAAAAACTTTCTTTGGAGAAAAAAGTGAATCTTTTGAGGAACAGAAGTTGAAAACTTTTGAGTGAGAAAAAGTGAATAATTTAGAGACTGTAATTTAAAATTTTGCAGAGAAGTAAAAACTTTTGAGAGAAACATAATGTTAGAAAATTTTGACGGAGCGAAATTGAATAATCCATGGAAGGAATTTTCAAAATTTGGAGAGATAAGTAAAAACTTTTGAGGGAGAAAAAGGGAATAATTTAGAGACTGAAATTTAAAATATTGGAGATTTAAGAAGTAAACTTTTTAAGAAGAAAAGTTAAAACCTTTCGAGGGAGAGAAATTTAAAAACCTTTGAATGGAATAGTGAATAATTTAGACATGGAATTTAAAATTTTCAGAGAAGAGTAAAAACTTTGGAGAGAATTTCAAAAAGTTTTGTGATAGAATGTTCAAAACCTTTTGAGAATTGAAAAATTAAGAGTCTGGAATTTAAAATTTTGGAAAGATAACAAGTAAAAACTCTTAAGAGAGAGAATGTTAATAATTTTGAAAGATAGAAAGTATACACTTCCTATGGAGAGTGTGAGAAACTTTCGAGCAAGAGAGTGCAATTTTGATATTTAAGAAGTAAAAATTTGGAGAGCTAAGTAGTAACAACTTTTTAAGGAGGAGAAATTGAAATCTTTTGAGGGAGAAAAAGTTAAAAAACTTTTTGAGCGAGAGAAAGTGAGTAATTTAGAGATTGAAATTTAAATTTAAACGTTTGGACAGATAAGTTGAGCGAGAATGTTAGAAACCTTTGAGGGAGATAAATTTAAGAGTTAAATGCATTTTGCATTCCCCAAGTTTACCCGCATCCTATATTTCAATACGTGAAACTTTGCATCCTGCACTTTTAGCGAACCGGCACATAACACCCTCCGACCCAAAATTAGTCACTAAAAGTGCAAAATCCGTCACTTTTAAACACTAACCCCGTCACTTTTAGCGACGGATTTTGGGGCCGGAGGGTGTTATGTGCCGGTTCGCTAAAAAAGCGGGATGTAAAGTGTCACATTTTGAAGTATAGGATGCAACATGTAAAATGGGATAAACTTGGGGAATGCAAAGTTCATTTAACTCTAAAGTTGATAACTTTTGAGCGCGAGAGAGTAGTTTAGAGACTGAAATTTAAAAATTACGAGAGATTAGAACTAAAAACTCTTGTGAGAAAGAATGTTTAAAACTTTTAACAGAGTTAAAATCATTTGAAGGAGGGAAAGTTAAAATCTTTTGAGCCGAGAAAGTGAATATTTTAAAGATTGAAATTTTAAGATTTGGAGAGTTAAGAAGTAAAACTTTTTTAGGAGGAAAAGTAAAAATCTTTAGAGGTAGAGAGTTTAAAAAATTTTGAGAGAGAGAGTAAATACTTGACTAGATTTTAAGAATTTGGAGAGATACGCAAAAACTTCTGAGAGAGCGAATGTTAAAAATTTTTGAGGCTCAACGAATAAAAGTTACTCTAGGGATAACATGTTAATCTTCCCCAAGAGCTCACATCGACGGGAAGGTTTGGCACCTCGATGTCGGCTCTTCGGAGAGAAAGTTAACAACTTTTAAACGAGAGAGAATATAATTTAGAGACTGAAAATTAAAAATTTGGAGACACGAAGTACAAACTTTTCAGAGAGAATGTTAAAAATTTGGCAATATAGGAAGTATAAACTTTTGAGGGAGAGAATAAATAATTTAGAGACTGAAATTTAAAAGTCCGGAGATATAAGAAGTAAAATTTTTGAGGGAGCAGGTTAAAAAATTCGAAAGAAAGGAAATATGAACTTTCAAGGGGGAGAAAATGAAAAACATTTAGGATAGAGAAACTTTCGAGCGAGAGAAAGAATAATTTAGATATTGAAATTTTAAAATTTGGAGAGTTAAGATGTAAAAGGTTTTTTTGGAGGAAATGTTAAAATCCTTTGAGCGAAAGAAAGTTAAAACCAATTGAGAGAGAGAGTGTGTGAATAATTTAGAGATAGGAATTTAAAAATTTAAAGAGAAGAAAACTTTATGAAGAAACAACGTTAAGCAAAAACTACTGAGAGCGAAAGTTACAAACTTTTGAGTGAGAGAAAGAGTGAGTAAATTAGAGACTGAAATTTAAAAACTTTTCAGAGCGAATGTCAAAAGCTTTTGAGCATGAGAAACTTAAAATCTTTCGTGAGAGAGAAAGTTAAAAAGTTTTGAGCGAGATAAGTTGAATAATTTAGAGACTGAAATTTTAAAAATGGGAGATTTAAGAAATAAGAAGTTTTTTAGGAGAAAAAGTTAAAACCTTTTGAGCAAGACAAAAGTGAGTACTTTAGAGACTGAAAATCAAAAAAGAGGTAGATGAGAAGTAAAAACTTTGGATAGAGTTTAAAATTTTTGGAGTCAAAAGTCAAAAAACTTTTAAGGGAGAGAAAGTGGATAATTTAGAGACTGGAATTTAAAATTTTGAAAAGATAAGTAAAATCATTAGAGAGAGAATGTTAGAACTTTTAAGAGAGTGAGTTAAAAACTTTTTAGCGAGAGAAAGTGAATAGTTTTAGCGACTGAACTTTAAAAGTTTGGAAAGAGGAGTAAAAATTTTGAAATATGAAACTTTTAAGGGGGAGAAAGTGAAAAACTTTTGGGAAAGAGAAACTTTCAAGCGAGAGAGTGAAAAATCTAGAGACAGAAATTTTAAAATTTGGATAGTTAAGAAGCAAAAAGTTCAAATCTTTTGAGGGAAAGAAAGTAAAAAAAACTTTTGAGAGAGTAAATAATTTAGGGGCTGAAATCTAAAAATTTGGAGAGTTAAGAAATAAAAAAGATAAATTTTTTAAGTCATTCAAGGGAGAGAAATTTTTAAAAAAATTCAGCGAGAAAGTGAATAATTTAGAGACCGACATTTAAATATTTGGTGAGAGAAGTAAAAATTTTGAGAGAGCGAATGTTCAAAAAATTTTGAGGGGTACAAAAGGTCCAAAAAATCTTCAGACAAAGTGAATAATTAAGGGTCTGAAATTTAAAATTTTGGAGAGACGAGAAGTAAAAGCTTTCGAAGAGAGAATGTTAAACTTTTGAGAAAGTTAAAATCTTATGAGGGAGAGAGAGTAAATAAGTTAGGGACTGAAATCTAAAAATGTAGAGGGTTAAGAAGTAAAAACTTTTTTAGGAGAAAAAGTTAAAATCTTTCGAGGGAGAGAAATTTTAAAAAGTTTGAGCGAGAAAGTGAATAATTTGAGAGGCTGAGATTTAAATATTTGGAGAGATGAGTAAAGACTTTGATAGAGAGAATGTTAAAAAGTTTTGAGGGATAGAATGTTCAAAAACTTTTCGGACAGTGACTAATTAAATGTCCGAAATTTAGAATTTTGGATAGATAAGTAAAAACGAGAGAGAGAATGTTTCTAATATTGAAAAATAGGAAGTATACACTTTTGATGGAGAAAGTTAAAACCGTTCGAGAAAAAGAAACTTTCAAGCTAGAGAGAGTGAAATTTTGATATTTAAGAAGTAAAAACATTTTAGGAGTAAAAGTTTAAAAAAATAAATAAGAGAAAGTGAATAATTTAGAGCCAAAAATTTAAAAATTTGAAGAGATGTAAAACGTTTGAAGGAGAGATGGTGAATAATTCAAAGACCGAAATTTAATATTTTGGAGATCTATAAGAAGAAAATACTTTTTAAAAAAGAAAAATTAAAATCTTTTTTGAGATAGAATGTTAAAAAAACTTAAGAGGGGCAGAAAGTTAACAACTCTTGAGCGAGAGAAAGTGAGAATGTTTATAATTTTGAAAAATAGGACGTATACTTTTTTGATGGAGAGAGTGTGAAAACCTTTTGAGAAAAACAAACTTTCAAGCAAGATAGAATGAAATTTTGATATTAAGAAGTAAAAACATTTCCAGGAGTAAAAGTTAAAAAAAAATTAGTAGAGAAATTGAATAATTTAGAGCCAGAAATTTAAAATTTTGGAGAGCTAAGAAGTGAAAACTTTTTTAAAATGTAAAATTCAAATCTTTTGAGGGAGAGAGAGAGTAATTTATAGACTAGAATTTAAAAGTTTTGACAGATAAGAATTAAAAACTTTTCAGACAAAATTTTATAATCTTTCAAGGGAGAGAAAGTTAAAAACATTTCAACAAGAGAAAGTAAGTAATTTAGAGATTGGAATTTAAAATATTGGAGAGATAAGAAGGTAAAGCTTTTGAGAAAGAATGTTAAAAACTTTTAAGGGAGAGAGTTAAAATCTTCTACATAAAAGGAAGTAAAATTTTTTGGAGAAGAGAAAGTAAATTAGAGAGCAAAATTTAAATTTTGGAGAGACGAGAACTAAAAGCTTTTGAAGAATGTTAAAAACATTTGAGAAAGGGAAAGTTAAATCTTTCGAGAGAGAAATTTAAAAACTTTTGAGCAAGAAGTTGAATAATTTAGAGACAGAAATTTAAAATTTTGGAGAGATAACAAGAAAAAACTCTTGAGAGAGAATGTTAATAATTTTGAAAGACATGAAGTATACACTTCCTACAGGGAGTGAAAAACTTTTGAGAAAGAGAAACTTTCGAGCAAGAGAGTTAGATTTAAGAAGTAAAAACTTCGAGAGCTAAGAAGTAACAACTTTTTTAGAAGGAAAAATTAAAATCTTTTTAGGGATAAAAAGTTAAAAACTTTTAGAGCGAGAGAAAGTGAGTAATTTAAAGACCGAAAATTAAAATTTTGGGACTGTTTGGATAGATAATTAAAAAACATTTGAGCGAGAATTTTAGAAACTTTTGAGGGAGATAAAGTTGAGAGTTAAATGCACTTTGCATCCCCAAGTTTGCCCCATTTTGCACATTGCATCCTATATTTCAAAATGTGACGCTTTGCATCCTGTACTTTTAGCGAACCAGCACATAACATTCTCCGACCCAAAATTCGTCACTAAAAGTGCAAAATACATCACTTTTAAACACTAACCCCATCGCTTTTAGCGACGGATTTTGGATCAAAGAGTATTGTGTGCCGGTTTGCTAAAAGCGCAGGATGCAAAGTGTTAAGTGTCACATTTTGAAGTATAGAATTCAATGTGCAAAATGAGATAAACTTGGGGGATGCAAAGTACATTTAACTCTAAAGTTAATAACTTTTGAGCGAGAGAAAGTGAGTAATTTAAATACTGAAATTTAAAAACTTGGAGAGATACAAAATAAAAACTTAATTTAAAGAGAAAAGAAAACTTTTCGAAGAAACAACGTTAAGCAAACACTTCTGAGAGAGAGTTACAAACCTTTGAGCGAGAGAAAGTGAGTAAATTAGAGACTAAAATTTAGAAACTTTTGTGAGAATGTCAAAGGCTTTTGAGCAAGAAAAACTTAAAATCTTTTGGGGGGGAGTAAAAAATTTAGAGCGAGAGAAGTTGAATAATTTAGAGACTGAAATTTTAAAAATAGGAGATTTAAGAAATAAAAAGTTTTTTAAGAGGAAAAGTTAAAACCTTTTGAGCAAGACAAAATTTAGTAATTTAGAGACTGAAATTCAAAAAAGATGAGAAGTACAAACTTTTCATAGAGTTAAAAATTTTGAAAGAGAAGTCAAAAACTTTTAAGGGAGAGAGAGTGGATAATTTAGAGTGGAATTTCAAATTTTGGAGAGATTAGTAAAATCTTTTGAGAGAGAATGTTAGAACTTTTTAAAAGAGTTTAAAAAGAGTGAGAGAAAACACTTTTGAGCGAGAGAAAGTGAATAGTTTAGCGACTGAGCTTTAAAAGTTCGGAGAGACGAGTAAAATTTTGAAATATGCAACTTTTAAGAGGGGAGAAAGTGAAAAACTTTTGGGAAAGAGAAACTTTCGAGCGAGAGAGTGAAAAATCTAGAACCTGAAATTTTAAAATTTGGGTAGTTAAAAAGTTCAAATCTTTTGAGGGAAAGAAAGTTAAAAAATAACTTTTGAGAGAGTAAATAATTTAGGGACTGAAAACTAAAAATTTGGAGAGTTAAGAAGTAAAAACTTTTGAAGAGAGAATGTTAAAAACACATGAGAAAGAGAAATTAAAAATCTTATGAGGGAGAGTGTACAAGTTAGGGACTGAAATCTAAAAATTTAGAGTTAAGAAATTAAAACTTTTTTAGGAGAAAAAGTTAAAATCTTTCGAGGGAGAGAAATTTAAAAAAGTTTGAGCGAAAAAGTGAATAATTTGAGAGGCTGAGATTTAAATATTTGGAGAGATGAGTAAAGACTTTGATAGAGAGAATGTTAAAAAGTTTTGAGGGATAGAAGGTTCAAAAACTTTTGAGACAGTGACTAACTAAGGGTCTGAAATTTAGAATTTTTGATATATAAGTAAAAACGGGAGAGAGAGAGAGAGAATGTTTATAATATTGAAAAATAGGAAGTATACACTTCTCATGGAGAAAGTGAAAACTGTTAAGAGAAAAAGAAACTTTCAAGCTAGAGAGAGTCAAATTTTGATATTTAAGAAGTAAAATCTTTTTAGGAGTAAAAGTTTAAAAAAAATAAGAGAGAGTGAATAATTTAGAGCCAAAAATTTAAAAATTTGAAGAGAAGAAGTAAAACCTTTGAAGGAGAGATGGTGAATAATTTAAACACCGAAATTTAATATTTTGGAGAGAGCTATAAGAAGAAAATAGTTTTTAAAAAGGAAAAATTAAAATCTTTTGAGGAAGAAATTAAAAACTTTTGAGATAGAATGTTAAAAACTTAAAGAGGGCAGAAAGTTAACAACTCTTGAGCGAGAAAAAGTAATTTAGAGACTGAAATTTAAAATTTTTGATAGACGAGAAGTAAAAACTTTTAGAGAAAGAAAAATTAAAAACTTTTAAGGGAGAGAAAGTTAAAATCTTTTGAACAGAAAGTTAGTAAACTAGAGACCGAAATTTTAAAATTTTGGATTTGGACCGGATGAGAAGTAAAATTTTTTAAGAGAGAATGTTAAAAACTTTTGAAAAAGAGAATGTTAAATATGAGACAGTGTGTGAAAATCTTTTGAGGGAGAGGAATGTAAAACATATTTTGAGAGAGCAAATAATATAGGGATAGAAATCTAAAATTTGGAGAGTTAAGAAGCAAAAACTTTTTTTAGGAAAAAATTAAAAATCATTCGAGGTAGAGTAATTTAACAAACTTTTCAACGAGAGTGAGTTATTGTAGAGACCGACATTAAAATATTTGGAGAGTTAAGTAAAAACTTTGAAAGAGAGAATGTTGAAAAAGTTTTGAGGAACAGAATGTTCAAAACCTTTTGCGACAGTGAATAATTAACAGTTGAAAATTTAAAATTTTGGACAAATAAATAAAAACGAGAGAGAGAGAGAGAGAATGTTTATAATTTTGAAAAATAGGAAGTATACATTTTTGATGGGGAGAGTGAAAACCTTTTGAGAAAAACAAACTTTCAAGCAAGAGAGAATGAAATTTTGATATTAAGAAGTAAAAACATTTCCAGGAGTAAAAGTTAAAAAAAAATTAGTAGAGAAAGTGAATAATTTAGAGCCAGAAATTTAAAATTTTGCAGAGCTAAGAAGTAAAAACTTTTTTAAAATGTAAAATTCAAATCTTTTGAGGGAGAGAGTAATTTAAAGACTAGAATTTAAAAGTTTCGACAGATAAGAATTAAAAACTTTTCAGACAAAATGTTATAATCTTTCAAGGGTGAGAAAGTTAAAAACATTTCAACAAGAGAAAGTAAGTAATTTAGAGATTGGAATTTAAAATATTGGAGAGATAAGAAGGTAAAGCTTTTGAGAAAGAATGTTAAAACTTTTAAGGGAGAGAGTTAAAATCTTCTACATAAAAGGAAGTTAAATTTTTGGAAGAAGAGAATGTAAATTAGAGAGCAAAATTTAAATTTTGGAGAGACGAGAACTAAAAGCTTTTGAAGAATGTTAAAAATATTTGAGAAAGGGAAAGTTAAAATCTTATGAGGGAGAGAAAGTTAAAAAACTGCTTGAGGGGGGAATGAATAATTAGAGACTGAAATTTAAAAAATTAGAGTTAAGAAGCAAAAACTTTTTTAGGAGGAAAAGTTAAAATCTTTCGAGAGAGAAATTTAAAAACTTTTGAGCAAGAAGTTGAATAATTTAGAGACAGAAATTTAAAATTTCGAGAGAGAAGTAAAAACTTCGAAGAGAGAATGTTCAAAAATTTGTGAGAGAGAATGTTCAAAAACTTTGAGAATTGAATAATTAAAGGTGAAATTTAAAATTTTGGAGAGATAAAAGTAAAAACTCTTGAGAGTGTGTTAATAATTTTGAAAGACATGAAGTATACACTTCCTACGGGGAGTGAAAAACTTTTGAGAAAGAGAAACTTTCGAGCAAGAGAGTTAGATTTAAGAAGTAAAAACTTTGAGAGCTAAGAAGTAACAACTTTTTTATAAGGAAAAATTAAAATCTTTTTAGGGATAAAAAGTTAAAAACTTTTTGAGCGAGAGAAAGTGAGTAATTTAAAGACTGAAATTTAAATTTAAGTGTTTGGATAGATAATTAAAAAACTTTTGAGCGAGAATTTTAGAAACTTTTGAGGGAGATAAAGTTAAGAGTTAAATGCACTTTGTATCCCCCAAGTTTGCCCCATTTTACACATTGCATCCTATATTTCAAAATGTGACACATTGCATCATGTACTTTTAGCGAACCAGCACATAACATTCTCCGACCCAAAATTCGTCACTAAAAGTGCAAAATACATCACTTTTAAACACCAACCCCATCTCTTTTAGCGACGGATTTTGGATCAGAGAGTGTTATGTGCCAGTTTCATAAAAGTGCAGTAGGCAAAGTGTCACATTTTGAAGTATAGAATTCAATGTGCAAAATGAGATAAACTTGGGGGAATGCAAAGTACATTTAACTCTAAAGTTAATAACTTTTGAGCGAGAGAAAGTGAGTAATTTAAATACTAAAACTTAAAAACTTGGAGAGATACAAAGTAAAAACTTAATTTAAAGAGAAAAGAAAACTTTTCGAAGAAACAATGTTAAGCAAACACTTCTGAGAGAGAGTTACAAACCTTTGAGCGAGAGAAAGTGAGTAAATTAGAGACTGAAATTTAGAAACTTTTGTGAGAATGTCAAAAGCATTTGAGCAAGAAAAACTTCAAATCTTTTGTGGGAGAGAGAGTAAAAAATTGAGCGAGAGAAGTTGAATAATTTAGAGACTGAAATTTTAAAAATTAGAGATTTAAGAAATAAAAAGTTTTTTAGGAGGAAAAGTTAAAACCTTTTGAGCAAGACAAAATTTAGTAATTTAGAGACTGAAATTCAAAAAAGATGAGAAGTACAAACTTTTCATAGAGTTAAAAATTTTGAAAGAGAAGTCAAAAACTTTTAAGGAAGAGAGAGTGAATAATTTAGAGACAGGAATTTCAAATTTTGGAGAGATAAGTAAAATCTTTCGAGAGAGAATGTTAGAACTTTTAAGAGAGTTTAAAAAGAGAGAGAAAACACTTTTGAGCGAGAGAAAGTGAATAGTTTAGCGACTGAACTTTAAAAGTTCGGAGAGACGAGTAAAATTTGAAATATGTAACTTTTAAGAGGGGAGAAAGTGAAAAACTTTTGGGAAAGAGAAACTTTCGAGCGAGAGAGTGAAAAATCTAGACACTGAAGTTTTAAAATTTGGGTAGTTAAAAAGTTCAAATCTTTTGAGGGAAAGAAAGTTAAAAAGTAACTTTTGAGAGAGTAAATAATTTAGGGACTGAAATCTAAAAATTTAGAGAGTTAAGAAGTAAAAACTTTTGAAGAGAGAATGTTAAAATCTTTTGAAAAAGAGAAATTTAAAATCTTACGAGGGAGAGAGTGTACAAGTTAGGGACTAAAATCTAAAAATTTAGAGTTAAGAAGTAAAAACTTTTTTAGGAGAAAAAGTTAAAATCTTTCGAGGGAGAGAAATTTAAAAAAGTTTGAGCGAAAAAGTGAATAATTTGAGAGGTTGAGACTTAAATATTTGGAGAGATTAGTAAAGACTTTGATAGAGAGAATGCTAAAAAGTTTTGAGGGATAGAATGTTCAAAAACTTTTGAGACAGTGACTAACTAAGGGTCTGAAATTTAGAATTTTGGATATATAAGTAAAAACGAGAGAGAGAGAGAGAGAATGTTTATAATATTGAAAAATAGGAAGTATACACTTCTCATGGAGAAAGTGAAAACTGTTAAGAGAAAAAGAAACTTTCAAGCTAGAGAGAGTCAAATTTTGATATTTAAGAAGTAAAATCTTTTTAGGAGTAAAAGTTTAAAAAAAATAAGAGAGAGTGAATAATTTAGAGCCAAAAATTTAAAAATTTGAAGAGAAGAAGTAAAACCTTTGAAGGAGAGATGGTGAATAATTTAAACACCGAAATTTAATATTTTGGAGAGAGCTATAAGAAGAAAATAGTTTTTAAAAAGGAAAAATTAAAATCTTTTGAGGAAGAAATTAAAAACTTTTGAGATAGAATGTTAAAAACTTAAAGAGGGCAGAAAGTTAACAACTCTTGAGCGAGAAAAAGTAATTTAGAGACTGAAATTTAAAATTTTTGATAGACGAGAAGTAAAAACTTTTAGAGAAAGAAAAATTAAAAACTTTTAAGGGAGAGAAAGTTAAAATCTTTTGAACAGAAAGTTAGTAAACTAGAGACCGAAATTTTAAATTTTGGATTTGGACCGATGAGAAGTAAAATTTTTTAAGAGAGAATGTTAAAAACTTTTGAAAAAGAGAGTGTTAAATATGAGACAGTGTGTGAAAATCTTTTGAGGGAGAGGAATGTAAAACATATTTTGAGAGAGCAAATAATATAGGGATAGAAATCTAAAATTTGGAGAGTTAAGATGCAAAAACTTTTTTAGGAAAAAAATTAAAAATCATTCGAGGTAGAGTAATTTAACAAACTTTTCAACGAGAGTGAGTTATTGTAGAGACCGACATTAAAATATTTGGAGAGTTAAGTAAAAACTTTGAAAGAGAGAATGTTGAAAAAGTTTTGAGGAACAGAATGTTCAAAACCTTTTGCGACAGTGAATAATTAACAGTTGAAAATTTAAAATTTTGGACAAATAAATAAAAACGAGAGAGAGAGAGAATGTTTATAATTTTGAAAAATAGGAAGTATACATTTTTGATGGAGAGAGTGAAAACCTTTTGAGAAAAACAAACTTTCAAGCAAGAGAGAATGAAATTTTGATATTAAGAAGTAAAAACATTTCCAGGAGTAAAAGTTAAAAAAAAATTAGTAGAGAAAGTGAATAATTTAGAGCCAGAAATTTAAAATTTTGCAGAGCTAAGAAGTAAAAACTTTTTTAAAATGTAAAATTCAAATCTTTTGAGGGAGAGAGTAATTTAGAGACTAGAATTTAAAAGTTTCGACAGATAAGAATTAAAAACTTTTCAGACAAAATGTTATAATCTTTCAAGGGAGAGAGTTAAAAACATTTCAACAAGAGAAAGAAAGTAATTTAGAGATTGGAATTTAAAATATTGGAGAGATAAGAAGGTAAAGCATTTGAGAAAGAATGTTAAAAACTTTTAAGGGAGAGAAAGTTAAAATCTTCTACATAAAAGGAAGTTAATTTTTTTGAAGAAGAGAATGTAAATTAGAGAGCAAAATTTAAATTTTGGAGAGACGAGAACTAAAAGCTTTTGAAGAATGTTAAAAACATTTGAGAAAGGGAAAGTTAAAATCTTATGAGGGAGAGAAAGTTAAAAACTGCTAGGGGGGGGGGGAATGAATAATTTAGAGACTGAAATTTAAAAAATTGGAGTTAAGAAGTAAAAACTTTGTTAGGAGGAAAAGTTAAAATCTTTCAAGAGAGAAATTTAAAAACTTTTGAGCAAGAAGTTGAATAATTTAGAGACAGAAATTTAAAATTTCGAGAGAAGTAAAAACTTCGAAGAGAGAATGTTCAAAAACTTTGAGAATTGAATAATTAAGGGTGAAATTTAAAATTTTAGAGAGATAACAAGTAAAAACTCTTGAGAGAGAATGTTAATAATTTTGAAAGACAAAGTATACACTTCCTACGGGGAGTGAATAACTTTTGAGAAAGAGAAACTTTCGAGCAATAGAGTTAGATTTAAGAAGTAAAAACTTCGAGAGCTAAGAAGTAAAAACTTTTGTAGAAGGAAAAATTAAAATCTTTTTAGGGATAAAAAGTTAAAAACTTTTTGACCGAGAGAAAGTGAGTAATTTAAAGACTGAAATTTAAATTTAAGTGTTTGGATAGATAATTAAAAAACATTTGAGCGAGAATTTTAGAAACTTTTGAGGGAGATAAAGTTAAGAGTTAAATGCACTTTGAATCCACCAAGTTTGCCCCATTTTGCACATTGCATCCTATATTTCAAAATGTGATACTTTGCATCCTGTACTTTTAGCGAACCAGCACATAACATTCTTCGACCCAAAATTCGTCACTAAAAGTGCAAAATACATCACTTTTAAACACTAACCCCATCGCTTTTAGCGACGGATTTTGGATCAGAGAGTGTTATGTGTCACATTTTGAAGTATAGAATTCAATCTGCAAAATGAGATAAACTTGGAGGATGCAAAGTACATTTAACTCTAAAGTTAATAACTTTTGAGCGAGAGAAAGTGAGTAATTTAAATACTGAAATTTAAAATTTTCTAAAGTTAACTTTTGAGTGAGAGAAAGTGAGTAATTTAAAGACTGAAATTTAAAAATTTGCAGAGATGTGAACTAAAAACTTTTGAGAGAGAATGTTTAAAACTTTTTAACAGAGGGTTAAAAAATTTTAAAGAAAGGAGGGTAAGTTAAAATCATTTGAGAGAGAATGAATAATTTATAGATTTGAAATTTTAAAGTTTGGAGAGTTGAGAAGTAAAAACTTTTTTAGGAGGAAAAGTTCGAGGGAGAGAAAGTTGAGAGTGAATAGTTAAAGACTAGATTTCAAGAACCGACTAGATTTTAAGAACTTGGAGATATACATAAAAACTTTTGACAGAGAGAATGTTAAAAACTTTTGAGAGAGAGAAAGTTAAAAACGTTTAAAACTGTATAATTTAGAGGCTGAAATTTAAAAACTTGGAGAGATACGAAGTAAAAACTTAATTTAAATAGAAAAGAAAACTTTTCGAAGAAACAACATTAAGCAAACACTTCTGAGAGAGAAAGTTACAAACCTTTGAGCGAGAGAAAGTGAGTAAATTAGAGACTGAAATTTAGAAACTTTTGTGAGAGTGAATGTCAAAAGCTTTTGAGCGAGAAAAACTTAAAATCTTTTGTGGGAGAGAAAGTTAAAAAGTTTTGAGCGAGAGAACTTGAATAATTTAGAGACTGAAATTTTAAAAATTGGAGATTTAAGAAATAAAAAGCCTTTTAGGAGAAAAAGTTAAAACCTTTTGAGCAAGACAAAAGTTAGTAATTTAGAGACTGAAATTCAAAAACGATAAGTAAAAACTTTTGATACAGTTAAAAATTTTGAAGGAGACAAGTCAAAAACTTTTAAGGGAGAGAGAGTGGATAATTTAGAGACTGAAATTTCAAATTTTGGAGAGAAGTAAAATCTTTTGAGAGAGAATGTTAGAACTTTTTAAGAGAGTTTAAAAAGAGTGAGTTAAACACTTTTGAGCGAGAGAATGTGAATAGTTTAGCGACTGAACTTCAAACGTTTGGAGAGACGAGTAAAATTTTATAATATGTAACTTTTAAGGGGGAGAAAGTGAAAAACTTTTGCGAAAGAGAAACTTTCGAGCGAGTGAAAAATCTAGAGAGTGAAATTTTAAAATTTGGATAGTTAAAAAGTAAAAAGTTCAAATCTTTTGAGGGAAAGAAAGTAAAAAAATAACTTTTGGGAGAGTAAATAATTTAGGGACTGAAATCTAAAAATTTGGAGAGTTAAGAAGTAAAAACTTTTTAAGGAGAAAAATTTAAACTCATTCGAGGGAGAGCAATTTAACAAAAATTTTAGCGAGAAAGTGAATAATTTAGAGACCGACATTTAAATATTTGGTGAGAGAAGTAAAAATTTTGAGAGAACGTATGTTCAAAAAATTTTGAGGGGTACAAAAGGACCAAAAAAAATACAGACAAAGTGAATAATTAAAGGTCTGAAATTTAAAATTTTGGAGAGATGAGAAGTAAAAGCTTTTGAAGAGAGAGAATGTTAAAAACTTTTGAGAAAGAGAAATTTAAAATCTTATGAGGGAGAGAGAGTAAATAAGTTGGGGACTGAAATCTAAAAATTTAGAGTTAAGTAAAAACTTTTTTAGGAGAAAAAGTAAAAATCTTTCGAGGGAGAGAAATTTAAAAAAGTTTGAGCGAAAAAGTGAATAATTTGAGAGGCTGAGATTTAAATATTTGGAGAGATGAGTAAAGACTTTGATAGAGAGAATGTTAAAAAGTTTTGAGGGATTGTTCAAAAACTTTTGAGACAGTGACTAGTTAAGGGTCTGAAATTTAGAATTTTTGATAGATAAGTAAAAACGAGAGAGAGAGAGAGAGAGAGTGTTTATAATATTGAAAAATAGGAAGTATACACTTCTCATGGAGAAAGTGAAAACTGTTAGAGAAAAAGAAACTTTCAAGCTAGAGAGAGTTAAATTTTGATATTTAAGAAGTAAAATCTTTTTAGGAGTAAAAGTTTTAAAAAAAAATAACAGAAAGTAAATAATTTAGAGCCAAAAATTTAAAATTTTGAAGGGAAGAAGTAAAACCTTAGAAGGAGAGATGGTGAATAATTTAAAGACCGAAATTTAATATTGTGGAGAGCTATAAGAAGAAAATACTTTTTAAAATGGAAAAATTAAAATTTTTTGAGGAAGAGAAAATTAAAAACTTTTGAGATAGTGATTGAAAATTAAAATCTTTTGAGGGAGAGAAAGTGAGTAAATTAGAGACTGATATTTAAAAGTTTCAACAGATAAGAATAAAAAACTTTTGAGACAGAATGTTAAAATCTTTCGACAGAGAGAAAGTTAAAAACATTTGAGCGAGAGAAAGTGAGTAATTTATAGACAGGAATTTAAAATTTTGGAGAGATAAAAAGTTAAAGCTTTTAAGAAAGAATGTTAAAAACTTTTAAGGGAGAAAGTGAAAATCTTTTGCATAAAACAAAGTTAAAATTTATTGGAGAAGAGAAAGTAAATTAGAGACCAGTATTTAAAATTTTGGAGAGATGAAAAGTAAAAGATTTTGAAGAGAGAACGTTAAAAACTTTTGAGAGAGAGAGTAAATAACTTAGGAACTGAAATATATAAATTTGTAGAGCTAAGATGTAAACTTTCGAGGGAGAGAAATTTAAAAAAACTTGAAGAGGCTGAGATTTAAATATTTGGAGAGATGAGTAAAGACTTTGATAGAGAGAATGATCAAAAAGTTTTGAGGGATAGAATGTTCAAAAACTTTTGAGAGTGAATAATTAAGGTTCAAAAATTTAAAATTTTTGATAGATAAGTAAAAACTAGAGAGGGAGAGAATGTTTATAATTTTGAGAAATAGAAAGTATACATTTTTGATGGAGAGAGTGAAAACCGTTTTGAGAAAAAGAAACTTTCAAGCAAGAGAGTGAAATTGTGATATTTACGAAGCAATAACTTGTTTAGGAGTAAAAGTTATAAAAAAAAATTAAGAAGAGAGTGAATAATTTAGAGCCAAAATTATAAAAATTTTAAGAGAAAAGAAGTAAACCCTTTGAGGGAGAGCTATAAGAATAAAAAACTTTTCAAAAAGGACAAACTAAAATCTTTTGAGGGAGAGAAAATTAAAACTTTTTGAGATAGAATGTAAATACTTTTGAGGGAGAGAGAGTGAGTAATTTAAAGACTGAAATTTAAAATTTTTGAGAGATGAGAAGTAAAAGCTTTTGAGAGAGACAGCTAAAAACTTTTACGGGAGAGAAAGTTAAAATTTTTTGAACAGAAATTTAGTAAATTAGAGACCGAAATTTAAAATTTTGGAGAGATGAAAAGTAAAAATTTTGAGAGAGAATGTTAAAAACTTTTGAGAAAGAGAATGTTAAAAACTTTTGAGGGAGGGTAAAAACCCTTTTGAGAGAGTAAATAATTTAGGGACTGAAATCTAAAAATTTGGAGAGTTTAAGTAAAAACTTTTGTAGGGGAAAAATTTAAAATCATTGGAGGGAGAGAAATTTAACAAACTTTTCAGCGAGAAAGTGAATTATTTTAGAGACCGACATTTAAATACTTGTAGAGACAAATAAAAAACTTTGAGACAAAGAACATTGAAAAAGTTTTGACGGACAGAATGTTCAAAAGCTTTTGAGACGGTGAATAATTACAGGTCGGAAATTTAAAAGTTTGGATAGATAAGTAAAAATGAGAGGGACAAAGAGAGAGAGAGAATGTTTATAATTTTGAAAAATAGGAAGTATACACTTTTGATGGAGAGAAACAAAACCTTTTGAGAAAAACAAAGAGTTAAATGCAAGAGCATCTCCCAAGTTTATCGCATTTTGCACATTGCATCCTATACTTCAAAACATGACACTTTGCATCCCATACGCAAACCGACACATAAAACTCTCCGACACAAAATCAGTTGCTAAAAGTGATGGGGTTGGTGTTTAAAAGTGACACATTTTGCACTTTTAGTAACGAAATTTTGGTCGGACGATGTTATATACAGATTCGCTAAAAGTACGGGATGCAAAGTGTTACGTTTTGAAATATAGGATGCAATGTGCAAAAGTAAACTTGGGGAATCACAATGCATTTAACTCAAAAACATTTTAGGAGAAAATTAAAATCTTTTGAAAGAGATAAAGTGAATAATTAAGAGCTAGAAATTCAAAATTTAGAGTCAAGTAAAAACCTTTTGAGGCAGAGAGGGAGAATAATTTAGAGACTATAATTTAAAATTTTGGACAGCTAAGTAAAAACTTTTTTAAAATGAAAAATTAAAATAGTTGGAGAGAGAGTAATTTAGAGTGGTATTTAAAAGTTTCGACATATGAGAATTAAAAACTTTTGAGACAGAATGTTAAAATCTTTCCAGGGAGAGAAAATTAAAAACATTTGAGCTAGAGAAAGTGAGTAATTTAAAGACTGAAATTTAAAATTTTGGAGAGATGAGAAGTTAAAGCTTTTGAGAAACAATGTAAAAAACTTTTAAGGGATAGAAAGTTAAAACCTTTTACAGAAGACAAATTAAATTAGAGAGCAAAATTTAAAAATTTGGAGAGATGAGAAGTAAATCCTTTTGAGAGAGAGAATGTTAAATACTTTTGAGAAAGAGAAAGTTAAAATCTTATGAGGGAGAGAGTTAAAATACTTTTAAGGGAGAGAAAGTAAATAACTTGGGGGTTGAAATCTAAAAATTTGTAGAGTAAAGAAGTAAAAACTTTTTTATGAGAAAAAAGTAAAAATCTTTCGAGGGAAAGGATTTTAAAAACTCAAGAAAGTGAATAATTTTAGAGATTGAGATTTAAATATTTGGAAGGATAGAAGTAAATAACTAAGGGTCAAAAATTTAAAATTTCGAACAGATAAGTAAAAACGAGGGAGAGAGAGAGAGAATGTTTATAATTTTGAAAAATAGGAAGTATACACTTTTGACGGGGAGAGTGAAACCCGTTTGAGAAAAAGAAGCATTCAAGCAAGAGAGTGAAATTTAAAAAGTAAAAACTTTTTAAGAGAGTTTTTCAGAAAAAAATTAAGTGGAGAAAGTGAATAATTTAGAGGCAACAATTTAAAATTTTGAAGAGAAAAGAAGTAAAAATTTTTGAGGAAAAGATGGTGAATAATTTCTAGATTGAAATTTAAAATTTTGAAAAGCTAAGAAAAAAAAATTCAAAGGAAAAATTAAAATCTTTTGAGGGAGGGAAAGTTAAAAACTTTTGAGCAAGAGAAAGTGAGTAATTTAGAAACTAAGAAGTAAAAGCTTTTGTGAGACAGAATGTTAAAAACTTTTAAGGGAGAGAGAGTTCAAATCTTTTGAAGAGAGTAAATTTTAGACCGAAATTTAAAAATGTGCAGAGATGAGAAGTAAAAACTTTTGAGTGTTCAAAAATTTTGAGAGAGTGTAAAAAACTTTTGACAAATAGAAAATTAAAATCTTTTGAGGGAGAGATAGGAAAAAATCTTTTGAGAGAGTAAATAATTTAGGGGCTAAAATCTAAAAATTTGGAGTTAAGAAGTAAAAACTTTTTTAGGAGAAAATTTTAAAATCATTCGAGGGAGAGAAATTTAACAAACTTTTCAGCGAGAAAGTGAATAATTTTAGATAATGACATTTAAATATTTGGAGAGAGAAGTAAAAAATTTGAGAGAGAAAATGTTGAAAAGTTTTGATGGACAAAATGTTCAAAAAAGCTTTTGGGACGATTAATAATAACAGCTCGGAAATTAAAAATGTTGTATAGAAAAGCACAAACTCTCGAGAGAGAAATGTTTATAATTTTGAAAAATAGGCAGTATACACTTTTGATAGAGGGAGTGAAAACCTTTTCAGAAAAACAAAGAGTTACATGCACTTTGCATCCCCCAAGATTACCCATTTTGCACATTGCATCCTATACTTCAAAACGTAAAATTTTGCATCAGGTACTTTTAGCAAATCGGCTCATAAAACCCTCCGACCCAAAATCTGTCGCTAAAAGTGACGGAGTTAGTGTTTAAAAGTGATGCATTTTGCACTTTTAGTGACGGATTTTGTGACGGAGGATATGTGCCGGTTCAGTAAAAGAGCAGGATGCAAAGTGTCACGTTTTGAAGTATATGTTACAACGTGCAAAATGGGGTAAACTTGAGAGATGCAAATTGCATTCAACTCAAAAACAAACTTTCATGCAAGAGAGTGAAATTTTGATATTTAAGAAGTAAAAACATTTGTAGGAATACAAGTTAAAATTTTTGGAGGGAGAGAGTGAATAATTTGGAGCCAGATATTTAAAAATTGGAAGATAAGAAGTAAAAACCTTCGAGGGAGAGATGGAAAATAATTAAGAGACTAAAATTTAAAATTTTCAAGAGCTAAGAAATAAAAACTTTTTTAAAATGAAAAATTACAATCTTTCCAGGGAGAAAAGGTGAGTAATTTAGAGATTGGTATTTAACAGTTTCGAGATATAAGATTTAAAAACTTTTGAGACAGAATGTTATAATCTTTCAAGGGAGAGAAAGTTAAAAACATTTTTGCGAGATATGGTGACTAATTTAGAGATTAGAATTTAAAATTTCGGAGAGATGAGAAGTCGGCTTTTGAAAAAGAATGTTAAAAACTTTTAACGAAGAGAAAGTTATTTTCTGCATAAAAGAAAGTTAAAATCTTTTGGAGAAGAGAGAGTTAGTAATTTAGAGACCAAAATTTAAAATTTTGAAGAGATGAGAAGTAAAAGCTTTTGAGAGAGAATGTTAAAAACTTTTGAGAAATAGAAAGTCAAAATCTTATTAGGGAGAGAGTAAATAACTTGGGGAGTGAAATCGTTAGCGAAAGAAGATGAATAATTTAGGGACTGAAATTTAAAATTTTGGAGACTTAAGAACGAAAAACATTTTCAGGAAGAAAAGTTAAAATCTTTTGCAGGAAAGAAAATGAAAAAATTTTGAGCAAGAGAAAATGAATAATTTAGAGACTAGAATTTAAATATCTAGAGAGATAGCTAAACACTTTTGAGAGAAGGAATGTGTTAAAAACTTATGAAATAGAAAGTTAAAAACTTTTGAGGGAGACGGTGAATAATTTAGAGACTGAAATTTAAAACTTTGGAGAGATAAGAAGTAAAAACTTTTGAGCTAAAAAAAGTGAATAATTTAGAAAATGGAATTTAAAATTTTGGAGAGAAGTAAAAACTTTTGAGGGAGAGAATGTTAAAATCTTCTGAGGTAGACAAAATTAAAAACTTTAGATACTGAAATTTAAAATTTTGGAAAGTCAAGAAGTAAACACTTTTTTAGGAAAGAAAGGGAAAATCTTTTGAGAGAGAGGAAGTTAAAAACTTTTTGGGGAGATATATTGAATAATTTAGAGACTAAAATTTAAAATTTTTGAGAAATATAGTAAAAACTTTTTTTGGTAGAAAAGTCGAGATCTTTTGAGCGAGTTAAAATCTTTTGAGGGAAAAAGTTAAAAACTTTTGAGGGAGAGTTAAAAACTTTCAAGGGAGAGAAAGTGATTAATTTAGAGATTGGAATTTAAAAATTGGGAGCAAAAAAAAAACTTTTGAGAGAAAATTAAAAGTTTTTGAGGGAGAGAGAGTTTAAATTTTTTGAGGGAGAGAAAGTTTAAATCATTTGATCAATAAAAGTTATAACTTTAGATACTAGAATTTAAAATTTTGGAGAGAAATAAAAACTTTAGAGAGAATGTTAAAAACTTTTGCGGGAGAAAGTTAAAATCTTTTGAATGAGAGAAAGTTAATTTAGAAACTGAAATTTAATATTTGGAGAGATGAGAAATGAGAAGGAAAAACTTTTGAACGAGAGAATAATTTAGAAACTGAAATTTAAAATTTTCGGGAGTTAAGATGTAAAAACTGTATTAAGAGGAAAAGTTAGAATCTATTAAAGCAGAGAGTTAAAAACTTTTGAGCGGGAGATAGTGAATAATTTATAGACTGAAATTTAAAAATTTGGAGATGAGAAGTAAAAACTTTTGAAGGAGAGGGTGAAAGTGAATAATTTAGAGACTAGAATTTAAAATTTTGGAGAGAAGTAAAAGCTTTTGAGAGAGAATGTTTAAACTTTTGAGGGAGAGAGTTAAAATATTGTGGGAGAGAATGTCAAAAGCTTTATAGGAGAGGGAATAATTTAGAGACTGAAATTTAAAAATTTGGAGAGACAAGTAAAGACTTTTGAGTGACAGAAAGTGAATAACTTTTGCGCAAGAGAAAGTTAATAATTTAGAGATTGAAATTTAAAAATGTGTAGTGACAAGAAGGAAAACCTTTTAAGGTTAGAATTTAAAATTTTCATGAGATACGTAAATACTTTTGAGAGAGAATAATTAAAACTTTTGAGGGATAGAATGTTAAAACTTTTGAGAGAGCATGTTATTTTGAAAGAGAGAAAGTTAAAAACTTTTGAGCGACAGAAACTGAATAGTTTAGCGATTGAAATTTAAAAAATTCAAGAGATAACAAGTAAAAACTTTTGAGGAAAAGAATTTTAAAAACTTTTGAAGGGGAAAATGTTAAAATCATTTGAGGGAGAGTTAAAATCTATAAAGCGAGAGAAACCGAATAGTTTAGCGATTGAAATTTAAAAAATTAGAGATAAGTAAAAACTTTTAAGGGAGAGAATGTTAAAAACTTGAGGGGGAGAATGTTAAAAACATTTGAGACAGAATTTTAAAAACCTATGAGACAGAGTTGAATAATTTAGAGACTGGAATTTAAAATTTTAAAGAGAAGGAAAAACACAAAGTTAAAATCTTTTGAGGGAGAAAAAGTTTAAAGCTTTTGAGGTAGAAAAGGTTAAAAACTTTTGTGCAAGAGAAAGTATTCAGTTTAGAGATTGAAATATATTAAAATTTTGGAGATATAAGAGGTAAAAAATTTGGAGGGAGAGGATGCCAAAAACTTTGGGGGGAGAGAACGCTAAAATCGTTTGAGCGAAAGAAGATGAATAATTTAGGGACGAAAATTTAAAATTTTGGAGAAGGAAACATTTTCAGGAAGAAAAGTTAATTTTTTGAAGGAGAGAATACGAAAAAATTTTGAGCGAGATAAAATGAATAATTTAGAGACTAAAATTTAAAAATCTACAGAGATGACTAAACACTTTTGAGAGAAAGAATTGTGTTAAAAAAATTTAAGAAAGAGAGTCAAAAACTTTTGAGGGAGACAGTGAATAATTTAGAGACTGAAATTTAGAACTTTGGAGAGAAGTAAAAACTTTTGAGCTAAAAAAAGTGAATAATTTAGAAATTGGAATTTAAAATTTTTGCGTACAAAAACTTATGAGGGAGAGTGTTAAAATCTTCTGAGGTAGAGAAAATTAAAAACTTAAGATATTGAAATTTAAAATTTTGGAAAGTCGAGAAGTAAAAACTTTTGTAAGAAAGAAAGGGAAAATCTTTTGAGAGAGAGGAAGTTAAAAACTTTTGAGGGAGAGATATTGAATAATTTAGAGACTAAAGTTTAAAATTTTTGAGAAATAAAGAAGTAGACTGGATCGCGAAAATGACAGACTTAGTAAGCTGGAGCCTACCAGCATAAGAAAGAAATCCGTTGGTCCAGGATTGGATTTTGTTTTTAATCCTAGCTAAGAGAGGCTGGCAATCAGCAATACTAAGCTTTGAGGTAATAAGAGGGACCCCAAGAAATTTTGCAGGGAAGGAGCCCAAACTGAAACCAAGACGAGAGAATATCTGCAGCTTGATCATCAGAGACATGGAAAAGAAAACATGAGCTCTTAGAGGTGTTAACTTTTTTAGGGAGAAAAGTCTAGATCTTTTGAGGGAGAGTAAGTTAAAATCTTTTTAGGGAGAAAGTTAAAAGCTTTTGAGGGAGAGTTAAAAACCTTCGAGCAAGAGAAAGTGATTAATTTAGAGACTGAAATTTAAAAACTAGGCGCAAAGAAAAAACTTTTGACAGAGTTAAAATCTTTCAAGGGAGAGGAAGTTAAAAAAAAATTAGGTTAAATTTTTTGAGAGAAAGTTAAAATCATTTGATCGATAAAAGTAATAACTTGAGACTAGAATTTAAAATTTTGGAGAGAGAAATAAAAACTTTAGAGAGAATGTTAAAAACTTTTGCGGGAGAGAGTTAAAATCTTTTGAAAGAGAGAAAGTTAATTTAGAAACTGAAATTTAAAATTTGGAGAGATGAGAACTAAGAACTTTTGAGGGAGAGAATAATTTAGAAACTAAAATTTAAAAATTTCGGTAGTTAAGAAGTAAAAACTTTTAATAGGAAAAGTTAAAATCTTTTCAGGGAGAGAAAGTTAAAAACTTTTTAGTGGGAGAAAGTGAATAAATTTAGAGACCGAAATTTAAAATTTTTGATATGAGAAGTAAAAACTTTTGAAGGAGAGGGTGAAAGTGAATAATTTAGAGACTGGAATTTAAAATTTTAGAGAGATTAGTAAAAGCTTTTGAGGGAGAATGTTAAAACTTTTGAGGGAGCGAAAGTTAAAATCTTGAGGGAGAGAATGTCAAAAACTTTTTAGGAGAGGGAATAATTTAGAGACTTGAAATTTAAAAATTTGGAGACAAGAAGTAAAGACTTTTGAGTGACAAAAAGTAAAAGTGAATAACTTTTGCGCAAGAGAAAGTGAATAATTTAGAGATTGAAATTTAAAAATGTGGAGTGACAAAGTAAAAACCTTTTGAGATTAGAATTTAAAATTTTCCAAGAGATAAGTAAATACTTTTGAGGGAGAATAATTAAAAAGTTTGAGGGATAGAATGTTAAAACTTTTAACAGAGGAAATGTTCAAATCTTTTGAGGGAAAGAAAGTTAAAAACTTTTAAGCGAGAGAAACTGAATACTTTAGAGACTAAAATTTCAAAAATTCAAGAAATAAGTAAAAACTTTTTAGGAAGAGAATTTTAAAAACTTTTAAAGGGGAGAATGTTAAAATCATTTGAGGGAGAGAGTTAAAATCTATAAATCAAGAGAAACTGAATAGTTTAGCAATTGAAATTTAAAAAATTAAGAGATAACTAAAAACTTTGAGGGAGAGAATGTTAAAAACTTGTGAGGGAGAGAATGTTAAAAACATTTGAAAGAGAATGTTAAAAACCTATGACACAGAGCGAGTGAATTAATGTAGAGACTGGAATTTAAAATTGTGGAGAGATGTATATAAAACACAAAGTTAAAATCTTTTGAGGGAGAAAACGTTATAAGCTTTTGAGGGAAAAAGTTTTGAGGGAGAAAAAGTTGAAAACTTTTGTACAAGAGAATGTATTCAGTTTAGAGATTGAAATTTAAAATTTTGGAGATATAAGAAGTAAAAATTTTGGAGGGAGAGGATGTCAAAAACTTTTGAGGGAGAGAACGTTAAAATCGTTTGAGCGAAAGAAGATGAATAATTTAGGGACTGAAATTTAAAATTTTGGAGACTTGAGAAGAAAAAACATTTTCGGCAGTGTTCTAAAAATCACCGCCTAGGCCCGACTAGGCGCTAGACCCCCCCTTGGCGCCACGCCTAGGCGCTAGGCCCCCCCTGGCGCATCGCCTAGGCCCAAAGCGGCAAAAAAATCCCTCTAAGAGATTAGGTGGGACTAGGCAGGGCCTAGGCAGGCAAGGAGGAGAAATTAGGCCCCTAAGCGTGGCCTAGGCGGAGAAATTAGGGCTGCAATTGTTTTTTTATTTTTATTTTAATAACTAAGCTACAAAATAACGTTGTGGGTCATTATCTTGAAGGAGTATGAGTGTGAGTCCGATAGGGACATTATCTTGGAGAGATACGGAGAAGAAGAGTTAGAGATATAGAGGGATATGGAGATGATGACTATTAGTTTATATTTTTGATTATTTGTTTATGTTTAAACTTTGGAACAATTGCGTATTTGTATTTGAACTTTGACATTGGTAATATGGATATGTGTTTGAACTTTAAGCAAATGCCTTTATTATCTTTATTATAGATTGTTTTGCTTTATATTATTGTTTTATTTGGATAAATGTAAGATAAAATATTAAAATTGACTTAAAATAAAAATCCCGCCTAGGCCCCCTAGGCGCTAGGCCCCCTCCGGTCGCCCGCCTCTCGCCTAGCTCCTTTTAGAACCTTGATTTTTGGGAAGAAAAGTTAAAATCTTTTGAAGGGGAGAGAATGAAAAAAATTTGAGCGACAGAAAATGAATAATTTAGAGACTAGAATTTAAAAATCTAAAGAGATGACTAAACACCTTTGAGAGAAAGAATGTGTTAAAAAAATTGAGAGAAAGTTAAAAACTTTTGAGGGAGACGAAGAATAATTTAGAGACTGACATTTAAAATTTTGGAGACAAGAAGAAAAAACTTGCTAAAAAAGTGAATAATTTAGAAATTGGAATTTAAAATTTTGGAGAGATGTTAAAACTTTTGCGTGCAAATTTTGAGGGAGAAAATGTTAAAATCTTCTGAGGTAAAGAAGTCTAAAAACTTGAGATACTGAAATTTAAAATTTTGGAAAGTCAAGAAGTAAAAACGTTTTTAGGAAAGAAAAGGGAAAATCTTTTGAGAGGAAGTTAAAACTTTTGAGGGAGAGATATTGAATAATTTAGAACTAAAATTTGAAATTTGTGAGAAATAAAGAAGTAAAAACTTTTTTAGGTAGAAAAGTCCAGATCTTTTGAGGAAGAGTTAGTTAAAACCTATGGAGGGAGAAAGTTAAAAACTTTTGAGAGAGAGTTAAAACTTTCGAGCGAGAGAAAGTGATAAATTTAGAGACTGGAATTTAAAAATTGGGAGCAAAGAAAAAACTTTTGAGAGAGAGTTAAAAAAAAATTAGGCTAAATTTTTTGAGAGAAAGTTAAAATCATTTGATCGATAAAAAGTAATTTTAGAGACTTGAATTTAAAATTTTGGAGAGAAATAAAAACTTTATAGAGAGTGTTAAAAACTTTTGCGGAAGAGAGTTAAAATCTTTTGAGAGAGAGAAAATTAATTTAGAAACTGAAATTTAAAACTTGGAGAGATGAGAAGTAAACTTTTTGAGGGAGAGAACAATTTGGAAACTGAAATTTAAAATTTCGGGAGTTAAGAAGTAAAAACCTTTTTAAGAGTTACAATCAAAGTTAAAAACTTTTGAGCGAGAGAAAGTTAATAATTTTGAGTCTGGAATTTAAAAATTTAGAAAGATAAGTAAAAACTTTTAATAGAGAAAATGTTAAAAACTCAAAGAGAAAGTGAATAATTTAGAGACTAGAATTTAAAATTTTGGGGAGATAAGAAGTAAAAACTATTAAGTTCGAGAATGTTAAAAACTTTTTTGGGAGAGAATGTTAAAATCTTTGAGAGAAAGTTAAAAACTTTTTTATGAGAGAATGAAAAACTTTCATGGTAGAGAATGAAAAATTTAGAGACTGAAATTTAAAAATTTCCGGAGAGATAGTAACTAGATACTTTTGATGGGGAGGGAGTGAAAAACGTTTGAGGAGAAATTGAAAAACTTGTGTGAGACTGGAAATAAAAATTTCAGTACGTAGAAAGTAAAATCTTTTTAGAGGAAGAGTTAAAATTTTCGAAAAATGTGACGTAAAAAACTTTTGAGGGAGAGATTGTGAAAATTTTCTAGAGATGAGAAGTAAAAACTTTTAACGGGGAGAAAGTAAAAAGTTTAGATTGTAAAAGTTACAATTTCTAAAGATAGCAAATTGGAGGCACAATCATAAACAAAATTTTCCACAAGTGCAAGCACCCACATTTATTGTAATACAACACATCCACAGTTATTGTAATACAACACTATCACAAATATCGTAACACATTGAAAAAATATCAGAAATGCAGATTTCAATGCACCAGGCAGAAAAAATTAACGCAGAGAGTGTACTACCTTCATTCCAAAGTATTAGATCACTTACCTTTCATAAATTAAAGAATTTTATGAAATGCAAGATATCTTATATTATGGAACGGAGGGAGTAGAGGGCATCCAAAATTGAGAGAGAGCAATATATCATACCTTCATATCTTAATTTGAGCATTTATCTTAGCGTTCAACAGCATCAGTGACTAGAGCCATCGACCTCTGATCTTTTACCTCACCAATTAACCCAAATTCCTTAGCCTTTTGCTGGGGTCATAAAACTATCAGATACAACACAAGGTTTTTATCATATTAGTTCAGGTACGAAAGCCACAACACCAGAATAAAAAACAGAAATTAATGGTAAGAGGTAAAGATGAAAGACAAGTACCTAAGAAAAGAGCAGAAGGTTTTTCTGGCCTTGATTTGAACTCAGGATGGAATCGGAATTGGACACCCACATAGTATTGATGAGTAGGCAACTCAACAATCTGTAAGTCAGAATTAGAAGACAAATGATTCCATTTATTCGAAAATGTAGTTCTTGAATCAGTTTGGATCAATACACATGCAAATTTATAATACAGTATTTGAAAGTAAACACTATCTTTATAATTACCGAGTACCATATGATATTGCAGCTTTACTGTTCATAGAGATGTGCTAGATTGCATATATTTTGAAATGGAGGGAGCAAATAAAGTAGCAAATCAATAAGATTACATATCAATACTAATATATAAAAAGAGGACTGACGATCCTTCAATTGAATCAATTGAAAAACTCACTGAGTCAACCCTTAATTAATTAAGAGTTAACTCGCTCAATTGGAAAAATCACGCGAGTTTAGAATCGAGTCCATCCTTCAATCGACAAAACCATCGGTCTCTTCAGATTTCCCCTCATTCTTCCTCTTCTTCTTTTTCTTCTTCGCCTCTTCCTCTAAACCTTATCTGATGTCTAAATTGAAATATCCTCCTCTTCTTCTCCAAACAGAAGATACGAATTTTTGCCTCTCTGATTCCTTAAAATATTTTTCCCTCTCTGATTCCTCCCCACACGCATCCCAAATCTCTCCTTTTCTATCTCTGATTTACCCTAAACATCTTTTGTAGGACAAACGAATACGAAGTCGGGCAGGTATTTAGGGCTCGATAATATTCTAGGTTTCAATTTCTCCAGCCTCAATCGCATATCAGCTATTTCATCAATTTCAGATTAGTTATGAATGATTCAACGGGAAGATTTCGAGCAGGAGCTAGGTTGATTGTGGATTGATTCAATGCGAAGATTTCGAGCACGAGGTACCAATTGTTATTTTCATTATGCTATGTTTTTACTTTGTATATCATATATAGCATTTGAGAATAAAATACAATTTTGAAGCTTTTACAAAAACTTGCAGTTCAAATTGTGATTATGCAAAATTTGACTTGAATTATTGTCAAGTTAGGATTTTTGTGAGATTTTTGGTTGCCTGATGAATTAAGGGAGAATCAGAAAGAAAAAAAAATACATTAATTTTTAACATACTTTAGTTTTTCTCTATTCTTAACATCTTCTATACTGTTAATGTGTTGTTGCAATTCCACTATGAATAGGAGATTGAGAAGCCTGACAAAGAGAAAAGAAATTGAGGAGAAAAGATGGGCCAAAAGGAATTCTTCTCTTCCTTTTGAGGTACACATCACTTATATTTCGCGAATACCATTTGTGTTTTTCACAGATTTATGGTCGATCAATGAAACATAATTTAGATAGAATTTTTATTATTTAATATGAAATAGTGAAGTCTATAAACACAAAACATACTTGAACAAATTATATGAAGTCTTTTGTCTCCTACTTGAACATCTATATATATGGGTTTTAATTTTCTGTTATATTATGTTAGTTTCTCAAATAGTTTTGTATTGGTTGTGCAATTTTTGTTTGTCATTCTGCGTAAAGCATTTTTTAATAACCGAATCCCTTTACTGTTTAATTAACTTATATGCCTTCAATATATTTTGGTCACACTGCTTTTGTATCCTACCTGTAAATCTCCTCTCGTATGAGGATATCTTGCTTTTGTTTTTTTCTGGATTAATATGTTTTATGTTTCAGAAAAAAGTATAAAAAGTGTTTACTAATTACTATATATAATGTGCTCCTGCATATGAAGAAGAGATGGCAGTTCAAACATCAAATGAGTTCCTGCCGTCCAATGCTAAAAGCGTTGCACTATCATTTGTCCTGAAAGGCTGAAACCGCTCACAGATTTTATGGAAATTCAAATGTGTTAGGCAGGCTAGGTAACGATGGTACACTGACATCAGTGAAAAGTAAGCTCTTCATATGAAAGGTTCATTATTTTTTTTATTATTGTTATTAGCAATGCTACACCTATTTTGTGTGCATAATTTATTGTTCATCTATCTTGGAGCAGGGAATTAGTGATAACATTTCTGGCCAAACCAGACAAAGGGAACTTTTATGTATTGAATAATATTCTTCATTTTGTTGATGTAACCAGGTCATCAACTCCTTTGCCAGTTAATGAGGTTGGTGAAGATAACCCCACAGCTCAATTGACCGAAGTTGTATGTAAGCTTTTTTATGAGTGCATATTATTTTTGTGTTTATATTTCTTTTGGTTGGTGGTCAGCATGTGTGTTCGTGCATTTTCTTCTGTTTCTAAAAGAATTCCCTGATACACATTTAGATCACCATATACAAACTCCAACAACTACTCTGGGCGAGAAGGTTAGAGATAACAGCAGGACAGTCTCTCATGAATCAGACATAAATCACACATCTGTTGAAGAAGTAGATGTTTAATGAAAGTCAAAATGATGTGGTCCAAGTTACTAAGTTGGCTACAAACGCCCAAGAAAATGCCCAGAAAACATCTTATGCCTCAATAGTGAGTACATTGGCTATTCCTGTCCATAGACCCGCTATTATTGTAAGGATTTTAGCACACAGTGACAAACAGTCAAGTGCTTTTGATAGACCTAAACAGCCAGGTGATTCGGCACCAGCAGCAGCTGAGACACTATGTATAACAAAATATGCAGTTAAAAGTTCTTTAACACTATCAGTTTAGTACTCTAATTGAATTGCTTCACCAAAGAAGTGCCATGTGTTGCATAAGTGGTCTTTCACTAAACAAATAGTCATTTGGTATAAGTCATTTGGGTAATTAGGTTTGAGAACTTTGGTGATTGGTATATCTTCTAATTTGATTTTCTTCTTAGCAGCTTCATGGCCTTTCTAATTTTATAATTTTGCTTATTGAATTCTTGCATCTTGGGACAATCTCTGACTTTGATCTGTAGTCAGTGAATAAGTTTGTGTTTTTTTGTTTTGTTTTGCGACATACTTTATGAGTTGCCTAATTTGTGGGGTAATCTTAGACCCAATTGTTGACACACATTATGTATATATTAGATCAAAAGAGAAAATACAAGCATAGGTGAAACAAGTAGTCCCCCGCCTTATAAAAGGGAAAAAATACAAACATAAAATAATAAATAAATAAAAAAGCATCTCTCCCTATAAAGATCAGAAACTGAAAATTCCCTAAAACTCAAATATTAATTATAATCTATTCAACTCAACTTTAGCTATTGCGTTGTTATTGAAAAGTTTATATAAAAAAATATTGAAAAAAAAAAAAGATATCATTCTCATTGCATATTTGACAAATTATTCAATTTATTTTTCAAACTAGTCTGTGCATTGCACGGGTTATCAACTAGTATATATATATATATATATATATACTAGTACTGATGGCGCACACGTTGTATAAATTATGTTGGGTAAAACAAGAATTTTATAAGATTTAGAGGACTAAATAGAAAGATTAAAAAAATTAATATAAAAGGACAAATGAATTATAGACCAATGCAAATTAATAGTAGGTAAGGATTAAAAGAAAAAGAAGCAAGAGAGTGTATGTGCCTACAGGTAAAAATCCCATTTATAAATTGATCCTTAAGTTATGAGAAAACTATATTTATCAGAATCTAATCCCATACCATAAGAATCAGTAAAGGTTATATTCTAATACAAACCTAAGTCGATCCAATTTCAGTTAACAATTATATAAAAATAAAATAAAAATAAAAGGGTAGAATTCCATATATAGGATCAGAACATTCATGATATAATTACCATACTTGAACACAAACATAAGCAAACCTAAATATTATAGATGCAATTATCCCCATAAACAAACCATATTTGGTTAAAAGCAAAACAAACAAAAAATTCATATTCAGCTCAGTACAAACAAGCAGTAATCATTCATATACAAAAGCTAAAATTACAGACAATTATAAAGAAAGATTAAGGCAGAGAGACTTACAACAGGGAAACGAATATCCAGCTTCTTCCTACCACCAAGAATCGCCACCCATCCATCTTCTTAGGGCTGACGTCATAATAATCATCCTCGAAATCGCCATTTGAATTAGGAGAAATTAGGACCAAATCAGGTACATGGTGGCGGCAGTAAGAGAGCCGCATCCAACACCGAAGAGAAGAGCGCCTTCGATGGTCATGATATCGAGCCTTTCGCAAGGGGGAATTAGGGTTTCGTGTAGGGAAATTAAGAAAGTGACGAATCGAGGGTTTTGTACAGGAAAATTAGGGCTTTCAGCGGGGAAAGATGGAGTGGAATCGAGGGTTTTGCATAGGGAAATTATGGGGCCGCGAATCCAAGCAAAACACGAATTGGCAGTGGTGAATTACGGCCGACCATTGACGCATAGAGGGAGAAGAGTTTCGTTGCGGGGAAAAAGTGGGTGATGCAATCTGGGAAACGATGGAGTCTAGATTTATGGCTTCCATATCTTCTTACATTTATTGCAAATTATTTTGCTTTCTTTAAACGCAAACATAAAGACTCCAAACGGTAATATTTAAACCATATACTCTCTTTTCCAAAATTATTAATTCAATGTGATCGATATAATTATAAATATTATATCACTAACCATGTTAGATAGAGTAAGAAATTAGAATATGTTTTTTTCCAAAAAAAAAAATAAGGTAGCCACTAATTTGCATGAATTTACTTCAAATAAAATTTTATTTGAGTTGACCGTGTTTATTTAAATAATACACTAAATTTTTGATTTAAATAGTAAGAAATGAGTTTGGATTTTTATCAAGTTCAATCAATTGGGTAAGCAATAAAGTTTGAATAAATAATGCAATATTTTTATTTGCTTAAATTTTTGATTTAAATCATAAGAAATGAGTTTGGATTTTTATCAAGTTCAATCAATTGGGTAAGCAATAAAGTTTGAAGTTCATTTGTTTAACTTAACGTCTAGCAAATTTTAATTGTTCACAAATGCATTGTTTGTGCACACATATTCAAGTAAAATACTAGTAATGTGAACAAATAAATTTATAAAGAAAAATAAGAAAAATTCACCAAAAGAGTTTTCAAATTTCTTGCCTATCATGCATGTCAAATATAAGGCAAATACTTCATATTAAAATTACATCAAAGTTCTTTCGATAACTTTGTTATCATAAAAAAAATGAAAATAAAAACAATTCTACAAATATGTAAATTCATATCAATGAATTTATTATTATTATTAATTGCTAAATTTTTGTGGATAGAGATAGGATTGGAATAAATTAATTATAAAAGTTTTATGTTAAATTATGCTATTTATAAGACAGAATAAAAGGAGTATACTAAATAACCGTTCATTGACTAATTTCATGTTGACAATTAGTATTTCTTTTTAATGTAGTATCGTTACCTCTCATACTTATTAAGAAAAACATTATTTATATATAAAATTGTATGTGGACAATTATGAAATAAAATTTTATAATGCTAAAATGAAACTAAAAAAATAGTACAATAATGAAAATGGTATTTTTGTCTCTCTCTTTTTTTTTAAATGAATGATGTAGTATATTATGTATTATTTAATACTTGGATGGTAGTATAACATTTTAAATAATACTATATAATACTACATCTTCCTTGGAAGTTGTTTGAAATAGTTTATAAACAATTAAATATGCTTATAATCAATTTTAAAAAATATAAATACTGATAATCTAATTTGTAAAACTACTTGTAATCATTTTTTATGAGAATAATCATGCTGAATCTTATCATTTGTAGGTGGACAATTGCTTTTTTTAAACTCTCAACCTAAGTCTAAAAAGAGGTCTTTGAACCTTATCTTATTAAGAAAATAATATATATTGCAAATGCTTTGGTCGTTTTTTTATTGCTAGTTACCTGAATAAGTATTAGTGAATTTAGTGGTAACCTTTTGTGGAGACATGTGTAAAAAGTGGGCCCCCTTATAATTCATACTAATGTATTGATAAACTTCGTAATTGTAATCGGCTCAAATTTATCATAATACATAGCAGGACTCTCCTCATTAATAGCGCCTCATTACATCGCACATTTAAAATGAGTATCAGTTGATATTTTTGGTTATTTGTCAAATATAATAATCATATTTTGACCAAGTATATTTCTAATATATCCACTTTTATTTTAGTAATTTCACTCATTACTTCTCTTTATTTGCCGAAACCATTATTTTTAACAATTTACACTTAAAATAAGTGATTAATAATTTTTTTTTACTACAAAACACAATACTACATATTTAAATTTGGTTATAAACAAAAATAATAATTAGAATCAATAAGCGCATTATGTAAGCAGTCTTAAACATAAGTGCCCCCTCTTTTCTAAAAAACGCTAAATAAATAAAACCTTATTACCATTCTCGAATTATTGACAGGTGACATGATAAAAAAAATTATAATGATCTTATTTAACAAAATTTATATCATTTTATACTGTTATCAATAAAACTAAAATTTGATTTTTGCATCAAAATATAAATTAAAGAGACAATAAGACTTTTTTCATGAAAGAAAAAGTACTATATAATTATTTATTAATAATTATCTTTAGTTTAAATTTAAAATCTTTTTATTTTTTATTTTCAACTATAGGATACACAAGTCTTCCTTAGATGAATATGTAATTATTTTTCAAATGAGAAAATAATATGCAACTTTAATCATGATTTTTTGAGTGAGTTTGTGGTGAGTTGAGATGACCTAACAACATATTATTCATAGAGTGGACTAGACTTTGATATGTTTCAATTAGAATCGGACTTACAATTTGACTCGGGTTGTTACATATGATATTAAATTCAATTCTCGAAACTCGAGTATGGTTTTTCAATGTTGCTATCGGAGGTGGGGACATGAAAACTTTAGATATTATCGTATGATTATTCAATCATGTTATCAAAGGTGACGATCACACAAAAACTGGAACAATGCAGACCTTTCACTTGTGTGCTCTGTCACAATTAGCTGGAGACTTTTGAGCATTTGTTATTTCTTTGTGATTACTCTGCTATTGTTCTATATGCTACTTTTAGCTTGGGAAACTCGAACAATTTTCCACATGACTGGACTGCATTAATTGACTCTATCACTCAGTATCAAGGAAGAAAGCTTTCCAAATGTATCTTATATTTATCCTTAGCTGCCACTGTATATAAGATTTGGGAAGGGCACAATATGAAACTGCACTGGAATCAGTTCATTCCACCGAGGCAACTTGCAAATGACACTGTTCACATTATTAAGTCTCGGTTATCTCAGTCATCGATGTTTACTAAGGCTACTAATTTTTGTCAATCTTACTGTAATTGCTTGTTGTAGGCTTTTGTCTTGCTTGTATTTTTTCACTTTTCCTATAGCTATTTCATCTATTGGCCTTTCTCTAGATGACCCAGCTATAGATCTGGGGTATGCCCCTTAGCCAATGTACATTTTGGTCCTTTTCAATATACAAACAAATTTAGCAACAAAAAAAAAAAACTGCTAGTATTATCACGCAATGAATAAAGGATTGAAGTAAGGACACGAATGCAATTTATATTATCGCACAATGATAAAATTTAAATTTGTTGGATTATGTGTGACTATTTATTCAACCTGACATATACGTATAATATTTAAGTAAGAAATTTTATAACATTCCAGCCCTAAAATATATGAAGTATTGAGATAATGCGTTGGGGCTTGGTATGGTTTGTTATGATTTGAATTTGACCCGATTGTTACACTAACGTTATGTTTGGGAGTTTTTTAGTTAAAAAAAAAGAGGAAGAGAAAGTTAAAGAATATAAACGACTAGAAAAAAGAAAGTCTTTTTTTTCCCTAACTTTCTTCCATCTAAAGTGAGAAGAAAAAAATACTGAATTTCTCTCACTTTTTTTTTTCTTCTAAATAAAACTCCACGACACTTTTTCCTGTTTGACAACTACTTATAAATTGGTCAAACCAACTTACAAGTATTTTTTACTATTGGAGTGTTCGTGTGTGGTTTATTTTCTAGTTTATAAATTGACTTATAAGTAACTTTTGAGAACTAACAATTTACTACTTCTTATAAAATAACTTATAAGTCATTTTAAAATAAGTAAGTTTGACCGATTGTAATGACACTTTTACCCTTATTTTAGTAATTTTTATAATTCATTTTAAGTTATAAATCATATTAGCCAAACACTTTCACAACTTAAGTTATGACTTAGAAGTAAAAATGGTGTCAAACATTTTTATTTATAAATTATAATTTAAAATGACTTATAAGTCATTTTAAAATAAATCATTGCCGAACAGGCCCACTTGAGACACCTCTCTCTTTTTTCCTTCTTCCTTTCACTTTCTTTTCTTTTCAGTTCGACACTAGGACTATTCATCGGTAATTAATTGGACCGTACTGTACCGTGCCATATCGGCCCGTATTGGTTATCGAAACTACCCAAATCTGGGTACCAATACCGGTTGGACTGGTATCCCGAACCGATTAACCGATCCGATACCAGCACAGTACCGATTTTTACCTTCTATTGTACCGATTGTTTTTTCAGCCACGAAAAGTTTTTACAAATCATAAATTACAAGGAGCATGCTTCATTCATTATCTTTTCTTCATTCATACTATAACCCGGAATACAGTATGTGGGTGAGGAAGTAGGCTCATGTGCTCAGCTGATATTTTGTCAACTCTCCATCGATGACTTCATCATTCTCTATCTCATCTACGGGTGTAAACGGATATATACGAATACGGATACAGTGATATCCATATCCGTAAAATCAATTTGTTATCCGTATTCGTATACGGTATTCGACGAATTTTAAAAATGTTATTCGTATCCTATATTCAAAATAATATCTACGTACAACATATAGATAATATCCGTTTTTGTTTATTTTATTCGAATAACCAAATTATTCGAATATTCAAGTATCCGAATTCGTTTATCAGTCACCTAATATAAAATTTCATTCAAATTATTTACAAAAAATAAAGAAAATAAATTGAATAATTACTCGTCACCAATCACAATTTAAAGTTTAAAACCATACATATTAATTAAACATCCTTATCATAAAGGGGATGAAAATATCAAACACATCATCATACACCATTGATCATAAAAATTAAAATTTAAACATCCTAGATAAAGTATCAAATTAACATCATTGAAAAGATGGTACAACTTTTGTTCTTCTTTGCAATCATCCTTCCTTAATTTGTATCCTAACTAATTGCAGCTGCAAGAGAAAAATAAATAATATTAGTATAATGTTAATCTAAAATAATTAATATAATGTTAAGCATTCACTTTTACAAGATTTCATATAAAAGTTCATAGCATCATTATTACAATAATTAATATAATGTTATGGCATGAACTTTGTTTTGCTAACCCAAAACATGCAACTCTAGCCCTCATATCTTTATCTAAAAGTATATTTGTGGCCTTTATGTCTATGAAATATTACAAGCTTCACTCCATAGTGAAGATAAGCCAACCCCTTTGCCACATCCAAAATAATGTTTTTCCACTGAGGCCATGTCCATGGAAGCACCAATTCCACTATTTTTTTTGTGAAGGAAACAAATGGTCATCAAAATTCCCATTAGGCATATAATCATAAATAAGGTACCTATCTCCCCCCCCCCCAATCTCATTATCACCTTATCATCACCAGTCACACAACACCCTCTAAGTAGCACAAGATTCTGATGCTTCAAATTACTAATGATCTCAACTTCATTACAAAACTTTGCATTCCCTTGAAAATCGGATTCTATAATCTTCTTAACCGCAACAACACTTCCATCCAACAAAATTGGCTACTGTGGAATGTAGTGTAGTGTAGCCATTGTGGACTGTAGGATAAGCTCAGTACTTCCAAAACTTTCAAGTTGTTGTATAATCTGAGCCTAATTACCAACAATGAGTTATTGCATACTACTCATATTTTGCAACTAACTATCAAAATTATCCTTATTATCAACCTCTTTTTTCTCAGAAAATTTAAACAAAAATAAGGGTTTAGGAGGCAAAGACAAATAGGTTTCCAATCTGGTATGTATCAAATACATTGTAAAAATATTACCAATTAAATTTATCCACGTAACTCGTAATAATAAAGTCGACATATAAAGTCGCAACATATATCATTTTCCATTAACAATTATGTGAAATTTTATACGGTTGACGACATTATATATCAAAATAGTCTTTTGTCAGTGCACTTTTTTTTTGGTGCAGAAGGGGCCTAACGGCAAAAAAAAAACTAAATAGATAAAGCATCGTTACAATCATTCCCCAACAAAGCTAGGATATCAATAGGAGGATCCTTACTACTAATAATATCAAAATTACAACTATGACCCAAATCCGCAAGCTTGTCCGCACATCTATTACCTTCCCGTTTCGTGTGACTAAGTTTCACATTCCAAGGCTTTCTTAGAAGATGACGACATTCCATGATCAAACTCCCATTTGGGTGATTCTTAACGTCTCCCTCCTTTATGAGATTGACAGCATTGCTAGAGTCAGTTTCCACTTCTAAGTTGGGAATTCTTCTATCCCAAGCAAATATGAGACTTTTTATGCATCTCAATTACATTATTACATTACATATATCGATACATACAAAAAGACACGCACAAAATTGTTTTCTTTTTAAAAAGATACTTCAAATTTGATGAAAAAATAATACTATATATAACGGGAGGAGTTACTGGAAGCTACTTGAGCTCCAACAGACTATGTGCAGAATATTCTCAACCTTCTCCGCTTCTCATTATCCACGATATACTTACTACTACTATTCACCTTCACCTGCTCTCCAGCACCAGAGACCCATCTAACATTGCTGGATTTTCTAGATTCTGACCTAGATCTTGCCAGAGAAAGCTTGAATTCGGTGAACATCATGCCTCTTGAGTTGTATTTCCTTAGCCCCGCCAATCCTACTTGTGCCTTTTTAGCAACTTTAGTATTTTCTGAAAACCAAACAAAGGGTGAAAAAAGACAAAAATGATCAGTGTGATATATTAGATACGTGTGTTAATGAATCGAAAGCCACTGGGAGCTTGAAAAGTTGAAATTGAATTAGTATTCAGATCCGATGATTGTGTTTATGCACTTGGCTGCTGCATGCAAATGGGCACGAACCTATATATATACACTACTACTATTTTGTTTGTTGGCTTGCTGATTAATAGTGGCAAGCTTCATGTGCTTTCAAGTCTTAATTTCCCCAAATAAGCCTGTAGATTTATGTAAATACCATACGTACCTATATATATATATACACACACACACACTACTACTAGTTTGTTTGTTTGCTTGCTTATTAATTAGAGACAAGCTTCATGTGGTTTCAAGTCTTAATTTCCCCAAATAAGCCTGTGGTTTTATGTAAATACCATAGGGCAGGTGTTCACAATTTAGACACATTCCACGTTCAAAATGTACATTTTATTTGGACATTTTACAAAAATAAGTGAATTTATATAGCACAAAACTACAACTCTATAATACTTATATAATAGAGGTCATATGAAAAGTAACATTTTTCTAAATAAATGCAACTTAATTTTTATAAACGGCTCATTTTGAATTGCTTGAGATCAAGATCCAATTTAGAAAGCCTCTTTTTCACAATGTATGCCATTTCAAGTACATATCACTTTGTCCTTTGTCTACTGTACAAATCATGATTCCAAATAAACTAGTATACACAAACGAGTTGTATTGAATAAAAAGAGTTGATGTCAAATGATTTTTATTATACACGTATTATACGGTTAAATATTATTATTGACTTTAATAAAGTCAATAATAATCTTATATTTGTAACCGACGGAGCATCACTTAAGGTATTGATAGAGGATTGTTTCAGGGGTATATTTACGTAATTTTTTAAATTTCAAAAGTACATAGTAATACAAAAGTTTGTTATTTTGAAATTGCTACTTAGTTTTGTATAATACATATGATCATAATCTAATTTTTTATTATATTAAAATAGTAAGTAAATGAGGGAAAAAGAAGGCCCCTGACTTGCAACGAAATGCATACTAGTTTTTGTATAATAATCCAAATGCAAATTGTTTTTTATTTTATTTTATTTTATTTGTTATTAACACGAGATGCATAAATAATATTACATTTATTCCTGTTAGAGTATATATATTATCCCACATTATATACATTGAGAAATTATGTCTAGTTTATAATGACTTGGGTCAACTCTTCTCATAGCCAATTAGTTTTGAGTTAGGGAGCTTGATGTCTTTATATACTAAACTTTGGGCCCATTTTATAAGTCTAATATGGTATCAGAGTGGGCTATCCTTCGGCCTAATTAAATACTCTTCTTAACCTTCATTCTTATCCACTTGCAGTCCACTTTCTTTTTGTCAAAATTACCCATTTCTTAACTAGTACCACTTATCAATTGAGCCAATAGTTGTCCGTGGTTTACTAAATTTCTTCTGGACTTGTCTTTGTTATTAGTTTCTTCTAAGCTTGCTTATCTATATGAAGAAGAGTGTTAGAGTATATATATTGTCTCACATTGAATACTGTGAGAAATTATTTTTAGTTTATAATGGCTTGGACCAACTCTTCTTCTAGCCAATTGATTTTGAGTTAGAGAGCTTGATATCTTTATATACTAGACTTTGAGTCCATTTTATAAATCTAACTCTTGTGTTTTTTCATGCATGTGCCGTAGTTTTGTCCTTTAATAAATTGATTTGTAAGAAGTCATTTTTTTAGAGGAGTTTCAACGCCGTATAAACAAGAAAAAGAATAGATTAGTCAACAATGTTGAAGGCAGTTTTGCAAAAGACCACCCAACCCTTACGGTAAACAACCTGCCTCTTACGTTTTCTTAAACACTTGGTTCTAGTCCTGTCAACTGCTAAATCACTATTCTGTTTTCTTTTAGAGCCCGTTCGACAACGACTTATTTTAAAATGACTTAAAGTTAAAAATATAAATTGATTTATAAGTTGTTTTAAGTTGTGACTTATAAGTTAAAGCGTTCGGCATCAATTTGACTTATAAGTCAGAAATTAAGTTAAAACAAGTTATGAAGGTGTTCGACTCATAATGACTTATAAAATTAAAATCAAATGTAAAGATTACTAAAAAAGATATTAATAAAAAGAGGGACAAAATAGACATTACATTTGGTCAAGCTCACTTATTTTAAAATGACTTACAAATACTTGCTTATTTTTTTTTTGACTTAAAAATCAAACTTATAAGTAGAAAAATAAGTCATTGCCAAACAGGGAATACTGACAAATGACTTAGTTTGACCAACTTATATAAGTTGGTTGACCAACTTATAAGTCACTGCGGAACAAGATCTCAATCTCCCTAATTGTTGGAATTTTTACATAATTTCTATTCCTAAAAAGTTGAATAGGACCCGATAGCACTCCCTTCGTCTTATAAAAGATGATCAACAATATTTTGGGTGACAAGATTCGATACAAAAAGAAGATACAAAATGATATGGATGGTAGTTATTGGTTTGACCATTGAATCCACCCATCTATGGTGGAACATCCACTAATTATAATCCGATACATAATTTTGTACCATTTTTTTTGTGGCCATTTTTTTTCACCGTAATATTACTCAAAGACGACTTTGTTGCATTTTTTATGCAAATTAAAAAACTTAAATTAGAAGAGAGTATCAATTAAGTTCCATCTTTGTCTATGATGGACCCTACATAACTACGGTAAAACATTAGGAGAAAATAATACCTAACAAACCGGTACATACACTAGCATGAGAAAATTTAGCATATGCACTTTTTCTTTGGGTTTAATAATGGAAGAATCTGCAAAAAAATTATTGGAAGAGTTTATTTCGAAAGCATAGAAACTAAAAAATAAAAAATCGCTCACTTTCTTCTTAAAAATAGAGAGATATAGAGGAGAAATTTTTCATCCACGACAATTAGTTTGGAAGAGTTTTTCGGAAAACATAAAACAATAAATTAAAATAATGAAAAAATCAAGTTCCACATCTTAAAAATCAAGAGCCCATACTGCCATCAATTATTATATGATGTTGGTTTCATATTTTTAGGTAGTAATAGTATACTAGTAATATATTGGGAATTGATATTTCCACTACAAAAGTGATAGTTCCACAAGTTTTCCTCTCACATGAATAGTAAATGGGTCCCACGCTTATGTGAGAGAGATCTTGTGAAAATATCAATTTTTTACTTGCGGGAATAACAATTCCCCTATATATTTTTGTGTCAATAGCATATCTGACCCCAAAGTATACAATCATTTACAAGTGGTACCACAATTTTAATTCTCTTGATACCCACCCCATGAACATATAAGACTGATATCGATTGTGGGCAAATTTAAAGAAAAAAAATAGTCGAAATGGTAACAAGCTTCAGCCAACTGAGTATATGGATTGAACTTAATTGTATAAAAACATTCAAATACTACTCAAATACTGCTCGTCCGATTTCAAATTTAGAGGTTAATCGTATTTTGACAACTTTTTGTAGGGTAGAGTTTGATTTTTTAGGGTTGATAGTGGAAAAGTTGGCAGATAAGTCACTTACTGCCACTCTACAAAAATATACATGAGATTTTTACCTCATACGGCTCCTCGCTCAAACTTACTTAAACTATTTCGGGTCTATCATGGTTACTTAAAACTTACTTTGGGGAGCGAGGAGTGAGAATTTATATTTCGTGGTCCCACTTGTAATACAGTGCATATTTTGGAATTAATATATTATTTTTTTCATATATATTTTCAGTCTCAATACTTTCTCTCCCGTGTATGAAACTCCTAAATTTAAGAAAAAACAGACTTCTCTCTTCACAGTCATTTCGTGCGTATGGTCCCAAAAAAGGGGAACCATAAATTTGTAAAGAACCAACTCCGAGGTTGGCATTCTGCATACTAACTGCAGGATTGCAGGCATCAATGGTAAACCAATTCCTCTTGCTCCAATCTATAACTAGCCACCCCGAGACTTGTGGTTGCTGGCAGACCATGAACAATGATGCTTTTAATATATCAAAAATTTGTGTTTACCCTAGGTCCTCAAGTTTAAACTCTTCCATAAATCTCTCTACCTTTGAGTGGGTATATGTCCCAAAAGTGCAGGTATTAGAAGGTTGCCTTCAACATTACCAATTTTCTTCTTCATGTAACTAATTCTTATTATGCTTTTATGCAAAGCACATATTACACGCAGAATTGCAGTCATGAAAGCTGACATCTACACAAAATATAAAAGATAAAACATAAAAACCTCCCACGCTAGAGCGCAGTTTTTTTTTTAAACTACTAAATACTTTCAAAATAATCATGTGAAATCAAATAATCCTGCCCTAATCCAATGAAGAAAACTTATAATAACTTATAGTAGTAACAATAATTTTTATATAGGTCAATATAATTAATTGTGCATTCAAATATCTCAAGAAAAATCTAACAGTAATCAAAATACTATAATATAAAGAGAGTAAAAATATATAAGAATAGTATGTAAAACTAGTGGTTTTACACCATCCAATAACAACATGCCACATAGTTAATTTAGGAGAAAAATAAGGAATTTAAATCGAATTAACTAATTGTGTAATTATTATTGGCAAAATAACCAATTTGTTTTGGTTTTATTTTAGTTTTTGTATGTTTTTTTTTCCAAAAATCTCCATATATTATTTTTGAGAGTATTAATATAATTCCCCAATACTGCTACTTCATTAAATAAGTCACTGTAAAAAAAAAAAAAGAAGAGAAAAATGCTGAGTTGTAATTTTTTTCCCGAATGTATGAAAGTAGGGACAATAATATTTTTTACTATATCATTCTTCTCAAATGGCTATTAATCTCCATGAAAATCGGGTTTCTCAGTTTAATCAATGAAAAGATGATCATAGTTAATTTGCAAAAATTAAAATTTGAATTCCGACACATTTATTTTAATTTCTAAAATAACACATTTTTGTTCTTGGTAATAATTTTTAAGTAGTTTTCAATATAGACTATTGCACTAACTAAAATAAAATAAAATTAATAACAAAATGGGTCGTGTTGCCCATTATTATTTACCTTAGTAAAACTGTTTAATTACTCATATTGAATTTAAATCCATTAAGTTTCTCCTAAATTACCTACATGACTACATACCATGTGTTATTGGATGGTGTGAAAAACAATAGTTGTAGATTGGCTCCTTAGATAATTTATTCTCGTAATATAATATATTTACTGAAGAAATTTAATAGTAATTAAACGCACTAATCTAATATATTTACTAAACATAAATAATAATAGAAATTAAACACTAGTAGTATCTATTTAATAAAAAATCTAATAGTAATTAAGAACTCTAATATACTATATATATTGAAAAATCTAAATAGTAATTAAACACACTAATAGAAATTTTATAAAGATTTATTGAACTTTCATTAATATAAAGTCCTTGGTAGAAAATTAGAAATCACCAAATCATATGAATTTCAAATATATGTTTTTCATATTGATACAGTTGGATTTATCTTAAAAAATCCTAGAGAAGAACATATTAACCCTATAGGTATCTCCCTGTTTTACTTAATTTATATATAAAAACTTTCTATTCTCTCAGAATTATTTACAAACAACTAATTAAATTAATTCAACAATCTTTGATTTTTAAATAAAAGGAATAACGATACAAGTGTAATTTCACTCGTGCCTAGCACGTGATTTTTAACTAGTTTATCCTTGGAAAAAAAGAAAAAAGAAAAAGAAAAAAAAGGACACCTAAAAGCCATCTAAAACCACAATCGTTGTATTGTTTCGTTGTATAGAGATTTCTAGCTCACAACAGATTTTCTACATAATGTAGCCAGCACTATTGAAACTCGATTAATATGTCTAAGTGGGAACAATAACCTACAAGTTATCTGAAACCAAGGTTCTAAAAGGCGCTGCGCTAGGCGGGCGGCCGGAGGGGGCCTAGGCGGGGCCCTAGGCGTGATTTTTATTTTAAGTCAATTTTAATATTTTATCTTACATTTATCCAAACAAAATAATAATATAAAGCAAAATAATTTTATAATAAAGATAATAAAGGTGTTTGCTTAAAGTTCAAACATATCTATATTGCCAATGTCAAAGTTCAAATACAAAACATGCAATTGTTCAAAGTTTAAACACAAACAAATAATCAAAAATACAAACTAATAGTCCTCATCTCCACATCCCTCTATATCTCTAACTCTTCTTCTCCATATCCCTCCAAGATAATGTCCCCATCGGACTCACACTCATACTCCTTTAAGATAATATGACCCACGACGTTATTTTGTAGCTTAATTATTAAATTAAAAAAAAAACAAAAACAATTGCAGCCCTAATTTCTCCGCCTAGGCCCACGCTTAGGACCCTAATTTCTCCGCCTTGCCCGCCTAGGCCCGCGCCTAATCCCACCTAATCTCCTAAAGGGATTTTTTTGCCGCATTGGGCCTAGGCGTGGCGCTAGGGGGGCCTAGCGCCTAGGCAGGGCCTAGGCGGGGATTTTTAGAACATTGTCTGAAACATAAGTGTAGACTATTAGGGGAATTTCTTGTTCGAATTGAAATGATCTATCTACTAATTAGCGTGCAACCATTATGTTCACTGCATTGAAAGGTCATGCCAGCATCAGACAATTGAATCCAGTTTTATAATCGTGGAAAATGTTGGTTGAATCCAATTTTAGAATCACTAAAAAAGTGAGGCCGAATAACTAATTAATGTAGTTATCATAACTAGGATAACTTCTTTTACCTTTTTGTGTCTGGTAAAACAGATAACTAATCAACAACATAATACTCGGCACTGAATACACACATGATCCTATGAGCATTTGGAGTATTTTCATGACAATAAAAAACAGCCTATGCTGTTTCCACAAACTAGAGTTTGTAAGGATGTAACAAAAAATGTAAGCAGTGTTCTATTGTTTCATTATCCTAACTGTCATCAAGACACCCAAATTATTAACACTAATGTTTCAGGACTAAGATGATACCTGTTCGAATGGGGTTTTCATTTCAGTAAATAAAGCATTATTTGCCAGCATGACCGCAGATGCGAAGTGAGTTATTGTGATACAGAAATTCAATAACTACGGTACTGGTGCAAAAAGACCATACCCTTCCAAAGCTCAATTTCATACACTGAAGTTCTAAAACAGCATCAATTTTCAGGAAGAAGATGAGATTGTAGTGCACATACAATTACAACATCACAAGTTGTTATTAGACATCAGATACCCATCTGTTTTTTGTTTGGGATAACTCTTCGAATTCTATTTTGGAAATGAATCTTACATTTAGTAGGAATGTTATTTTGGAATGAGTCCTATTTCTAATATATATTTTTATTATATGCAAAGAGTCCTAATTAATTATGAAAGGTGAATTCTGGTTAATCTATAAATTGAGTATAATGTTTAGTTGTTGATGTGTAGCACAACCAAAAATCACGTAGCATCCTAAGAGTTGAGACATGATGTGCATTGGTTTTGGTTGTGTGTGAGAGAGGGTTTTTGGCTGCAGCATTTAGTCTGTGCAACAAGTAAACCGTGTAGATTATAATATATTGAAGTTGGTTTGCCGAGTAGGTCATTGAGGACTAAACCACGTTAAATCTTGTATTGTTTCTCTCTGTTTATTTTATTGCTTGTTGTGTTGACTTAGTTCCCAATAAATGGTATCAAACCTAGGTTGATTGGATCCAAGATAGAGGAAATTAATTGGCGGATTAGTGTGATGAATAAAGAAGATTGAAGGAGATGGATTCGAGGTTCATTGATATTGATGAACAAGAGATTTTGCGCTTATGGAGAGTCACCGTTTCAGTTGCTAGTTGATAGAGATGAGGATTATGGAAATGAAGATGAAAATCAAGATAACGACATTGCTGCTGATGATGATGCTGTTGAACTTAGAGATGATACTGAAGATTTTGACGATGATATTAAAGAGAAGATGATGTTATTGATGTTGAAGATGCAGATAATACGGATGATAGTAGCGACTACGACAAAGGATTACAATGATGAAGTTGAAGTATTTTGAGAATTTGAGTAGAGGGAAGAATTCGTAGGAATCTTAGAAAGGAATCTTATTTTAGAAGGAGACCTATTTTTAGGGTAAATCTCACTTAACAACCTGAGATTTACACATTTTTCCACATTACCACCTAAGTTTCAAAAGTAGACACATAACACAAAGTATTGAGGCTAAGGGCCATTGTTAGTTTTTTCGTCTAATATAACCGTGTATGACTGATACTCGCGCAAAGAGGTTGGACATGTCTAACAACTAAATGTTGTGGAAAGTGTCCAATGTCTTAAAAAAAATTTAAAATTATTCCGGCCAAACGGTCTTTAGATTATCTAACATCAAATTGATAGGAATTTGAAGTTCGATTCTCTCAATTTTGAGAGGTTGTAAAATGTATGCTTTAATCTGTTCAGCAACAACCTTACGCTAAATTAATAGTATGAAATTATTTCAAAATTTCCAGAGATGAGAAGTAAAAACTTTTGAGAGAGAATGTTAAAAACTTTCGAGGGAGGGAAAGTTAAAATCTTTTGAGGGAGAGTTAAAATCTTTTGAGCGAGAGAAAGTGAGTAATTTAGAGACTGAAAATTAAAATTTTGGGACTGTTAAAATCCTACGAGAGAGAGTTAAAAACATTGAAGCGGGAGAAAGCGAATAATTTAGAGAATATTTAAATTTTCGGAAAATTAAGAAGTAAAAACTTTTTTTAGCATGGAAAGTTAAAATTTTTTGAGAGAGAGAAAATTAAAAACTTTTGAGCGAGACGTAACGAATAATTTAGAGACTGGAATTCAACATTGTGGAGAGAAGTAAAAACTTTTGAGTGAGCGAATGTTTAAAAACTTTTGAGAAAGAGAATGCTAAAAGCTTTGGAGCGAGATAAAGTTAAAACAAACTTTTGTGCGAGAGAGTTTAAATCTTTTGCGGGAGAGAAAGTTTAAACTTTTGAGCCAGAGAAAGAAAATAATATAGAGCCTAGAATTTAGAAATCTGGAGAGACAAGTATAAACTTTGGAGAGGGAATGTTAAAAACTTTTTTGGGATAAAAAGTCAAAATAATATGAGGAATAGAAAGTTTAAAACTATTGAGCTAGAGAAAGTGAATAATTTGGAGACTGAAATTTAACAATTCAGAGAGATAATAAGTAAAAACTTTCTTTGGAGAAAAAAGTGAATCTTTTGAGGAACAGAAGTTGAAAACTTTTGAGTGAGAAAAAGTGAATAATTTAGAGACTGTAATTTAAAATTTTGCAGAGAAGTAAAAACTTTTGAGAGAAACATAATGTTAGAAAATTTTGACGGAGCGAAATTGAATAATCCAGGGAAGGAATTTTCAAAATTTGGAGAGATAAGTAAAAACTTTTGAGGGAGAAAAAGGGAATAATTTAGAGACTGAAATTTAAAATATTGGAGATTTAAGAAGTAAACTTTTTAAGAAGAAAAGTTAAAACCTTTCGAGGGAGAGAAATTTAAAAACCTTTGAATGGAATAGTGAATAATTTAGACATGGAATTTAAAATTTTCAGAGATGAGTAAAAACTTTGGAGAGAATTTCAAAAAGTTTTGTGATAGAATGTTCAAAACCTTTTGAGAATTGAAAAATTAAGAGTCTGAAATTTAAAATTTTGGAAAGATAACAAGTAAAAACTCTTAAGAGAGAGAATGTTAATAATTTTGAAAGATAGAAAGTATACACTTCCTATGGAGAGTGTGAGAAACTTTCGAGCAAGAGAGTGCAATTTTGATATTTAAGAAGTAAAAATTTGGAGAGCTAAGTAGTAACAACTTTTTAAGGAGGAGAAATTGAAATCTTTTGAGGGAGAAAAAGTTAAAAACTTTTTGAGCGAGAGAAAGTGAGTAATTTAGAGATTGAAATTTAAATTTAAACGTTTGGACAGATAAGTTGAGCGAGAATGTTAGAAACCTTTGAGGGAGATAAATTTAAGAGTTAAATGCATTTTGCATTCCCCAAGTTTACCCGCATCCTATATTTCAATACGTGAAACTTTGCATCCTGCACTTTTAGCGAACCGGCAAATAACTCCCTCCGACCCAAAATTAGTCACTAAAAGTGCAAAATCCGTCACATTTAAACACTAACCCCGTCACTTTTAGCGACGGATTTTGGGGCCGGAGGGTGTTATGTGCCGGTTCGCTAAAAAAGCGGGATGTAAAGTGTCACATTTTGAAGTATAGGATGCAACATGTAAAATGGGACAAACTTGGGGAATGCAAAGTTCATTTAACTCTAAAGTTGATAACTTTTGAGCGCGAGAGAGTAGTTTAGAGACTCAAATTTAAAAATTACGAGAGATGAGAACTAAAAACTCTTGTGAGAAAGAATGTTTAAAACTTTTAACAGAGTTAAAATCATTTGGAGGGAAAGTTAAAATCTTTTGAGCCGAGAAAGTGAATATTTTAAAGATTGAAATTTTAAGATTTGGAGAGTTAAGAAGTAAAACTTTTTTAGGAGGAAAAGTAAAAATCTTTAGAGGTAGACAGTTTAAAAAATTTTGAGCGAGAGAGAGTAAATACTTAAAGACTAGATTTTAAGAATTTGGAGAGATACGCAAAAACTTCTGAGAGAGCGAATGTTAAAAATTTTTGAGGCTCAACGAATAAAAGTTACTCTAGGGATAACATGTTAATCTTCCCCAAGAGCTCACATCGACGGGAAGGTTTGGCACCTCGATGTCGGCTCTTCGGAGAGAAAGTTAACAACTTTTAAACGAGAGAGAATATAATTTAGAGACTGAAAATTAAAAATTTGGAGACACGAAGTACAAACTTTTCAGAGAGAATGTTAAAAATTTGGCAATATAGGAAGTATAAACTTTTGAGGGAGAGAATAAATAATTTAGAGACTGAAATTTAAAAGTCCGGAGATATAAGAAGTAAAATTTTTGAGGGAGCAGGTTAAAAAATTCGAAAGAAAGGAAATATGAACTTTCAAGGGGGAGAAAATGAAAAACATTTAGGATAGAGAAACTTTCGAGCGAGAGAAAGAGAATAATTTAGATATTGAAAATTTAAAATTTGGAGAGTTAAGAAGTAAAAGGTTTTTTTGGAGGAAATGTTAAAATCCTTTGAGCGAAAGAAAGTTAAAACCAATTGAGAGAGAGAGTGTGTGAATAATTTAGAGATAGGAATTTAAAAATTTAAAGAGAAGAAAACTTTATGAAGAAACAACGTTAAGCAAAAACTACTGAGAGCGAAAGTTACAAACTTTTGAGTGAGAGAAAGAGTGAGTAAATTAGAGACTGAAATTTAAAAACTTTTCAGAGCGAATGTCAAAAGCTTTTGAGCATGAGAAACTTAAAATCTTTCGTGAGAGAGAAAGTTAAAAAGTTTTGAGCGAGATAAGTTGAATAATTTAGAGACTGAAATTATAAAAATGGGAGATTTAAGAAATAAGAAGTTTTTTAGGAGAAAAAGTTAAAAACTTTTGAGCAAGACAAAAGTGAGTACTTTAGAGACTGAAAATCAAAAAAGAGGTAGATGAGAAGTAAAAACTTTGGATAGAGTTAAAATTTTTGGAGTCAAAAGTCAAAAACTTTTAAGGGAGAGAAAGTGGATAATTTAGAGACTGGAATTTAAAATTTTGAAAAGATAAGTAAAATCATTAGAGAGAGAATGTTAGAACTTTTAAGAGAGTGAGTTAAAAACTTTTTAGCGAGAGAAAGTGAATAGTTTAGCGACTGAACTTTAAAAGTTTGGAAAGAGGAGTAAAATTTTGAAATATGAAACTTTTAAGGGGGAGAAAGTGAAAAACTTTTGGGAAAGAGAAACTTTCAAGCGAGAGAGTGAAAAATCTAGAGACAGAAATTTTAAAATTTGGATAGTTAAGAAGCAAAAAGTTCAAATCTTTTGAGAGAAAGAAAGTAAAAAAAACTTTTGAGAGAGTAAATAATTTAGGGGCTGAAATCTAAAAATTTGGAGAGTTAAGAAATAAAAAAGATAAATTTTTTAAGTCATTCAAGGGAGAGAAATTTTTTAAAAAATTCAGCGAGAAAGTGAATAATTTAGAGACCGACATTTAAATATTTGGTGAGAGAAGTAAAAATTTTGAGAAAGCGAATGTTCAAAAAATTTTGAGGGGTACAAAAGGTCCAAAAAATCTTCAGACAAAGTGAATAATTAAGGGTCTGAAATTTAAAATTTTGGAGAGACGAGAAGTAAAAGCTTTCGAAGAGAGAATGTTAAACTTTTGAGAAAGAAAGTTAAAATCTTATGAGGGAGAGAGAGCAAATAAGTTAGGGACTGAAATCTAAAAATGTAGAGGGTTAAGAAGTAAAAACTTTTTTAGGAGAAAAAGTTAAAATCTTTCGAGGGAGAGAAATTTTAAAAAGTTTGAGCGAGAAAGTGAATAATTTGAGAGGCTGAGATTTAAATATTTGGAGAGATGGGTAAAGACTTTGATAGAGAGAATGTTCAAAAACTTTTCAGACAGTGACTAATTAAATGTGCGAAATTTAGAATTTTGGATAGATAAGTAAAAACGAGAGAGAGAATGTTTCTAATATTGAAAAATAGGAAGTATACACTTTTGATGGAGAAAGTGAAAACCGTTCGAGAAAAAGAAACTTTCAAGCTAGAGAGAGTGAAATTTTGATATTTAAGAAGTAAAAACATTTTAGGAGTAAAAGTTTAAAAAAATAAATAAGAGAAAGTGAATAATTTAGAGCCAAAAATTTAAAAATTTGAAGAGATGTAAAACGTTTGAAGGAGAGATGGTGAATAATTCAAAGACCGAAATTTAATATTTTGGAGATCTATAAGAAGAAAATACTTTTTAAAAAAGAAAAATTAAAATCTTTTTTGAGATAGAATGTTAAAAAAACTTAAGAGGGGCAGAAAGTTAACAACTCTTGAGCGAGAGAAAGTGAGAATGTTTATAATTTTGAAAAATAGGACGTATACATTTTTGATGGAGAGAGTGTGAAAACCTTTTGAGAAAAACAAACTTTCAAGCAAGATAGAATGAAATTTTGATATTAAGAAGTAAAAACATTTCCAGGAGTAAAAGTTAAAAAAAAATTAGTAGAGAAATTGAATAATTTAGAGCCAGAAATTTAAAATTTTGGAGAGCTAAGAAGTGAAAACTTTTTTAAAATGTAAAATTCAAATCTTTTGAGGGAGAGAGAGAGTAATTTATAGACTAGAATTTAAAAGTTTCGACAGATAAGAATTAAAAACTTTTCAGACAAAATTTTATAATCTTTCAAGGGAGAGAAAGTTAAAAACATTTCAACAAGAGAAAGTAAGTAATTTAGAGATTGGAATTTAAAATATTGGAGAGATAAGAAGGTAAAGCTTTTGAGAAAGAATGTTAAAAACTTTTAAGGGAGAGAGTTAAAATCTTCTACATAAAAGGAAGTAAAATTTTTTGGAGAAGAGAAAGTAAATTAGAGAACAAAATTTAAATTTTGGAGAGACGAGAATTAAAAGCTTTTGAAGAATGTTAAAAACATTTGAGAAAGGGAAAGTTAAATCTTTCGAGAGAGAAATTTAAAAACTTTTGAGCAAGAAGTTGAATAATTTAGAGACAGAAATTTAAAATTTTGGAGAGATAACAAGAAAAAACTCTTGAGAGAGAATGTTAATAATTTTGAAAGACATGAAGTATACACTTCCTACAGGGAGTGAAAAACTTTTGAGAAAGAGAAACTTTCGAGCAAGAGAGTTAGATTTAAGAAGTAAAAACTTCGAGAGCTAAGAAGTAACAACTTTTTTAGAAGGAAAAATTAAAATCTTTTTAGGGATAAAAAGTTAAAAACTTTTAGAGCGAGAGAAAAGTTTTAAGCGAGAATTTTATAAACTTTTGAGGGAGATAAAGTTAAGAGTTAAATGCACTTTGCATCCCCAAGTTTGCCCCATTTTGCACATTGCATCCTATATTTCAAAATGTGACGCTTTGCATCCTGTACTTTTAGCGAACCAGCACATAACATTCTCCGACCCAAAATTCGTCACTAAAAGTGCAAAATACATCACTTTTAAACACTAACCCCATCGCTTTTAGAGACGGATTTTGGATCAAAGAGTATTGTGTGCCGGTTTGCTAAAAGCGCAGGATGCAAAGTGTTAAGTGTCACATTTTGAAGTATAGAATTCAATGTGCAAAATGAGATAAACTTGGGGGATGCAAAGTACATTTAACTCTAAAGTTAATAACTTTTGAGCGAGAGAAAGTGAGTAATTTAAATACTGAAATTTTAAAACTTGGAGAGATACAAAATAAAAACTTAATTTAAAGAGAAAAGAAAACTTTTTGAAGAAACAACGTTAAGCAAACACTTCTGAGAGAGAGTTACAAACCTTTGAGCGAGAGAAAGTGAGTAAATTAGAGACTAAAATTTAGAAACTTTTGTGAGAATGTCAAAGGCTTTTGAGCAAGAAAAACTTAAAATCTTTTGGGGGGGAGTAAAAAATTTTGAGCGAGAGAAGTTGAATAATTTAGAGACTGAAATTTTAAAAATTGGAGATTTAAGAAATAAAAAGTTTTTTAAGAGGAAAAGTTAAAACCTTTTGAGCAAGACAAAATTTAGTAATTTAGAGACTGAAATTCAAAAAAGATGAGAAGTACAAACTTTTCATAGAGTTAAAATTTTTGAAAGAGAAGTCAAAAACTTTTAAGGGAGATAGTGGAAAATTTAGAGACTGGAATTTCAAATTTTGGAGAGATAAGTAAAATCTTTCGAGAGAGAATGTTAGAACTTTTTAAGAGAGTTTAAAAAGAGAGAGAAAACACTTTTGAGCGAGAGAAAGTGAATAGTTTAGCGACTGAACTTTAAAAGTTCGGAGAGACGAGTAAAATTTGAAATATGTAACTTTTAAGAGGGGAGAAAGTGAAAAACTTTTGGGAAAGAGAAACTTTCGAGCGAGAGAGTGAAAAATCTAGAACCTGAAATTTTAAAATTTGGGTAGTTAAAAAGTTCAAATCTTTTGAGGGAAAGAAAGTTAAAAAATAACTTTTGAGAGAGTAAATAATTTAGGGACTGAAAACTAAAAATTTGGAGAGTTAAGAAGTAAAAACTTTTGAAGAGAGAATGTTAAAAACACATGAGAAAGAGAAATTAAAAATCTTATGAGGGAGAGTGTACAAGTTAGGGACTGAAATCTAAAAATTTAGAGTTAAGAAATAAAAACTTTTTTAGGAGAAAAAGTTAAAATCTTTCGAGGGAGAGAAATTTAAAAAAGTTTGAGCGAAAAAGTGAATAATTTGAGACAGTGACTAACTAAGGGTCTGAAATTTAGAATTTTTGATATATAAGTAAAAACGGGAGAGAGAGAGAGAGAGAATGTTTATAATATTGAATAATAGGAAGTATACACTTCTCATGGAGAAAGTGAAAACTGTTAAGAGAAAAAGAAACTTTCAAGCTAGAGAGAGTGAAGTTTTGATATTTAAGAAGTAAAATCTTTTTAGGAGTAAAAGTTTAAAAAAAATAAGAGAGAGTGAATAATTTAGAGCCAAAAATTTAAAAATTTGAAGAAAAGAAGTAAAACCTTTGAAGGAGAGATGGTGAATAATTTAAAGACCGAAATTTAATATTTTGGAGAGAGCTATAAGAAGAAAATAGTTTTTAAAAAGGAAAAATTAAAATCTTTTGAGGAAGAAATTAAAAACTTTTGAGATAATTTTAAAAACTTAAGAGGGCAGAAAGTTAACAACTCTTGAGCGAGAAAAAGTAATTTAGAGACTGAAATTTAAAATTTTTGATAGACGAGAAGTAAAAACTTTTAGAGAAAGAAAGTAAAAAACTTTTCAGGGAGAGAAAGTTAAAATCTTTTGAACAGAAAGTAAACTAGAGACCGAAATTTAAAATTTTGGATTTGGACCGATGAGAAGTAAAAACTTTTAAGAGAGAATGTTAAAAACTTTTGAAAAAGAGAATGTTAAATATGAGAGAGTGTGTTAAAATCTTTTGAGGGAGAGAATGTAAAACATATTTTGAGAGAGCAAATAATATAGGGATAGAAATCTAAAATTTGGAAAGTTAAGCAAAAACTTTTTTAGGAAAAAAATTAAAAATCATTCGAGGTAGAGTAATTTGACAAACTTTTCAGCGAGAGTGAATTATTTTAGAGACCGACATTAATATATTTGGAGAGATAAGTAAAAACTTTGAAAGAGAGAGTGTTGAAAAAGTTTTGAGGAACAGAATGTTCAAAACCTTTTGAGACAGTGAATAATTACCAGTTGAAAATTTAAAATTTTGGATAAGTAAATAAAAACGAGAGAGAGAGAGAGAGAATGTTTATAATTTTGTAAAATAGGAAGTATACATTTTTGATAGAGAGAGTGAAAACCTTTTGAGAAAAACAAACTTTCAAGCAAGAGAGAATGAAATTTTGATATTAAGAAGTAAAAACATTTCCAGGAGTAAAAGTTAAAAAAAAAAATTAGTAGGGAAAGTGAATAATTTAGAGCCAGAAATTTAAAATTTTGGAGAGCTAAGAAGTAAAAACTTTTTTAAAATGTAAAATTCAAATCTTTTGAGGGAGAGAGTAATTTATAGACTAGAATTTAAAAGTTTCGACAGATAAGAATTAAAAACTTTTCAGACAAAATGCTATAATCTTTCAAGGGAGAGAGTTAAAAACATTTCAACAAGAGAAAGAAAGTAATTTAGAGATTGGAATTTAAAATATTGGAGAGATAAGAAGGTAAAGCATTTGAGAAAGAATGTTAAAAACTTTTAAGGGAGAGAAAGTTAAAATCTTCTACATAAAAGGAAGTTAATTTTTTTGGAGAAGAGAATGTAAATTAGAGAGCAAAATTTAAATTTTGGAGAGACGAGAACAAAAAGCTTTTGAAGAATGTTAAAAACATTTGAGAAAGGGAAAGTTAAAATCTTATGAGGGAGAAAGTTAAAAACTGCTGGGGGGGGGGGGGGGCGGAATGAATAATTTAGAGACTGAAATTTAAAAAATTGGAGTTAAGAAGTAAAAACTTTGTTAGGAGGAAAAGTTAAAATCTTTCAAGAGAGAAATTTAAAAACTTTTGAGCAAGAAGTTGAATAATTTAGAGACAGAAATTTAAAATTTCGAGAGAGAAGTAAAAACTTCGAAGAGAGAATGTTCAAAAACTTTGAGAATTGAATAATTAAGGGTGAAATTTAAAATTTTAGAGAAATAACAAGTAAAAACTCTTGAGAGAGAATGTTAATAATTTTGAAAGACATAAAGTATACACTTCCTACGGGGAGTGAATAACTTTTGAGAAAGAGAAACTTTCGAGCAATAGAGTTAGATTTAAGAAGTAAAAACTTCGAGAGCTAAGAAGTAAAAACTTTTGTAGAAGGAAAAATTAAAATCTTTTTAGGGATAAAAAGTTAAAAACTTTTTGACCGAGAGAAAGTGAGTAATTTAAAGACTGAAATTTAAATTTAAGTGTTTGGATAGATAATTAAAAAACATTTGAGCGAGAATTTTAGAAACTTTTGAGGGAGATAAAGTTAAGAGTTAAATGCACTTTGCATCCACCAAGTTTGCCCCATTTTGCACATTGCATCCTATATTTCAAAATGTGATACTTTGCATCCTGTACTTTTAGCGAACCAGCACATAACAATCTTCGACCCAAAATTCGTCACTAAAAGTGCTAAATACATCACTTTTAAACACTAACCCCATCGCTTTTAGCGACGGATTTTGGATCAGAGAGTGTTATGTGTCACATTTTGAAGTATAGAATTCAATGTGCAAAATGAGATAAACTTGGAGGATGCAAAGTACATTTAACTCTAAAGTTAATAACTTTTGAGCGAGAGAAAGTGAGTAATTTAAATACTGAAATTTAAAATTTTCTAAAGTTAATAACTTTTGAGTGAGAGAAAGTGAGTAATTTAAAGACTGAAATTTAAAAATTTGCAGAGATGTGAACTAAAAACTTTTGAGAGAGAACTTTTTAACAGAGGGTTAAAAAATTTTAAAGAAAGGAGGGTAAGTTAAAATCATTTGAGAGAGAATGAATAATTTATAGATTTGAAATTTTAAAGTTTGGAGAGTTGAGAAGTAAAAACTTTTTTAGGAGGAAAAGTTCGAGGGGGAGAAAGTTGAGAGTGAATAGTTAAAGACTAGATTTCAAGAACCGACTAGATTTTAAGAACTTGGAGATATACATAAAAACTTTTGACAGAGAGAATGTTAAAAACTTTTGAGAGAGAGAAAGTTAAAAACGTTTAAAACTGTATAATTTAGAGACTGAAATTTAAAAACTTGGAGAGATACGAAGTAAAATCTTAATTTAAATAGAAAAGAAAACTTTTCGAAGAAACAACATTAAGCAAACACTTCTGAGAGAGAAAGTGAGTAAATTAGAGACTGAAATTTAGAAACTTTTGTGAGAGTGAATGTCAAAAGCTTTTGAGCAAGAAAAACTTAAAATCTTTTGTGGGAGAGAAAGTTAAAAAGTTTTGAGCGAGAGAACTTGAATAATTTAGAGACTGAAATTTTAAAAATTGGAGATTTAAGAAATAAAAAGCCTTTTAGGAGAAAAAGTTAAAACCTTTTGAGCAAGACAAAATTTAGTAATTTAGAGACGGAAATTCAAAAACGATAAGAAGTAAAAACTTTTGATACAGTTAAAAATTTTGAAGGAGACAAGTCAAAAACTTTTAAGGGAGAGAGAGTGGATAATTTAGAGACTGAAATTTCAAATTTTGGAGAGAAGTAAAATCTTTTGAGAGAGAATGTTAGAACTTTTTAAGAGAGTTTAAAAAGAGTGAGTTAAACACTTTTGAGCGAGAGAAAGCGAATAGTTTAGCGACTGAACTTTAAACGTGTGGAGAGACGAGTAAAATTTAATAATATGTAACTTTTAAGGGGGAGAAAGTGAAAAACTTTTGCGAAAGAGAAACTTTCGAGCGAGTGAAAAATCTAGAGACCGAAATTTTAAAATTTGGATAGTTAAAAAGTAAAAAGTTCAAATCTTTTGAGGGAAAGAAAGTAAAAAAATAACTTTTGGGAGAGTAAATAATTTAGGGACTGAAATCTAAAAATTTGGAGAGTTAAGAAGTAAAAACTTTTTAAGGAGAAAAATTTAAACTCATTCGAGGGAGAGCAATTTAACAAAAATTTTAGCGAGAAAGTGAATAATTTAGAGACCGACATTTAAATATTTGGTGAGAGAAGTAAAAATTTTGAGAGAACGAATGTTCAAAAAATTTTGAGGGGTACAAAAGGTCCAAAAAAAATACAGACAAAGTGAATAATTAAAGGTCTGAAATTTAAAATTTTGGAGAGATGAGAAGTAAAAGCTTTTGAAGAGAGAGAATGTTAAAAACTTTTGAGAAAGAGAAATTTAAAATCTTATGAGGGAGAGAGAGTAAATAAGTTGGGGACTGAAATCTAAAAATTTAGAGTTAAGTAAAAACTTTTTTAGGAGAAAAAGTAAAAATCTTTCGAGGGAGAGAAATTTAAAAAAGTTTGAGCGAAAAAGTGAATAATTTGAGAGGCTGAGATTTAAATATTTGGAGAGATGAGTAAAGACTTTGATAGAGAGAATGTTAAAAAGTTTTGAGGGATTGTTCAAAAAGTTTTGAGACAGTGACTAGTTAAGGGTCTGAAATTTAGAATTTTTGATAGATAAGTAAAAACGAGAGAGAGAGAGAGAGTGTGTTTATAATATTGAAAAATAGGAAGTATACACTTCTCATGGAGAAAGTGAAAACCGTTAGAGAAAAAGAAACTTTCAAGCTAGAGAGAGTTAAATTTTGATATTTAAGAAGTAAAATCTTTTTAGGAGTAAAAGTTTTAAAAAAAAATAACAGAAAGTAAATAATTTAGAGCCAAAAATTTAAATTTGGAGCCAAAAGTTTAAAATTTTCAAGGGAAGAAGTAAAACCTTAGAAGGAGAGATGGTGAATAATTTAAAGACCGAAATTTAATATTGTGGAGAGCTATAAGAAGAAAATACTTTTTAAAATGGAAAAATTAAAATTTTTTGAGGAAGAGAAAATTAAAAACTTTTGAGATAGAATGTTAAACACTAAAGAGGGGCAGAAAGTTAACAACTCTTGAGCGAGAAAAAGTAATTTAGAGACTGAAATTTAAAATTTTTGAGAGACGAGAAGTAAAAACTTTTAGAGAATGAAAGTTAAAAATTTTAAAGGAGAGAAAGTTAAAATCTTTTGAAGAGAAAGTTAGTAAACTAGACACCGAAATTTAAAATTTTGGATTAGGTCCGATGAGAAGTAAAAACTTTTGAGACACTGTGTTAAAATCTTTTGAGGGAGAGAATGTAAAACATATTTTGAGGGAGTAAATAATATAAGGATAGAAATCTAAAATTTGGAGAGTTAAGAAGCAAAAACTTTTTTACGAAAAAAAATTAAAAATCATTCGAGGAAGAGTAATTTAACAAACTTTTCAGCGAGAGTGAATTATTTTAGAGACCGACATTAATATATTTGGAGAGATAAGTAAAAACTTTGAAAGAGAGAGTGTTGAAAAAGTTTTGAAGAACAGAATGTTCAAAACCTTTTGAGACGGTGAATAATTAACAGTTGAAAATTTAAAATTTTGGACAAGTAAATAAAAACGAGAGAGGGGGAGAGAATGTTTATAATTTTGAAAAATAGGAAGTATACATTTTTGATGGAGAGAGTGAAAACCTTTTGAGAAAAACAAACTTTCAAGCAAGAGAGAATGAAATTTTGATATTAAGAAGTAAAAACATTTTCAGAAGTAAAAGTTAAAATCTTTTGAAGTAGAGAAAGTGAATAATTTAGAGCCAGAAATTTAAAATTTTGGAGATAAGAAGTAAAAAAAAACCTTTGAGGGAGAGATGGAGAATAATTTAGATACTAAAATTTAAAATTTTGGAGAGCTGAGAAGTAAAAAAAATGATTAAATTGAAAATTAAAATCTTTTGAGGGAGAGAGAGTGAGTAAATTAGAGACTCAAATTTAGAAACTTTTGTGAGAGTGAATGTCAAAAGCTTTTGAGCAAGAAAAAGTTAAAATCTTTTGTGGGAGAGAGTTAAAAAGTTTTGAGCGAGAGAAGTTGAATAATTTAGAGACTGAAATTTTAAAAATTGGAGATTTAAGAAATAAAAAGTTTTTTAGGAGGAAAAGTTAAAACATTTTGAGCAAGACAAAAGTTCGTAATTTAGAGACTGATATTCAAAAAAGATGAGAAGTAAAAACTTTTGATAGAGTTACAAAATTTGAAGGAGACAAGTCAAAAGCTTTTAAGGGAAAGAGAGTGGATAATTTAGAGACAGGAATTTCAAATTTTGGAGAGATAAGTAAAATCTTTTGAGAGAGAATGTTAGAACTTTTTAAGAGAGTTTAAAAAGAGTGAGATTTAAACATTTTTGAGCGAGACATAGTGAATAGTTTAGCGACTGAACTTTAAAAGTTTGGAGAGACGAGTAAAATTTTGAAATATGTAACTTTTAAGGGGGGAGAAAGTTAAAATCTTTTGGGAAAGAGAAACTTTCGAGTGAGAGAGTGAAAAATCTAGAGCCTGAAATTTTAAAATTAGGATAGTTAAAAAGTAAAAAGTTCAAATCTTTTGAGGAAAAGAAAGTAAAAAAATAACTTTTGAGAGAGTAAATAATTTAGTGACTGAAATCTAAAAATTTGGAGAGTTAAGAAATAAAAACTTTTTAAGGAGAAAAATTTAAACTCATTCGAGGGAGAGCAATTTAACAAAAATTTTAGCGAGAAAAGTGAATAATTTAGAGACCGACATTTAAATATTTAGTGAGAGAAGTAAAAATTACGAGAGAAAGAACGATCAAAAAATTTTGAGCGGTACAAAAGGTCCAAAAAAATTTCACACAAAGTGAATAATTAAAGGTCTGAAATTTAAAATTTTGGAGAGATGAGAAGTAAAAACTTTTGAAGAGAGAGAATGTTAAGAACTTTTGAGAAAGTGAAATTTAAAATCTTATGAGGGAGAGAGAGTAAATAAGTTAGGGACTGAAATCTAAGAATTTAGAGTCAAGAAGTAAAAACTTTTTTAGGAGAAAAAGTAAAAATCTTTCGAGGGAGAGAAATTTAAAAAAGTTTGAGCGAAAAAGTGAATAATTTGAGAGGCTGAGATTTAAATATTTGGAGAGATGAGTAAAGACTTTGATAGAGAGAATGTTAAAAAGTTTTGAGGGATTGTTCAAAAACTTTTGAGACAGTGACTAGTTAAGGGTCTGAAATTTAGAATTTTTGATAGACAAGTAAAAACGAGAGAGAGAGAGAGTGTGTGTTTATAATATTGAAAAATAGGAAGTATACACTTCTCATGGAGAAAGTGAAAACCGTTAGAGAAAAAGAAACTTTCAAGCTAGAGAGAGTTAAATTTTGATATTTAAGAAGTAAAATCTTTTTAGGAGTAAAAGTTTAAAAAAAAATAAGAGAAAGTAAATAATTTAGAGCCAAAAATTTGAAAATTTGAAGAGAAGTAAAACCTTTTAAGGAGAGATGGTGAATAATTTAAAGACCAAAATTTAATATTTTGGAGAGCTATAAGAAGAAAATACTTTTTAAAATGGAAAAATTAAAATCTTTGGAGGAAGAGAAAATTAAAAACTTTTGAGATAGAATGTTAAAAACTTAAGAGGGACAGAATTTTAACAACTCTTGTGCGAGAAAAAGTAATTTAGAGACTGAAATTTAAAATTTTTGGGAGACGAGAAGTAAAAACTTTTAGATAAAGAAAGTTAAAAACTTTTAAGGGAGAGTAAGTTAAACACTTTTGAAGAGAAAGTTAGTAAACTAGAGACCGAAATTTAAAATTTTGGATTAGGTCCGATGAGAAATAAAAACTTTTGAGACAGTTTGTTAAAATCTTTTGAGGGAGAGAATGTAAAACATATTTTGAGAGAGTAAATAATATAAGGATAGAAATCTAAAATTTGGAGAGTTAAGAAGCAAAAACTTTTTTACGAAAAAAATTAAAAATCATTCGAGGAAGAGTAATTTAACAAATTTTTCAGCGAGAGTGAATTATTTTAGAGACCGACATTAATATATTTGGAGAGATAAGTAAAAACTTTGAAAGAGAGAGTGTTGAAAAAGTTTTGAGGAACAGATGTTCAAAACCTTTTGAGACGGTGAATAATTAACAGTTGAAAATTTAAAATTTTGGACAAGTAAATAAAAACGAGAGAGGGAGAGAGAATGTTTATAATTTTAAAAAATAGGAAGTATACATTTTTGATGGAGAGAGTGAAAACCTTCTGAGAAAAACAAACTTTCAAGCAAAAGAGAACGAAATTTTGATATTAAGAAGTAAAAACATTTTCAGAAGTAAAAGTTAAAATCTTTTGAAGTAGAGAAAGTGAATAATTTAGAGCCAGAAATTTAAAAATTTGGAGATAAGAAGTAAAAAACCTTTGAGGGAGAGATGGAGAATAATTTAGATACTAAAATTTAAAATTTTGGAGAGCTGAGAAGTAAAAAAAAAGATTAAATTGAAAATTAAAATCTTTTGAGGGAGAGAGAGTGAGTAAATTAGAGACTGAAATTTAGAAACTTTTGTGAGAGTGAATGTCAAAAGCTTTTGAGCAAGAAAAAGTTAAAATCTTTTGTGGGAGAGTTAAAAAGTTTTGAGCGAGAGAAGTTGAATAATTTAGAGACTGAAATTTTAAAAATTGGAGATTTAAGAAATAAAAAGTTTTTAGGAGGAAAAGTTAAAACATTTTGAGCAAGACAAAAGTTCGTAATTTAGAGACTGAAATTCAAAAAAGATGAGAAGTAAAAACTTTTGATAAGAGTTACAAAATTTGAAGGAGACAAGTCAAAAGCTTAAGGGAAAGAGAGTGGATAATTTAGATACTGGAATTTCAAATTTTGGAGAGATAAGTAAAATCTTTTGAGAGAGAATGTTAGAACTTTTTAAGAGAGTTTAAAAAGAGTGATAGTTAAAACATTTTTGAGCGAGAGAAAGTGAATAGCTTAGCGACTGAACTTTAAAAGTTTGGAGAGACGAGTAAAATTTTGAAATATGTAACTTTTAAGGGGGGAGAAAGTGAAAAACTTTTGGGAAAGAGAAACTTTCGAGAGAGAGAGTGAAAAATCTAGAGCCTGAAATTTTAAAATTAGGATAGTTAAAAAGTAAAAGGTTCAAATCTTTTGAGGAAAAGAAAGTAAAAAAATAACTTTTGAGAGAGTAAATAATTTAGCGACTGAAATCTAAAAATTTGGAGAGTTAAGAAATAAAAACTTTTTAAGGAGAAAAATTTAAACTCATTCAAGGGAGAGCAATTTAACAAAAAATTTAGCGAGAAAGTGAATAATTTAGAGACCGACATTTAAATATTTAGTGAGAGAAGTAAAAATTATGAGAGCGAATGTTCAAAAAATTTTGAGGGGTACAAAAGGTCCAAAAAAATTTCAGACAAAGTGAATAATTAAAGGTCTGAAATTTAAAATTTTGGAGAGATGAGAAGTAAAAGCTTTTGAAGAGAGTGTTAAAAACTTTTGAGAAAGTGAAATTTAAAATCTTATGAGGGGGAGAGAGTAAATAAGTTGGGGACTGAAATCTAAGAATTTAGAGTCAAGAAGTAAAAACTTTTTTAGGAGAAAAAGTAAAAATCTTTCGAGGGAGAGAAATTTAAAAAAGTTTGAGCGAAAAAGTGAATAATTTGAGAGGCTGAGATTTAAATATTTGGAGAGATGAGTAAAGACTTTGATAGAGAGAATGTTAAAAAGTTTTGAGGGATTGTTCAAAAACTTTTGAGACAGTGACTAGTTAAGGGTCTGAAATTTAGAATTTTTGATAGACAAGTAAAAACGAGAGAGAGAGAGAGTGTGTGTTTATAATATTGAAAAATAGGAAGTATACACTTCTCATGGAGAAAGTCAAAACCGTTAAGAGAAAAAGAAACTTTCAAGCTAGAGAGTGAAATTTTGATATTTAAGAAGTAAAATCTTTTTAGGAGTAAAAGTTTTTAAAAAAAAATAAGAAAGTGAATAATTTAGGGCCAAAAATTTAAAATTTTGAAGAGAAGAAGTAAAACATTTGAAGCAGAGATGGTGAATAATTTAAAGACCGAAATTTAATATTTTGGAGAGCTATAAGAAGAAAATACTTTTTAAAATGGAAAAATTTAAAATCTTTTAAGAAAGAGATAATTGAAAACTTTTGACATAGAATGTTAAAAACTTAAGAGGGGCAGAAATTTAACAACTCTTGTGCGAGAAAAAGTAATTTAGAGACTTTTTGGGAGACGAGAAGAAAAAACTTTTAGAGAAAGAAAGTTAAAAACTTTTAAGGGAGAGAAAGTTGAACACTTTTGAAGAGAAAGTTAGTAAACTAGAGACCGAAATTTAAAATTTTGGATTAGGTCCGATGAGAAGTAAAAACTTTTGAGACAGTTTGTTAAAATCTTTTGAGGGAGAGAATGTAAAACATATTTTGAGAGAGTAAATAATATAAGGATAGAAATCTAAAATTTGGAGAGTTAAGAAGCAAAAACTTTTTTACGAAAAAAATTAAAAATCAGTCGAGGTAGTAATTTAACAAACTTTTCAGGGAGTGAATTATTTTAGAGACCGACATTAATATATTTGGAGAGATAAGTAAAAACTTTGAAAGAGAGAATGTTGAAAAAGCTTTGCGGAACAGAATGTTCAAAACCTTTTGACACAGTGAATAATTAACAGTTGAAAATTTAAAATTTTGGACAAATAAATAAAATGAGAGAAAGAGAACGTTTATAATTTTGAAAAATAGGAAGTATACATTTTTGATGGAGAGAGTGAAAACCTTTTGACAAAAACAAACTTTCAAGCTAGAGAGAATGAAATTTTGATATTAAGAAGTAAAAACATTTTCAGAAGTAAAAGTTAAAATCTTTTGAAGTAGAGAAAGTGAATAACTTAGAGCCAGAAATTTAAAAATTTGGAGATAAGAAGTAAAAAACCTTAGGGAGAGATGGAGAATAATTTAGAGACTAAAATTTAAAATTTTGGAGAGCTGATAAGTAAAAAAAAATTAAATTGAAAATTAAAATCTTTTGAGGGAGAGAAAGTGAGTAAATTAGAGACTGAAATTTAGAAACTTTTGTGAAAGTTAATGTCAAAAGCTTTTGAGCAAGAAAAACTTAAAATCTTTTGTGGGAGAGAAAGTTAAAAAGTTTTGAGCGAGAGAAGTTGAATAATTCAAAAAAGATAAGAAGTAAAAACTTTTGATACAGTTAAAAATTTTGAAGGAGACAAGTCAAAAACTTTTAAGGGAGAGAGAGTGGATAATTTAGAGACTGAAATTTCAAATTTTGGAGAGAAGCAAAATCTTTTGAGAGAGAATGTTAGAACTTTTTAAGAGAGTTTAAAAAGAGTGAGAGTTAAACACTTTTGAGCGAGCGAAAGTGAATAGTTTAGCGACTGAACTTTAAACGTTTGGAGAGACAAGTAAAATTTTGAAATATGTAACTTTTAAGGGGGAGAAAGTGAAAAACTTTTGCGAAAGAAAAACTTTCGAGCGAGAGAGTGAAAAATCTAGAGACTGAAATTTTAAATTTTGGATAGTTAAAAAGTAAAAAGTTCAAATCTTTTGAGGGAAAGAAAGTAAAAAAATAACTTTTGGAAGAGTAAATAATTTAGGGCCTGAAATCTAAAAATTTGGAGAGTTAAGAAATAAAAACTTTTTAAGGAGAAAAATTTAAACTCATTCGAGGGAGAGCAATTTAACAAAAAATTTAGCGAGAAAGTGAATAATTTAAAGACCGACATTTACATATTTGGTGAGAGAAGTAAAAATTTTGAGAGTGGGAATGTTCAAAAAATTTTGAGGGGTACAAAAGGTCCAAAAAAAATTCAGACAAAGTGAATAAATAAAGGTCTGAAATTTAAAATTTTGGAGAGATGAGAAGTAAAAGCTTTTGAAGAGAGAGAATGTTAAAAACTTTTGAGAAAGAGAAATTTAAAATCTTACGAGGGAGAGAGAGTAAATAAGTTAGGGACTGAAATCTAAAAATTTTGAGTTAAGTAAAAACTTTTTTTAGGACAAAAGGTAAAAATCTTTCGAGGGAGAGAAATTTAAAAAAGTTTGAGCGAGAAAGTGAATAATTTGAGAGGCTGAGATTTAAATATTTAGAGAGATGAGTAAAGACTTTGATAGAGAGAATGTTAAAAGTTTTGAGGGATAGAATGTTCAAAAACTTTTGAGACTTACTAATTAAGGGTCTGAAATTTAGAATTTTTGATAGATAAGTAAAAACGAGAGAGAGAGAGAGAGAGAATGTTTATAATATTGAAAAATAGGAAGTGTACACTTCTCACGGAGAAAGTGAAAACTGTCAAGAGAAAAAGAAATTTTCAAGCTAGAGAGTGAAATTTTGATATTTAAGAAGTAAAATCTTTTTAGGAGAAAGTTTTTAAAAAAAAATAAGAGAAAGTGAATAATTTAGAGCCAAAAATTTAACAATTTGAAGAGAAGTAAAACCTTTCAAGGAGAGATGGTGAATAATTTAAAGACCGAAATTTAATATTTTGGAGAGCTATAAGAAGAAAATACTTTTTAAAATGGAAAATTTAAAATCTTTTGAGGAAGAGAAAATTAAAAACTTTTGAGATAGAATGTTAAAAACTTAAGAGGGGCAGAAAGTAAACAACTCTTGAACGAGAATAAGTAATTTAGAGACTGAAATTTAAAATTTTTGAGAGACGAGAAGTAAAAACTTTTAGAGAAAGTTAAAAACTTTTAAAAGAGAGAGAGTTAAAATCTTTTGAAGAGAAAGTTAGTAAACTAGAGACCGAAATTTAAAATTTTGGATTTGGACCGATGGGAAGTAAAAACATATGAAAAAGAGAGTGTTAAAAACTTTTTAGACAGTGTGTTAAAATCTTTTGAGGGAGAGAATGTAAAACATATTTTGAGAGAGCAAATAATATAGGGATAGAAATCTAAAATTTGGAGAGTTAAGAAGCAAAAACTTGTTTACGAAAAAAATTAAAAAGAGGTAGAGTAATTTAACAAACTTTTCAGCGAGAGTGAATTATTTTAGAGACCGACGTTAATATATTTGGAGAGGTAAGTAAAAACTTTGAAAGAGAGAATGTTGAAAAAGTTTTGCGGAACAGAATGTTCAAAACCTTTTGAGACAGTGAATAATTAACAATTGAAAATTTAAAATTTTGGACAAATAAATAAAAACGAGATAGAGAGAGAACGTTTATAATTTTGAAAAATAGGAAGTATAGATTTTTGACGGAGAGAGTGAAAACCTTTTGAGAAAAACAAACTTTCTAGCAAGAGAGAATGAAATTTTGATATTAAGATGTAAAAACATTTTCAGAAGTAAAAGTTAAAATCTTTTGAAGTAGAAAAAGTGAATAATTTAGAGCCAGAAATTTAAAAATTTGGAGATAAGAAGTAAAAAAAACCTTTGAGGGAGAGATGGAGAATAATTTAGAGACTAAAATTTAAAATTTTGGAGAGCTGAGAAGTAAAAAAATTTAAATTGAAAATTAAAATCTTTTGAGGGAGAGAGTGAGTAAATTAGAGACTGATATTTAAAAGTTTCAACAGATAAGAATAAAAAACTTTTGAGACAGAATGTTAAAATCTTTCGACGGAGAGAAAGTTAAAAACATTTGAGCGAGAGAAAGTGAGTAATTTATAGACAGGAATTTAAAATTTTGGAGAGATAAAAAGTTAAAGCTTTTAAGAAAGAATGTTAAAAACTTTTAAGGGAGAGAAAGTGAAAATCTTTTGCATAACACAAAGTTAAAATTTATTGGAGAAGAGAAAGTAAGTTAGAGACCAGTATTTAAAATTTTGGAGAGATGAGAAGTAAAAGATTTTGAAGAGAGAGAACGTTAAAAACTTTTGAGAGAGAGAGAGTAAATAACTTAGGAACTGAAATATATAAATTTGTAGAGCTAAGATGTAAACTTTCGAGGGAGAGAAATTTAAAAAAACTTGAAGAGGCTGAGATTTAAATATTTGGAGAGATGAATAAAGACTTTGATAGAGAGAATGATTAAAAAGTTTTGAGGGATAGAATGTTCAAAAACTTTTGAGAGTGAATAATTAAGGTTCAAAAATTTAAAATTTTTGATAGATAAGTAAAAACTAGAGGGAGAGAATGTTTATAATTTTGAGAAATAGAAAGTATACATTTTTGATGGAGAGAGTGAAAACCGTTTGAGAAAAAGAAACTTTCAAGCAAGAGAGAGATGTGAAATTGTGATATTTAAGAAGCAATAACTTGTTTAGGAGTAAAAGTTATAAAAAAAATTAAGAAGAGAGTGAATAATTTAGAGCCAAAATTATAAAAATTTTAAGAGAAAAGAAGTAAACCCTTTGAGGGAGAGCTATAAGAATAAAAAACTTTTCAAAAAGGACAAACTAAAATCTTTTGAGGGAGAGAAAATTAAAACTTTTTGAGATAGAATGTAAATACTTTTGAGGGAGAGAGAGTGAGTAATTTAAAGACTGAAATTTAAAATTTTTGAGAGATGAAAAGTAAAAGCTTTTGAGAGACACAGCTAAAAACTTTTACGGGAGAGAAAGTTAAAATTTTTTGAAGAGAAATTTAGAAAATTAGAGACCGAAATTTAAAATTTTGGAGAGATGAGAAGTAAAAATTTTGAGAGAGAATGTTAAAAACTTTTGAGAAAGAGAATGTTAAAAACTTTTGAGGGAGGGTAAAAAACCTTTTGAGAGAGTAAATAATTTAGGGACTGAAATCTAAAAATTTGGAGAGTTTAAGTAAAAACTTTTGTAGGGGAAAAATTTAAAATCATTGGAGGGAGAGAAATTTAACAAACTTTTCAGCGAGAAAGTGAATTATTTTAGAGACCGACATTTAAATACTTGTAGAGACAAATAAAAACTTTGAGACAAAGAACATTGAAAAAGTTTTGACGGACAGAATGTTCAAAAGCTTTTGAGACGGTGAATAATTACAGGTCGGAAATTTAAAAGTTTGGATAGATAAGTAAAAATGAGAGGGACAAAGAGAGAGAGAGAGAATGTTTATAATTTTGAAAAATAGGAAGTATACACTTTTGATGGAGAGAAACAAAACCTTTTGAGAAAAACAAAGAGTTAAATGCAAGAGCATCTCCCAAGTTTATCGCATTTTGCACATTGCATCCTATACTTCAAAACATGACACTTTGCATCCCATACGCAAACCGACACATAAAACTCTCCGACACAAAATCAGTTGCTAAAAGTGATGGGGTTGGTGTTTAAAAGTGACGCATTTTGCACTTTTAGTAACGAAATTTTGGTTGGTCGGGACGATGTTTATATACAGATTCGCTAAAAGTACGGGATGCAAAGTGTTACGTTTTTGAAATATAGGATGCAATGTGCAAAAGTAAACTTGGGGAATCACAATGCATTTAACTCAAAAACATTTTAGGAGAAAATTAAAATCTTTTGAAAGAGATAAAGTGAATAATTAAGAGCTAGAAATTCAAAATTTAGAGTCAAGTAAAAACCTTTGAGGCAGAGAGGGAGAATAATTTAGAGACTATAATTTAAAATTTTGGACAGCTAAGAAGTAAAAACTTTTTTTAAATGAAAAATTAAAATAGTTGGAGAGAGAGTAATTTAGAGTGGTATTTAAAAGTTTCGACATATGAGAATTAAAAACTTTTGAGACAGAATATTAAAATCTTTCCAGGGAGAGAAAATTAAAAACATTTGAGCGAGAGAAAGTGAGTAATTTAAAGACTGAAATTTAAAATTTTGGAGAGATGAGAAGTTAAAGCTTTTGAGAAACAATGTAAAAAACTTTTAAGGGATAGAAAGTAAAAACCTTTTACATAAGAGAAATTAAATTAGAGAGCAAAATTTAAAAATTTAGAGTGAAATTTTGATATTTAAGAAGTAAAAACATTTGTAGGAATACAAGTTAAAATTTTTGGAGGGAGAGAGTGAATAATTTGGAGCCAGATATTTAAAAATTGGAAGATAAGAAGTAAAAACCTTCGAGGGAGAGATGGAAAATAATTAAGAGACTAAAATTTAAAATTTTCAAGAGCTAAGAAATAAAAACTTTTTTAAAATGAAAAATTACAATCTTTCCAGGGAGAAAAGGTGAGTAATTTAGAGATTGGTATTTAACAGTTTCGAGATATAACATTTAAAAACTTTTGAGACAGAATGTTATAATCTTTTAAGGTAGAGAAAGTTTGCAAGATATGGTGACTAATTTAGAGATTAGAATATAAAATTTCGGAGAGATGAGAAGTCGGCTTTTGAAAAAGAATGTTAAAAACTTTTAACGAAGAGAGTTATTTTCTGCATAAAAGAAAGTTAAAATCTTTTGGAGAAGAGAGAGTTAGTAATTTAGAGACCAAAATTTAAAATTTTGAAGAGATGAGAAGTAAAAGCTTTTGATAGAGAATGTTAAAAACTTTTGAGAAATAGAAAGTTAAAATCTTATGAGGGAGAGAGTAAATAACTTGGGGAGTGAAATCGTTAGCGAAAGAAGATGAATAATTTAGGGATTGAAATTTAAAATTTTGGAGACTTAAGAACGAAAAACATTTTCAGGAAGAAAAGTTAAAATCTTTTGCAGGAAAGAAAATGAAAAAATTTTGAGCAAGAGAAAATGAATAATTTAGAGACTAGAATTTAAATATCTAGAGAGATAGCTACACACTTTTGAGAGAAGGAATGTGTTAAAAACTTATGAAATAGAAAGTTAAAAACTTTTGAGGGAGACGGTGAATAATTTAGAGACTGAAATTTAAAACTTTGGAGAGATAAGAAGTAAAAACTTTTGAGCTAAAAAAAGTGAATAATTTAGAAAATGGAATTTAAAATTTTGGAGAAAAGTAAAAACTTTTGAGGGAGAGAATGTTAAAATCTTCTGAGGTAGACAAAATTAAAAACTTTAGATACTGAAATTTAAAATTTTGGAAAGTCAAGAAGTAAACACTTTTTTAGGAAAGAAAGGGAAAATCTTTTGAGAGAGAGGAAGTTAAAAACTTTTTGGGGAGAGATATTGAATAATTTAGAGACTAAAATTTAAAATTTTTGAGAAATATAGTAAAAACTTTTTTTGGTAGAAAAGTCGAGATCTTTTGAGCGAGTTAAAATCTTTTCAGGGAAAAAGTTAAAAACTTTTGAGGGAGAGTTAAAAACTTTCAAGGGAGAGAAAGTGATTAATTTAGAGACTGGAATTTAAAAATTGGGAGCAAAAAAAAAACTTTTGAGAGAAAATTAAAAGCTTTTGAGGGAGAGAGAGTTTAAATTTTTTGAGGGAGAGAGTTTAAATCATTTGATCAATAAAAGTTATAACTTTAGATACTAGAATTTAAAATTTTGGAGAGAAATAAAAACTTTAGAGAGAATGTTAAAAACTTTTGCGGGAGAAAGTTAAAATCTTTTGAATGAGAGAGTTAATTTAGAAACTGAAATTTAATATTTGGAGAGATGAGAAATGAGAAGGAAAAACTTCTGAACGAGAGAATAATTTAGAAACTGAAATTTAAAATTTTCAGGAGTTAAGATGTAAAAACTGTATTAAGAGGAAAAGTTAGAATCTTTTAAAGCAGAGAAAGTTAAAAACTTTTGAGCGGGAGATAGTGAATAATTTATAGACTGAAATTTAAAAATTTGGAGATGAGAAGTAAAAACTTTTGAAGGAGAGGGTGAAAGTGAATAATTTAGAGACTGGAATTTAAAATTTTGGAGAGAAGTAAAAGCTTTTGAGAGAGAATGTTTAAACTTTTGAGGGAGAGAGTTAAAATCTTGTGGGAGAGAATGTCAAAAGCTTTATAGGAGAGGGAATAATTTAGAGACTGAAATTTAAAAATTTGGAGAGACAAGAAGTAAAGACTTTTGAGTGACAGAAAGTGAATAACTTTTGCGCAAGAGAAAGTTAATAATTTAGAGATTGAAATTTAAAAATGTGGAGTGACAAGAAGGAAAACCTTTTAAGGTTAGAATTTAAAATTTTCATGAGATACGTAAATACTTTTGAGAGAGAATAATTAAAACTTTTGAGGGATAGAATGTTAAAACTTTTGAGAGAGCATGTTATTTTGAAGGGGAGAAAGTTAAAAAACTTTTGAGCGACAGAAACTGAATAGTTTAGCGATTGAAATTTAAAAAATTCAAGAGATAACAAGTAAAAACTTGAGGAAAAGAATTTTAAAAACTTTTGAAGGGGAAAATGTTAAAATCATTTGAGGGAGAGAGTTAAAATCTATAAAGCGAGAGAAACTGAATAGTTTAGCGATTGAAATTTAAAAAATTAGAGATAAGTAAAAACTTTTAAGGGAGAGAATGTTAAAAACTTGAGGGGGAGAATGTTAAAAACATTTGAGACAGAATTTTAAAAACCTATGAGACAGAGTTGAATAATTTAGAGACTGGAATTTAAAATTTTAAAGAGAAGGAAAAACACAAAGTTAAAATCTTTTGAGGGAGAAAAAGTTTAAAGCTTTTGAGGTAGAAAAAGTTAAAAACTTTTGTGCAAGAGAAAGTATTCAGTTTAGAGATTGAAATATATTAAAATTTTGGAGATATAAGAGGTAAAAAATTTGGAGGGAGAGGATGCCAAAAACTTTGGGGGGAGAGAACGCTAAAATCATTTGAGCGAAAGAAGATGAATAATTTAGGGACGAAAATTTAAAATTTTGGAGAAGGAAACATTTTCAGGAAGAAAAGTTAATTTTTTAAAGGAGAGAATACGAAAAAATTTTGAGCGAGATAAAATGAATAATTTAGAGACTAAAATTTAAAAATCTACAGAGATGACTAAACACTTTTGAGAGAAAGAATTGTGTTAAAAAAATTTAAGAAAGAGAGTCAAAAACTTTTGAGGGAGACAGTGAATAATTTAGAGACTGAAATTTAGAACTTTGGAGAGAAGTAAAAACTTTTGAGCTAAAAAAAGTGAATAATTTAGAAATGGAATTTAAAATTTTTGCGTACAAAAACTTATGAGGGAGAGTGTTAAAATCTTCTGAGGTAGAGAAAATTAAAAACTTAAGATATTGAAATTTAAAATTTTGGAAAGTCGAGAAGTAAAAACTTTTGTAAGAAAGAAAGGGAAAATCTTTTGAGAGAGAGGAAGTTAAAAACTTTTGAGGGAGAGATATTGAATAATTTAGAGACTAAAGTTTAAAATTTTTGAGAAATAAAGAAGTAGACTGGATCGCGAAAATGACAGACTTAGTAAGCTGGAGCCTACCAGCATAAGAAAGAAATCCGTTGGTCCAGGATTGGATTTTGTTTTTAATCCTAGCTAAGAGAGGCTGGCAATCAGCAATACTAAGCTTTGAGGTAATAAGAGGGACCCCAAGAAATTTTGCAGGGAAGGAGCCCAAACTGAAACCAAGACGAGAGAATATCTGCAGCTTGATCATCAGAGACATGGAAAAGAAAACATGAGCTCTTAGAAGTGTTAACTTTTTTAGGGAGAAAAGTCTAGATCTTTTGAGGGAGAGTAAGTTAAAATCTTTTTAGGGAGAAAGTTAAAAGCTTTTGAGGGAGAGTTAAAAACCTTCGAGCAAGAGAAAGTGATTAATTTAGAGACTGAAATTTAAAAACTAGGCGCAAAGAAAAAACTTTTGACAGAGTTAAAATCTTTCAAGGGAGAGGAAGTTAAAAAAAATTAGGTTAAATTTTTTGAGAGAAAGTTAAAATCATTTGATCGATAAAAGTAATAACTTGAGACTAGAATTTAAAATTTTGGAGAGAGAAATAAAAACTTTAGAGAGAATGTTAAAAACTTTTGCGGGAGAGAGTTAAAATCTTTTGAAAGAGAGAAAGTTAATTTAGAAACTGAAATTTAAAATTTGGAGAGATGAGAACTAAGAACTTTTGAGGGAGAGAATAATTTAGAAACTAAAATTTAAAAATTTCGGTAGTTAAGAAGTAAAAACTTTTAATAGGAAAAGTTAAAATCTTTTCAGGGAGAGAAAGTTAAAAACTTTTTAGTGGGAGAAAGTGAATAAATTTAGAGACCGAAATTTAAAATTTTTGATATGAGAAGTAAAAACTTTTGAAGGAGAGGGTGAAAGTGAATAATTTAGAGACTGGAATTTAAAATTTTAGAGAGATTAGTAAAAGCTTTTGAGGGAGAATGTTAAAACTTTTGAGGGAGCGAAAGTTAAAATCTTGAGGGAGAGAATGTCAAAAACTTTTTAGGAGAGGGAATAATTTAGAGACTTGAAATTTAAAAATTTGGAGACAAGAAGTAAAGACTTTTGAGTGACAAAAAGTAAAAGTGAATAACTTTTGCGCAAGAGAAAGTGAATAATTTAGAGATTGAAATTTAAAAATGTGGAGTGACGAAGTAAAACCTTTTGAGATTAGAATTTAAAATTTTCCAAGAGATAAGTAAATACTTTTGAGGGAGAATAATTAAAAAGTTTGAGGGATAGAATGTTAAAACTTTTAACAGAGAAAATGTTCAAATCTTTTGAGGGAAAGAAAGTTAAAAACTTTTAAGCGAGAGAAACTGAATACTTTAGAGACTAAAATTTCAAAAATTCAAGAAATAAGAAGTAAAAACTTTTTAGGAAGAGAATTTTAAAAACTTTTAAAGGGGAGAATGTTAAAATCATTTGAGGGAGAGAGTTAAAATCTATAAATCAAGAGAAACTGAATAGTTTAGCAATTGAAATTTAAAAAATTAAGAGATAACTAAAAACTTTGAGGGAGAGAATGTTAAAAACTTGTGAGGGAGAGAATGTTAAAAACATTTGAGAGAGAATGTTAAAAACCTATGAGACAGAGTGAGTGAATTAATGTAGAGACTGGAATTTAAAATTGTGGAGAGATGTATATAAAACACAAAGTTAAAATCTTTTGAGGGAGAAAACGTTATAAGCTTTTGAGGGAAAAAGTTTTGAGGGAGAAAAAGTTGAAAACTTTTGTACAAGAGAATGTATTCAGTTTAGAGATTGAAATTTAAAATTTTGGAGATATAAGTAAAAATTTTGGAGGGAGAGGATGTCAAAAACTTTTGAGGGAGAGAACGTTAAACTCGTTTGAGCGAAAGAAGATGAATAATTTAGGGACTGAAATTTAAAATTTTGGAGACTTGAGAAGAAAAAACATTTTCAGCAGTGTTCTAAAAATCCACGCCTAGGCGCTAGACCCCCCCTTGGCGCCACGCCTAGGCGCTAGGCCCCCCCTGGCGCATCGCCTAGGCCCAAAGCGGCAAAAAAATCCCTCTAAGAGATTAGGTGGGACTAGGCAGGGCCTAGGCAGGCAAGGCGGAGAAATTAGGCCCCTAAGCGTGGCCTAGGCGGAGAAATTAGGGCTGCAATTATTTTTTTATTTTTATTTTAATAACTAAGCTACAAAATAACGTTGTGGGTCATTATCTTGAAGGAGTATGAGTGTGAGTCCGATAGGGACATTATCTTGGAGGGATACGGAGAAGAAGAGTTAGAGATATAGAGGGATATGGAGATGATGACTATTAGTTTGTATTTTTGATTATTTGTTTGTGTTTAAACTTTGAACAATTGCATATTTGTATTTGAACTTTGACATTGGTAATATGGATATGTGTTTGAACTTTAAGCAAATGCCTTTATTATCTTTATTATAGATTGTTTTGCTTTATATTATTGTTTTATTTGGATAAATGTAAGATAAAATATTAAAATTGACTTAAAATAAAAATCCCGCCTAGGCCCCCTAGGCGCTAGGCCCCCTCCGGTCGCCCGCCTCCCGCCTAGCTCCTTTTAGAACCTTGATTTTCGGGAAGAAAAGTTAAAATCTTTTGAAGGGGAGAGAATGAAAAAAATTTGAGCGATAGAAAATGAATAATTTAGATACTAGAATTTAAAAATCTAAAGAGATGACTAAACACCTTTGAGAGAAAGAATGTGTTAAAAAAATTAAGAGAGAAAGTTAAAAACTTTTGAGGGAGACGATGAATAATTTAGAGACTGACATTTAAAATTTTGGAGACAAGAAGAAAAAACTTGCTAAAAAAGTGAATAATTTAGAAATTGGAATTTAAAATTTTGGAGAGATGTAAAAACTTTTGCGTGCAAATTTTGAGGGAGAAAATGTTAAAATCTTCTGAGGTAAAGAATATTAAAAACTTGAGATACTGAAATTTAAAATTTTGGAAAGTCAAGAAGTAAAAACTTTTTTAGGAAAGAAAGGGAAAATCTTTTGAGAGAAAGTTAAAACTTTTGAGGGAGAGATATTGAATAATTTAGAACTAAAATTTGAAATTTGTGAGAAATAAAGTAAAAACTTTTTTAGGTAGAAAAGTCCAGATCTTTTGAGGAAGAGTTAGTTAAAACCTATGGAGGGAGAAAAGTTAAAAACTTTTGAGAGAGAATTAAAACTTTCGAGCGAGAGAAAGTGATAAATTTAGAGACTGGAATTTAAAAATTGGGAGCAAAGAAAAAACTTTTGAGAGAGAGTTAAAAAAAAATTAGGCTAAATTTTTTGAGGGAGAGAAAGTTAAAATCATTTGATCGATAAAAAGTAATTTTAGAGACTTGAATTTAAAATTTTGGAGAGAGAAATAAAAACTTTATAGAGAGTGTTAAAAACTTTTGCGGAAGAGAGTTAAAATCTTTTGAGGGAGAGAAAGTTAATTTAGAAACTGAAATTTAAAACTTGGAGAGATGAGAAGTAAAAACTTTTTGAGGGAGAGAACAATTTGGAAACTGAAATTTAAAATTTCGGGAGTTAAGAAGTAAAAACCTTTTTAAGAGTTACAATCAAAGTTAAAAACTTTTGAGCGAGAGAAAGTGAATAATTTTGAGTCTGGAATTTAAAAATTTAGAAAGATAAGTAAAAACTTTTAATAGAGAAAATGTTAAAAACTCAAAGAGAAAGTGAATAATTTAGAGACTGGAATTTAAAAATTTGGGGAGATAAGAAGTAAAAACTATTAAGTTCGAGAATGTTAAAAACTTTTTTGGGAGAGAATGTTAAAATCTTTGAGAGAAAGTTAAAAACTTTTTTATGAGAGAATGAAAAACTTTCATGGTAGAGAATGAAAAATTTAGAGACTGAAATTTAAAAATTTCCGGAGAGACAGTAACTAGATACTTTTGATGGGGAGGGAGTGAAAAACGTTTGAGGAGAAATTGAAAAACTTGTGTGAGACTGGAAATAAAAATTTCAGTACGTAGAAAGTAAAATCTTTTTAGAGGAAGAGTTAAAATTTTCGAAAAATGTGACGTAAAAACTTTTGAGGGAGAGATTGTGAAAATTTTCTAGAGATGAGAAGTAAAAACTTTTAACGGGGAGAAAGTAAAAAGTTTAGATTGTAAAAGTTACAATTTCTAAAGATAGCAAATTGGAGGCACAATCATAAACAAAATTTTCCACAAGTGCAAGCACCCACATTTATTGTAATACAACACATCCACAGTTATTGTAATACAACACTATCACAAATATCGTAACACATTGAAAAAATATCAGAAATGCAGATTTCAATGCACCAGGCAGAAAAAATTAACGCAGAGAGTGTACTACCTTCATTCCAAAGTATTAGATCACTTACCTTTCATAAATTAAAGAATTTTATGAAATGCAAGATATCTTATATTATGGAACGGAGGGAGTAGAGGGCATCCAAAATTGAGAGAGAGCAATATATCATACCTTCATATCTTAATTTGAGCATTTATCTTAGCGTTCAACAGCATCAGTGACTAGAGCCATCGACCTCTGATCTTTTACCTCACCAATTAACCCAAATTCCTTAGCCTTTTGCTGGGGTCATAAAACTATCAGATACAACACAAGGTTTTTATCATATTAATTCAGGTACGAAAGCCACAACACCAGAATAAAAAACAGAAATTAATGGTAAGAGGTAAAGATGAAAGACAAGTACCTAAGAAAAGAGCAGAAGGTTTTTCTGGCCTTGATTTGAACTCAGGATGGAATCGGAATTGGACACCCACATAGTATTGATGAGTAGGCAACTCAACAATCTGTAAGTCAGAATTAGAAGACAAATGATTCCATTTATTCGAAAATGTAGTTCTTGAATCAGTTTGGATCAATACACATGCAAATTTATAATACAGTATTTGAAAGTAAACACTATCTTTATAATTACCGAGTACCATATGATATTGCAGCTTTACTGTTCATAGAGATGTGCTAGATTGCATATATTTTGAAATGGAGGGAGCAAATAAAGTAGCAAATCAATAAGATTACATATCAATACTAATATATAAAAACAGGACTGACGATCCTTCAATTGAATCAATTGAAAAACTCACTGAGTCAACCCTTAATTAATTAAGAGTTAACTCGCTCAATTAAATCACGCGAGTTTAGAATCGAGTCCATCCTTCAATCGACAAAACCATCGGTCTCTTCAGATTTCCCCTCATTCTTCCTCTTCTTCTTTTTCTTCTTCGCCTCTTCCTCTAAACCTTATCTGATGTCTAAATTGAAATATCCTCCTCTTCTTCTCCAAACAGAAAATACGAATTTTTGCCTCTCTGATTCCTTAAAATATTTTTCCCTCTCTGATTCCTCCCCACACGCATCCCAAATCTCTCCTTTTCTATCTCTGATTTACCCTAAACATCTTTTGTAGGACAAACGAATACGAAGTCGGGCAGGTATTTAGGGCTCGATAATATTCTAGGTTTCAATTTCTCCAGCCTCAATCGCATATCAGCTATTTCATCAATTTCAGATTAGTTATGAATGATTCAACGGGAAGATTTCGAGCAGGAGCTAGGTTGATTGTGGATTGATTCAATGCGAAGATTTCGAGCACGAGGTACCAATTGTTATTTTCATTATGCTATGTTTTTACTTTGTATATCATATATAGCATTTGAGAATAAAATACAATTTTGAAGCTTTTACAAAACTTGCAGTTCAAATTGTGATTATGCAAAATTTGACTTGAATTATTGTCAAGTTAGGATTTTTGTGAGATTTTTGGTTGCCTGATGAATTAAGGGAGAATCAGAAAGAAAAAAAAATACATTAATTTTTAACATACTTTAGTTTTTCTCTATTCTTAACATCTTCTATACTGTTAATGTGTTGTTGCAATTCCACTATGAATAGGAGATTGAGAGGCCTGACAAAGAGAAAAGAAATTGAGGAGAAAAGATGGGCCAAAAGGAATTCTTCTCTTCCTTTTGAGGTACACATCACTTATATTTCGCGAATACCATTAGTGTTTTTCACAGATTTATGGTCGATCAATGAAACATAATTTAGATAGAATTTTTATTATTTAATATGAAATAGTGAAGTCTATAAACACAAAACATACTTGAACAAATTATATGAAGTCTTTTGTCTCCTACTTGAACATCTATATATATGGGTTTTAATTTTCTGTTATATTATGTTAGTTTCTCAAATAGTTTTGTATTGGTTGTGCAATTTTTGTTTGTCATTCTGCGTAAAGCATTTTTTAATAACCGAATCCCTTTACTGTTTAATTAACTTATATGCCTTCAATATATTTTGGTCACACTGCTTTTGTATCCTACCTGTAAATCTCCTCTCGTATGAGGATATCTTGCTTTTGTTTTTTCTGGATTAATATGTTTTATGTTTCAGAAAAAAGTATAAAAAGTGTTTACTAATTACTATATATAATGTGCTCCTGCATATGAAGAAGAGATGGCAGTTCAAACATCAAATGAGTTCCTGCCGTCCAATGCTAAAAGCGTTGCACTATCATTTGTCCTGAAACCGCTCACAGATTTTATGGAAATTCAAATGTGTTAGGCAGGCTAGGTAACGATGGTACACTAACATCAGTGAAAAGTAAGCTCTTCATATGAAAGGTTCATTATTTTTTTTATTATTGTTATTAGCAATGCTACACCTATTTTGTGTGCATAATTTATTGTTCATCTATCTTGGAGCAGGGAATTAGTGATAACATTTCTGGCCAAACCAGACAAAGGGAACTTTTATGTATTGAATAATATTCTTCATTTTGTTGATGTAACCAGGTCATCAACTCCTTTGCCAGTTAATGAGGTTGGTGAAGATAACCCCACAGCTCAATTGACCGAAGTTGTATGTAAGCTTTTTTATGAGTGCATATTATTTTTGTGTTTATATTTCTTTTGGTTGGTGGTCAGCATGTGTGTTCGTGCATTTTCTTCTGTTTCTAAAAGAATTCCCTGATACACATTTAGATCACCATATACAAACTCCAACAACTACTCTGGGCGAGAAGGTTAGAGATAACAGCAGGACAGTCTCTCATGAATCAGACATAAATCACACATCTGTTGAAGAAGTAGATGTTTAATGAAAGTCAAAATGATGTGGTCCAAGTTACTAAGTTGGCTACAAACGCCCAAGAAAAATGCCCAGAAAACATCTTATGCCTCAATAGTGAGTACATTGGCTATTCCTGTCCATAGACCCGCTATTATTGTAAGGATTTTAGCACACAGTGACAAACAGTCAAGTGCTTTTGATAGACCTAAACAGCCAGGTGATTCGGCACCAGCAGCAGCTGAGACACTATGTATAACAAAATATGCAGTTAAAAGTTCTTTAACACTATCAGTTTAGTACTCTAATTGAATTGCTTCACCAAAGAAGTGCCATGTGTTGCATAAGTGGTCTTTCACTAAACAAATAGTCATTTGGTATAAGTCATTTGGGTAATTAGGTTTGAGAACTTTGGTGATTGGTATATCTTCTAATTTGATTTTCTTCTTAGCAGCTTCATGGCCTTTCTAATTTTATAATTTTGCTTATTGAATTCTTGCATCTTGGGACAATCTCTGACTTTGATCTGTAGTCAGTGAATAAGTTTGTGTTTTTTTGTTTTGCGGCATACTTTATGAGTTGCCTAATTTGTGGGGTAATCTTAGACCCAATTGTTGACACACATTATGTATATATTAGATCAAAAGAGAAAATACAAGCATAGGTGAAACAAGTAGTCCCCCGCCTTATAAAAGGGAAAAAATACAAACATAAAATAATAAATAAATAAAAAAGCATCTCTCCCTATAAAGATCAGAAACTGAAAATTCCCTAAAACTCAAATATTAATTATAATCTATTCAACTCAACTTTAGCTATTGCGTTGTTAATGAAAAGTTTATATAAAAAAATATTGGAAAAAAAAAAGATATCATTCTCATTGCATATTTGACAAATTATTCAATTTATTTTTCAAACTAGCCCGTGCATTGCACGGGTTATCAACTAGTATATATATATATATATATATATATACTAGTACTGATGGCGCACACGTTGTATAAATTATGTTGGGTAAAACAAGAATTTCATAAGATTTAGAGGACTAAATAGAAAGATTAAAAAAATTAATATAAAAGGACAAATGAATTATAGACCAATGCAAATTAATAGTAGGTAAGGATTAAAAGAAAAAGAAGCAAGAGAGTGTATGTGCCTACAGGTAAAAATCCCATTTATAAATTGATCCTTAAGTTATGAGAAAACTATATTTATCAGAATCTAATCCCATACCATAAGAATCAGTAAAAGTTATATTCTAATACAAACCTAAGTCGATCCAATTTCAGTTAACAATTATATAAAAATAAAATAAAAATAAAAGGGTAGAATTCCATATATAGGATCAGAACATTCATGATATAATTACCATACTTGAACACAAACATAAGCAAACCTAAATATTATAGATGCAATTATCCCCATAAACAAACCATATTTGGTTAAAAGCAAAACAAACAAAAAATTCATATTCAGCTCAGTACAAACAAGCAGTAATCATTCATATACAAAAGCTAAAATTTCATATACAAAAGCTAAAATTACAGACAATTATAAAGAAAGATTAAGGCAGAGAGACTTACAACAGGGAAACGAATATCCAGCTTCTTCCTACCACCAAGAATCGCCACCCATCCATCTTCTTAGGGCTGACGTCATAATAATCATCCTCGAAATCGCCATTTGAATTAGGAGAAATTAGGACCAAATCAGGTACATGGTGGCGGCAGTAAGAGAGCCGCATCCAACACCGAAGAGAAGAGCGCCTTCGATGGTCATGATATCGAGCCTTTCGCAAGGGGGAATTAGGGTTTCGTGTAGGGAAATTAAGAAAGTGACGAATCGAGGGTTTTGTACAGGAAAATTAGGGCTTTCAGCGGGGAAAGATGAAGGAGTGGAATCGAGGGTTTTGCATAGGGAAATTATGGGGCCGCGAATCCAAGCAAAACACGAATTGGCAGTGGTGAATTACGGCCGACCATTGACGCATAGAGGGAGAAGAGTTTCGTTGCGGGGAAAAAGTGGGTGATGCAATCTGGGAAACGATGGAGTCTAGATTTATGGCTTCCATATCTTCTTACATTTATTGCAAATTATTTTGCTTTCTTTAAACGCAAACATAAAGACTCCAAACGGTAATATTTAAACCATATACTCTCTTTTCCAAAATTATTAATTCAATGTGATCGATATAATTATAAATATTATATCACTAACCATGTTAGATAGAGTAAGAAATTAGAATATGTTTTTTTCCAAAAAAAAATAAGGTAGCCACTAATTTGCATGAATTTACTTCAAATAAAATTTTATTTGAGTTGACCGTGTTTATTTAAATAATACACTAAATTTTTGATTTAAATAGTAAGAAATGAGTTTGGATTTTTATCAAGTTCAATCAATTGGGTAAGCAATAAAGTTTGAATAAATAATGCAATATTTTTATTTGCTTAAATTTTTGATTTAAATCATAAGAAATGAGTTTGGATTTTTATCAAGTTCAATCAATTGGGGAAGCAATAAAGTTTGAAGTTCATTTGTTTAACTTAACGTCTAGCAAATTTTAATTGTTCACAAATGCATTGTTTGTGCACACATATTCAAGTAAAATACTAGTAATGTGAACAAATAAATTTATAAAGAAAAATAAGAAAAATTCACCAAAAGAGTTTTCAAATTTCTTGCCTATCATGCATGTCAAATATAAGGCAAATACTTCATATTAAAATTACATCAAAGTTCTTTTGATAACTTTGTTATCATAAAAAAAATGAAAATAAAAACAATTCTACAAATATGTAAATTCATATCAATGAATTTATTATTATTATTAATTGCTAAATTTCTGTGCATAGAGATAGGATTGGAATAAATTAATTATAAAAGTTTTATGTTAAATTATGCTATTTATAAGACAGAATAAAAGGAGTATACTAAATAACCATTCATTGACTAATTTCATGTTGACAATTAGTATTTCTTTTTAATGTAGTATCGTTACCTCTCATACTTATTAAGAAAAACATTATTTATATATAAAATTGTATGTGGACAATTATGAAATAAAATTTTATAATGCTAAAATGAAACTAAAAAAATAGTACAATAATGAAAATGGTATTTTTGTCTCTCTCTTTTTTTTTAAATGAATGATGTAGTATATTATGAATTATTTAATACTTGGATGGTAGTATAACATTTTAAATAATACTATATAATACTACATCTTCCTTGGAAGTTGTTTGAAATAGTTTATAAACAATTAAATATGCTTATAATCAGTTTTAAAAAATATAAATACTGATAATCTAATTTGTAAAACTACTTGTAATCATTTTTTATGAGAATAATCATGCTGAATCTTATCATTTGTAGGTGGACAATTGCTTTTTTTAAACTCTCAACCTAAGTCTAAAAAGAGGTCTTTGAACCTTATCTTATTAAGAAAATAATATATATTGCAAATGCTTTGGTCGTTTTTTTATTGCTAGTTACCTGAATAAGTATTAGTGAATTTAGTGGTAACCTTTTGTGGAGACATGTGTAAAAAGTGGGCCCCCTTATAATTCATACTAATGTATTGATAAACTTCGTAATTGTAATCGGCTTAAATTTATCATAATACATAGCAGGACTCTCCTCATTAATAGCGCCTCATTACATCGCACATTTAAAATGAGTATCAGTTGATATTTTTGGTTATTTGTCAAATATAATAATCATATTTTGACCAAGTATATTTCTAATATATCCACTTTTATTTTAGTAATTTCACTCATTACTTCTCTTTATTTGCCGAAACCCTTATTTTTAACAATTTACACTTAAAATAAGTGATTAATAATTTTTTTTACTACAAAACACAAACTACATATTTAAATTTGGTTATAAACAAAAATAATAATTAGAATCAATAATAATCATATTTTGACCAAGTATATTTCTAATATATCCACTTTTATTTTAGTAATTTCACTCATTACTTCTCTTTATTTGCCGAAACCCTTATTTTTAACAATTTACACTTAAAATAAGTGATTAATAATTTTTTTTACTACAAAACACAAACTACATATTTAAATTTGGTTATAAACAAAAATAATAATTAGAATCAATAAGCGCATTATGTAAGCAGTCTTAAACATAAGTGCCCCCTCTTTTCTAAAAATGCTAAATAAATAAAACCTTATTACCATTCTCGAATTATTGACAGGTGACATGATAAAAAAAATTATAATGATCTTATTTAACAAAATTATATCATTTTATACTGTTATTAATAAAACTAAAATTTGATTTTTGCATCAAAATATAAATTAAAGAGACAATAAGACTTTTTTCATGAAAGAAAAAGTATTATATAATTATTTATTAATAATTATCTTTAGTTTAAATTTAAAATCTTTTTATTTTTTATTTTCAACTATAGGATACACAAGTCTTCCTTAGATGAATATGTAATTATTTTTCAAATGAGAAAATAATATGCAACTTTAATCATGATTTTTTGAGTGAGTTTGTGGTGAGTTGAGATGACCTAACAACATATTATTCATAGAGTGGACTAGACTTTGATATGTTTCAATTAGAATCGGACTTACAATTTGACTCGGGTTGTTACATATGATATTAATTTCAATTCTCGAAACTCGAGTATGATTTTTCAATGTTGCTATCGGAGGTGGGGACATGAAAACTTTACATATTATCGTATGATTATTCAATCATGTTATCAAAGGTGACGATCACACAAAAACTGGAACAATGCAAACCTTTCACTTGTGTGCTCTGTCACAATTAGCTGGAGACTTTTGAGCATTTGTTATTTCTTTGTGATTACTCTGCTATTGTTCTATATGCTACTTTTAGCTTGGGAAACTCGAACAATTTTCCACATGACTGGACTGCATTAATTGACTCTATCACTCAGTATCAAGGAAGAAAGCTTTCCAAATGTATCTTATATTTATCCTTAGCTGCCACTGTATATAAGATTTGGGAAGGGCACAATATGAAACTGCACCGGAATCAGTTCATTCCACCGAGGCAACTTGCAAATGACACTGTTCACATCATTAAGTCTCGGTTATCTCAGTCATCGATGTTTACTAAGGCTACTAATTTTTGTCAATCTTACTGTAATTGCTTGTTGTAGGCTTTTGTCTTGCTTGTATTTTTTCACTTTTCCTATAGATATTTCATCTATTGGCCTTTCTTTAGATGACCCAGCTATAGATCTGGGGTATGCCCCTTAGCCAATGTACATTTTGGTCCTTTTCAATATACAAACAAATTTAGCAACAAAAAAAAAAACTGCTAGTATTATCACGCAATGAATAAAGGATTGAAGTAAGGACACGAATGCAATTTATATTATCGCACAATGATAAAATTTAAATTTGTTGGATTATGTGTGACTATTTATTCAACCTGACATATACGTATAATATTTAAGTAAGAAATTTTATAACATTCCAGCCCTAAAATATATGAAGTATTGAGATAATGCGTTGGGGCTTGGTATGGTTTGTTATGATTTGAATTTGACCTGATTGTTACACTCTAACGTTATGTTTGGGAGTTTTTTAGTTAAAAAAAAAAGAGGAAGAGAAAGTTAAAGAATATAAACGACTAGAAAAAAGAAAGTCTTTTTTTTCCCCTAACTTTCTTCCATCTAAAGTGAGAAGAAAAAAATACTGAATTTCTCTCACTTTTTTTCTTCTTCTAAATAAAACTCCACGACACTTCTTCCTGTTTGACAACTACTTATAAATTGGTCAAACCAACTTACAAGTATTTTTTACTATTGGAGTGTTCGTGTGTGGTTTATTTTCTAGTTTATAAATTGACTTATAAGTAACTTTTGAGAACTAACAATTTACTACTTCTTATAAAATAACTTATAAGTCATTTTAAAATAAGTAAGTTTGACCAATTGTAATGACACTTTTACCCTTATTTTAGTAATTTTTATAATTTATTTTAAGTTATAAATCATATTAGCCAAACACTTTCACAACTTAAGTTATGACTTAGAAGTAAAAATGGTGTCAAACATTTTTATTTATAAATTATAATTTAAAATGACTTATAAGTCATTTTAAAATAAATCATTGCCGAACAGGCCCACTTGAGACACCTCTCTCTTTTTTCCTTCTTCCTTTCACTTTCTTTTCTTTTCAGTTCGACACTAGGACTATTCATCGGTAATTAATTGGACCGTACTGTACCGTACCATATCGGCCCGTATTGGTTATCGAAACTACCCAAATCTGGGTACCAATACCAATACCGGTTGGACTGGTATCTCGAACCGATTAACCGATCCGATACCAGCACAGTACCGATTTTTACCTTCTATTGTACCGATTGTTTTTTCAGCCACGAAAAGTTTTTACAAATCATAAATTACAAGGAGCATGCTTCATTCATTATCTTTTCTTCATTCATACTATAACCCGGAATACAGTATGTGGGCGAGGAAGTAGGCTCATGTGCTCAGCTGATATTTTGTCAAGTCTCCATCGATAACTTCATCATTCTCTATCTCATCTAGGGGTGTAAACAGATATATACGAATACGGATACAGTGATATCCATATCCGTAAAATCAATTTGTTATCCGTATTCGTATACGGTATTCGGTGAATTTTAAAAATGTTATTCGTATCCTATATTCAAAATAATATCTACATACAACATACAGATAATATCCGTTTTTATTTATTTTATTCGAATAACCAAATTATTCGAATATTCAAGTATCCGAATTCGTTTATCAGTCACCTAATATAAAATTCATTCAAATTATTTACAAAAAATAAAGAAAATAAATTGAATAATTACTCGTCACCAATCACAATTTAAAGTTTAAACCATACATATTAATTAAACATCCTTATCATAAAGGGGATGAAAATATCAAACACATCATCATACACCATTGATCATAAAAATTAAAATTTAAACATCCTAGATAAAGTATCAAATTAACATCACTGAAAAGATGGTACAACTTTTGTTCTTCTTTGCAATCATCCTTCCTTAATTTGCATCCTAACTAATTGCAGCTGCAAGAGAAAAATAAATAATATTAGTATAGTATTAATCTAAAATAATTAATATAATGTTAAGCATTCACTTTTACAAGATTTCATATAAAAGTTCATAGCATCATTATTACAATAATTAATATAATGTTATGGCATGAACTTTGTTTTGCTAACCCAAAACATGCAACTCTAGCCCTCATATCTTTATCTAAAAGTATATTTGTGGCCTTTATGTCTATGAAATATTACAAGCTTCACTCCATAGTGAAGATAAGCCAACCCCTTTGCCACATCCAAAATAATGTTTTTCCACTTAGGCCATGTCCATGGAAGCACCAATTCCACTATTTTTTTGTGAAGGAAACAAATGGTCATCAAAATTCCCATTAGGCATATAATCATAAATAAGGTACCTATCCCCCCCCCCCCCCCCCAATCTCATTATCACCTTATCATCACCAGTCACACAACACCCTCTAAGTAGCACAAGATTCTGATGCTTCAAATTACTAATGATCTCAACTTCATTACAAAACTTTGCATTCCCTTGAAAATCGAATTCTATAATCTTCTTAACCGCAACAACACTTCCATCCAACAAAATTGGCTACTGTGGAATGTAGTGTAGTGTAGCCATTGTGGACTGTAGGATAAGCTCAGTACTTCCAAAACTTTCAAGTTGTTGTATAATCTGAGCCTAATTACCAACAATGAGTTATTGCATACTACTCATATTTTGCAACTAACTATCAAAATTATCCTTATTATCAACCTCTTTTTTCTCAGAAAATTTAAACAGAAATAAGGGTTTAGGAGGCAAAGACAAATAGGTTTCCAATCTGGTATGTCTAATTATTTGAAACTTGGCATAAGTTAAATCTATTTCAAAGTACTTGAACACATAAGTCAAGAGAAGAGCACACCCCATGCAGTTTTTTCACATAACAATGTTCAAAAGAACTTGGTAGAAAATATGGAAGACTAATATTCAACTCACCAAACAAGAAGCACTTAAGAAGTTCTAAGTCAAAGGGTTCTAAAGACCTATCAATCCTACAAGGCATAATATTTTTCCTTAAAAAAAGTTAGAAATTCAACTCCAACTCTAGTAGGTGTATCAAACATTACTGCAGGAACCAATTGTTCAGAAACAATAGACAATTTTTGCTTGAACTTAAGACAGTTCATCTCAGATTCAATAGGAGGAAGCACATATCCATTGCATTTAGGCAAGTCCAACATAGAAGGTTCACACTTAAACACAGTAGCAAGAGTTTTTCATCAATAATAATTTGTTTATCTTGCACAAAAGTAGTAATACCCAGTAGATTTCCAGAAAAATTCTTTTTAAATTCCATATTGGAATAAAACTTAGCCATTCATAGTATCAGGATAATCAGATAATGTTACAGCCAAATCATAATCATGATTAAATTTGGAACACTTTATTAAAAACCCCACTAAGTTAAAAAAAAAATCTAAGAAATGACAATTAAATTAGCCAAATGAGCTCCTTATGAGTGTCAAGTAATAAATGACATGACATCATCTCAAATTGAAACCCTAGCTTTCCCCAAAATTGATTACAAGAACACATGGAGAAGCAGATTTTTGTAAGGATAAAAGATGGTGAGATGAAGGATTTAGAATTTAAACGAACTTACGAAGCAGAGAAAAGAATAAGGATAAGGTAAGGAAAAAAATCAAAGTGTATTTTTATTTTTTAATTCTCCCCCTTTTGCCAAATTCACGTGATTTGGCCACTTCAATAAATTATATTTTTCCTTCTTCTTTTTTTTCTTCCTACTACTACGTATAAAAATATGCATTTTAATTTAACCACCGTCCAATGAATTTGATATAATGGTGCAATACCATTCTTTTAAGTAGTTTATTTAATTGATTGCATATTTTTATAATTTAGTGGCCAAATGTTGTGACAACCACGGGGTAAAACCTTTTTTGCCATTTTTTACTTTTTATTTGATGGGTTGTGGATTTTATAAAAGGTGGGGTCTTAAAGCGTCTCAAATACATAATACAAGATATAACGTAAGATTCTAGTGAGCGAGAGAGAGCCTAGTATTTTCAATGAGGCTTGATCGCTTAAGAGAGGGTTAACATGGGCTTTGTGATTGTATTTGAGTGACAACATAAGTCATAGCGATGTGTCCTGTAAGTATTTCAAATCTCGTGAGTTCATTCTAGGGTAAATTACATATATTAGTACATTTTTGAAAATAATTACAAAAATCATACATCCATAAAATAATTACAAAAGTATTACACTTTTTTATTTTTATTTACAAAAGTATTATCTCTCCTCTCTACTCTTTCCATTTCTTCTTCTTCTTCTTCTCCTCTTTCCATTTCTTCTTCTTCTTCTCCTCTCTTCACTTGCGTATAAATACTTTATATCAATTTAGAAGCTTTTTTTTAGCCGTTAAAAATGGCGGAAACCTTCATGCTCGTTTTCTTCATGCTCGTTAAAAATGGCGGAAACCTTCATACTCATTCATGGCTACTCCATGCTCGTTTTCTTCCTTCTTTTCAGACAAATGGTTAATGGGTTCGACAAACCTTCATACCAAGGTAACTCATTTGTATTAAAGGTTGGTTACCTTTGTATTAAAGGTTGATTATCTTTGTTTTAAGGTTGGATACCTTTTGTATTAAGTTTTGGTTACCATTGTATTAAGGGTTGATTACCTTTTGTATTAAAAGTTGGTTACCTCTGTATTACTGTTTGATTACCTGTGTATTAAGGTCTGGTTACCTTTATATTAAGGGTTGGTTACCTTTGTATTAAAGTTTGGTTACTTTTGTATTAAAAGTTGGTTACATTCGTATTAAGTTTTGGTTACCAATATTTAATACAAAGGTAACCAAACCTTAATACTAAGGTAACCAACCCTTAATATAAATGTTTGGTTACCTTTGTATTAAAGGTTGGTTACCTTTGTTTTAAGGTTGGATACCTTTTGTATTAAGGTTTGGTTACCTTTGTATTAAGGGTTGGTTACCTCTGTATTAAGGTTTGGTTACTTTTGTATTAAAGGTTGGTTACCTATGTACTACAAATATTTACTATTTTATTATATAAAATTATTTTTGACCTGACCTGACCTATAATCAGACTTGACTGTGAGGAGCAACAAGATTCGATTCTGTGCATACTGCATAGCAAAGTAAACAAACAAAAAGACCTTTATGCTAAACTACCATACATCTTAAATCATGGAGTAAGTTCTTAATAATGAAGAAAACGAAAAGAAAGACATTACAGTTTCAGAGAATAATTTTTGATTCTCTCTCACAAACCCAGATGGCGTTTTACACTAATAATAACTATATTTACTTGTTGATGGTTGTATTCATAGTTGCGGTTTGGGGTTCGCATAGCAGTGACGCGATTGGCACTTTTGCGTTTGATGTACATTACAAATATTCTGATCCTGTTAAAGGAATTTTGGACCTTGATGGGTTACCGGAAAAAGGTAGTTACGATTAATATTGTGTTGTGTGTTATTTTTGCAATTACTTTCTAATTGTTGTATATTAATGTTAAGGACCCTTGATTCTATTCGTTGACAGTCACGAAGCTAAGAATTTTAGGAAAATAGTATACATATCGACAAATATTTGATGAATTTGGATTGCGACCAACGTGTAAGTATATGCAATAAGATAGAATAAATTAAAGTATGACACTTTTTAATTTCTAGCTATCTCATGTATGCACATACGTCGCAATCATAATTCGGCTAAAAACTTTCGCAATGTATAACAAGACTCAAATGATATACATGTCGACAAATATAATAATGAAATTGAATTGCGACCAACGTTTGACTCTAAGTAATAAAATAGAATAATAATATGTGATAAAATCAAAGTGTCATTTCTTATTATTCTTTCTTCCTTTTTTATTTTCATGACCACCTTATTCTTACTGAAATAAAAAAAGAAACTATAGATTTTTTTTGTTATTATTTCAGTGTTTTTGACAAACCGTATCTATCAAAACTCCTCCAGCAAAAGAAAAGATAGAACTTGTTATTTAGTTATTTAAATGAGCCCTCTTTTCTTTTTATAAATTTTATTCAATTTAAATCCCCACAAAAAATGTCAAAGCTCTAATTTTTATTATTCTTTTATGATCCTATCTTGATTATGCCTAATTCCCCTGTCGACAAAAGGCCATTTTGTATATAATAATCGCATTTTAGCGGGTATAGTTTAGTGGTAAAAATGTGATCCATTCTAGTAATCCCCTTAAATAGTTAAGGAGTCATTCGGTTTTGATTCATATTTCGAGAAAAAACTTTACTTCTTAAAAGGATTTATCCTTTACCTCTGAATGATAAATTCGAGAAAAAAAATATAAATTCCTTAAATCCTTCCTATCCTATGTATCCATATAAGAGGATATTTAATATCGTCGTAAATTTATCGTCATATATAACAAGACTTGAAATTTTATTAAGTGAGGTCAAAATATTATGAGGTTAACAATAATTTAGCAGGAGTTTTAAAGGCAACGTGCCCGAACCAAATTTTTTGGATAAATTTACACTTTTTAGTTGCATATATAAAATATGTTTCTGGTTACAATATAATAAATAGTAACATTACATATATACACACACACACACACACTCATAATACGCTTTTCTAATAACAAATTTGTTCATGAATACTTAATTCCTTAATTGTTTTAAGAAATAATATAAATTAGATTATTATTTATTTAATTGAAGAAGATTAGAGGAAGATGTATATATAAAGTTGTAGGAGCGATATGGGATTGAGAAAATTATAAAAATTTTAATTTGACCCCGTATATTAGAAAATCTATAAAATTTTAGTGGAGTCAATTTATATATTACACTTAATTTTTTTTCTCTAAATTTATCATATATTATAAAATATTTTTTTTTCAGTAGGATCAATTGACCCCACTCCTCTCAATGTGGCTTCGTCCCCGTAAGCGTTCATGTGGGCAAGTTGTGCCGAACTATTTTGAATTACTCTATTTTTTTTCTTTTTCTTGTTTTTGAAACAGCAAAAGCACTTATATTCACATAAGGAAATACAAACACAAGGTTTAAGAGTTTATAACCACACATGTCATGTAGGGGGTGGCTCTACCTTTAGCATCAAAAGGTAATAATAGATTAACAGCAAGAGGAAAGGAGGAGGATGTGTGTTTCTTGTTTTTCTTCTTATCATATCTCGTGGGATTCTTGTACACAATTCATGTGCATTAAAAAGGGTTCAACACCCTAACACTATTCTTAAGTTTGATTAAGCAAATTCGTAGCATAAGATGACACGCTACATAGCAAATGTTATATTAATTGATGATAATTTAAAGAAATTTCATTCCTCCTCCATTAAAAACTGAGGCGATAATTATTATTTTGGGGTGCAGAGTTGAAGGGGCTTGTAGCTCGCTTTATATTTGATATTTGAAGAACGATAGCATGCTGATACAGCATCCATTTGGACGTCGTGAGAGATCATAGTGTCTGTTTGTGGAATCACCTGTTCATTTGTTGTACAAATTTGTTGACTGTCGAGTTTAATTTTGTAGATTGTCTTGGGCTGCTGGTGAAATAAAGGAAAGGAATTGCAGCTAGCTATGGCGACTGCGTTCATGGCACTTGTATTGAGCTCCTTCACAAAAAGAGGCAGCAGAGAGTTCAGGTCATATACTACTATTGGGCAGTGTCATGTAACCAAAGCAATGAGAACAGAGAAACCATTGGAGGAACTACTATACCATGTGCAGGTAGAAAGAAGACTGGCCGAACCTGGGATTTGGAGGAACTACTATACCATGTGCAGGTAGAAAGAAGACTGGCCGAACTTGGGACTTCACGCTGGTCGACTGGAAAATTCAAGTTGCCTTGGGACTGGCATGTAGACCGATTGATTGGTTTACATCGAGGAAGGGGAGGTGAGGGTGGTGCCTGAAGGGAGCGAGCACTTCATGCAGTTTATGGCTGGTGACCTGAAGATCACTAACAGAAACCGAGCACATTTAAATCTAGCCCACTGGCTAGTGAGAGAGCAGTTGCCTCGCAAGAGCCAGTCTCTTTCCCCCCTTTCCTTTTCAATTTCCCATACTGTTTTATAAGATTTTGCTGATGGGCCTCTTCTGTAAGCAACGCCATCACAAACTGTTCAAAATTTCTTACAAGTACATACACTTCATTCTTTTCTTCTCCTAGAGAAGCTGATGTAGGAGACTAGGGAGGATATAAAGTTAAAAATGGTAGGTGCATCCAAGTCTAAAGCTCCCCTTGCATGCTTGTCATCGACCTCATGGTCCTAAAAAGCCACGAAATCCCACACAGTACCCAAGTTGTGGCTCGTATAAAATCAATCCATCGAAATGTGGGTCAAATACAAATACTTATATGCTATGGATATCCCAGTTACCATCAGAAATGGAAAGAAAGAGTGAACAACAAAGCTGTAGTACAAAGAGGCAATTCCTTTGCATCATTACACAAAATAACATTATAGGGTAGAAAATTCAAAGAGGCACTACCTCTATGAACCAGTTCTCTTATGATACACACCTTCCATGGCTGAGAAAACAAAAAGGGGAATGAGCCAAGAACCGAAGTAAAGAACAAAAAAAAAACAGAGGTAACTTTAATATCCACAGAACCCCACCTTCATCTTCATGCTCAGCTGGCAGACTGATTATATAAATTTCCTAGCGAAGTAAATAATTCCCTTAACCTTCACCCCTTGCAGACCACCTTGTAGGGTCACCAATAGGCATGAAGATGATGATGCCTCAAAGTTACATGAGAAGTCATCCTCAACTACCTGTGGTGGTTCGTGAATTTGTGCTAGTAGCAATGGCAACAGAAGAAGCAAACTTGGACACAAGAACCGCCTCATTGCTTACAGCCTTGGACGCTGCCACATCTTCCAAGCGTTTCCAGGTTGATTCTCGCTTCTCTAGTGCTTCTTTTTCCTTGAGTTCATCTTCTTGAAATTTAGCTAGGCACTCATCAAAGAGTCCTTGATCTGCATCAGAAAATATTTTCCTCACATTCAGTGTCAAGCTCTGAACAGCTTGGTTCCAGTGACTCCGAGTGTTTTTCTCCAAGGCTGGGAAGATTATGGGAAGTATAACCTTGCGATTCTGTGTAATAAGATTCCTTATATGATCATTATTCCATAAGAACAATGCACGTTCAGCTACCTGCAAAAAATAGAACAGAGGTAGTAGCACAAATAATATCAATACAAAGATTTATTCCATATAATCATATTGGAAATCAAGACCATAAGTGAAGTCTTGTAGAATGGCTCTTGCTTTTGATTCAAGGAAACGATGAAAGAAAAAATTTCTTTGCAACCAACTACATGCACACATTTCCAATCCTCTCTGCTCAATGTGTACTGGTGAGTCTAGCTCTCATTATTCTTCCAACCACACATAATTCTCATTAATATTAACCTTTGTAATTAACATATTCATAGATTAGACATGCAAGAGATATAAGGCAAACACGGAATAAAATACAGAGGACGGCACATGGGGACCTTGAATAAATTTGTATCATTACGTTGGAAACACAATAACTTGCATCCGTCCAACAAATTCTATTACCAATGTAGAAGGTGAATGTGTTTAATTGAAAATGACAATATCTAACAAGTATAAGCACAGAGGACAGCAATGGCGAAGCCAGACTTTTCAAAATGGGGGACCCTCAATAATTTTTTTGGTAAGGAGCGGAATTTTTTGAGTAAACTACAACCTGTGGCTTACCCAATTTTGCATTTAGCCACCTGAAGTTCTAAAATATCCTACTCCATATAAGTAATAAACAATTACACTAATACTCGTACATTTATCTCTAAATAACAAAACAAAATTAATAATAAAACTCTTGATTTTTCTCTTCCGTTCGCATCAAATGTGTTGGTCCGGGGGAGGGAGGGAGGGACTGAGAGAAAGATTATACAACAGCATACATATATGTAAACAAAAATGGTTGTATAACACATCCAAAACTCAATGAGGGGACTTGACGACTGAAGGTTAGCTTGACCTACAGTAGATACTTAGCCTGAACAAGCTAATGAGGTGAGGGATAGCTCATGGAACAATTCATAATGTTGGGTGAAAAAGAATAAATAAAAAAATAAAGATGTTCTGAATGAATAGCTTAGCTTAGCATTGACATGGTAAACACTAGAAGGAAGATAAGGAAACCCTTCACTTAATTAAACAGGAATAATAAGGAAACCCTTCACTTCAAAGCTATTCTTTGTATAAATAATTCACTTCAATGCTATTCATGCCATGCACACAAACTATCTTGACTTTCAAAAGTTGTGAGAGCAAACTTGCCCAAACAGAACGCTATCCTATGGATCAGGCACAAAAATTCACAACTCTGTAAGCTTCAATATCATGATTTTCAAAAGTCATTAGAACAAACTTGATTTTCAAAAGTCTGAGAACAAACTTGATTTTTGAAAGTCATGAGAACAAACTTGTACCAACATAAAGTTATCCTATGGATCTGGTATAAAAATCGCTGAGAAATCCATTTATATTTAGATAATAATAACAAAATACATAGAAAGTTTGATCCTGGGCATCGACCTAAACAAGCTATTAGGAAATGCTAGGATTTACTTTCACAACAACAAAAACTTAATGAAGCAAATAAAAATACTCGAGATAAACAATTATCCACTAATCAAATATTAAGGCAGGTCCGGCAGGTAGACTAATCATTACTTTAATCAAATTAATTACAAGTTCAATAGAGCTATTCTTTCATTTATTATTATCTTTTTTATAATTAATTTTGACCCAAGTATGTTATTTTGAAGCTTGTTAAGTTCAAGAGAGCGGCTAAAACATGGCTCCCTAAACAATTGAGAAATCAGAAGTCATAAGAACTAAGCTACTAGAGATAGGATATGTCAAGGTGTAATGTAACATTTCTCAAAAAAATTTTAAGATAACAAGCCAAGCTCAATCCTACATTTGAAAGCCAATAATTTTTACTAAATTACTCAGCTATTTCAATTGCTAGCAAAGCTACCAAAGAACTCAGCTACTTCAAATGCTATCAAAACTAACACCAGGTCGATCTGACCATGGTTACCAGAAAAACGTTTTCTTGGTAACAAATTGTGTTTTGGTACGAACGTTCCAAAGCCTAGTACACTTACCGAAACATCAAACGTGGCAATCCAAGATATTTTTCTCCTATCTACTTAAACTTATACTACACAATTATGATCACAACTCTGGCTTTATAATTCTCGGTCGGCATCCTGCTCTGGAGTGGGTGGGCTACAAGTGAGTAACATCCTCTTAACTAGCCTTTGGGCCATACAACCAATTGCTCTGGAGGGGGTGGGCTACAAGTGAGTAACATCCTCTTAACTAGCCTTTGGGCCATACAACCAATAGCTAAGATCAAATCCAATAGAAGGCTAGAATCCACTATCTAGAATCATCCTCTAAATATGTAAGATATTTTTAAAGTATATTAATTACATAAGTACTCTATTAGAAACCTTAATATGTAAAAAAAGATTCTAAAGAATGTCACCTAATGTAGCCAAATCCCAAATGAGCCCGTTGTACATGTTAAGTAAGCGATGACATGACATAATCTCGTTGAAAATGTGTTTATTGTGACACTACGATTAGAAACAATTTAACGAGTTTTAACCATATTTCAAATAGTTTTTACTATAAATTTTTAGAAATCTATTCTCACTGTATCACGTTTTAGATAAATGTATTTAGTACCAACTAAGCAATTCGAAAAAAATCTACCCCTAACATATTCCGTACCACAAAAAGTGACGTTTCCCGTTCCCGATTTCGTGCCCACGTGGCACGTATCGAAATAAATCACGATCTAGATAACATTGAACTTGACATACTTAAGCTTGCATATATCCTAGTTGGAAGCACTATTGCTAGGGAGCTGATAAGACGAGGAAGATACTTAAAACTATCATCTAATTAAATGACAATATTCAGCCAGAATAGAATAGCCAAACCACGTTTGTCATTGCACAAATATTTCATAACAGAAGAAAAGGATCACTTTGAAAAAGCATGATAAATGCCATCAATGTTTTTTTCTGACACGTGATGTTGAATATTGCCTTCAAGTGTCGGTGTATTTGGTTAAAATACTTCAAAAGCCAACCAAACCAAAAAACGATACAGTATAAGATTACTAAATTCAGTTTATTCTGAATTATCACTTTCAGGGAAGAAAATAAGTACTAAATTCATCAGAGCTTTGTAAATTACTGGTGCAACTTCATATATTTATTACATTGACATGAATAAAGGTGTTCTTCTGGGGCCGATAAATGACATAAATAAAGGTGTAACAATTTTGATAATCAGTCTAGTCCTCTGATATTTACATGGTACAACTGTAGTGGATTTGATATTCTCTTAGATACAGAAAGAAAAAGAAATAACATTGCAGAAGACCTATAATATCAGCACAAATATCATCATTTATTTAGCACCTTCCGGTGAAAAGTCTGGACGATATATTTCCCGACGTTATATTTTTATGATCAGGTAAATAAATTTACACCAAAAAGAAAATGGTTTAGAATTAATTCATGAACAGATGGAAATTGGTTAAACTTTTGGTAGAGAATTATACGCAGAATTCTCGAGGAAACAACATGGAACGGTATTGAAAATATCTTCTCACATTATTTACAAGCTTAAACTGTAAATGCCTTTAGAATAGAAAGGTATTGGTGATCCATGTTTAAACCAAGGTTTGTACAAAACTTAAAGGACAAAAAGAAAAAGTCTGACAACAGGACTTCTAACCTGTTACCTAGAATGCGGTTCATTTTAGCTCGTGGACCGATAGGGCAATGTGGTATGCTACATAGGCTAAAACTTGGTATGCCCGCAGTATTGTTATATGGATACTAATAATTAGGAATTCTTAGATGTAATTGCAATAAAGCTTAATTTCATTTAACAAAAAGTTAATTGTATCAAAATGAAGTTCGTTCTAGAAATATATTTTAGCATCCAATACTAACTTACAAGATAAATTTGGGTACACTTATTTTCTTATAATATTGATATTTATGCAATTAGAGGAAGAAAAAAGAAGATAAATTTGGGTAGACTAAATTCAAATTATCGCTATGTAACAGTACCATGAGTTAGGAATGCAAGTACCAATGTATGGTTTGCTAGGTCAATAAGAGAATCTGCCTATTTGGTTATCCTGCTTCTACCGTTCTACGTATTGAAGAAATGACTCTAATAATAACTATGGACAGAATATAACACTATCTATCCACAAAGTTTTTAGACATGATCCTTTAGAATAATAACTAAGCTATGTGCATCTGACTTATAAAAGAGACCTCACTCAGTCTGAAAGAGGAATCATCAAATTACTGTAAAACACAAGAAGGGGTAAAAAAGGGACCCTGTAAAGAAAAGAATAGTAGAACTTATTACCCCAACAGAAGGGGAAAAAAACAGTTAGGCAAAGAATTCCATCATCAAAACAAGTATTTAAGAAAAAGGCAAGTAAAAACAATGTGATAGTTACCAAGTAATAGTTACCAATGATGGTATAAAAAACCTAGAATATGGTTGAAGTTCGTAACCATAAACATGAAGGAAGACAATGTGAATGTGATAGATTGATACAGGTACAATACCTGAAAGTGTGAGCTGTTGACGCAGCGACCAATCTGACCGAACAGAGGGACCATGCACCTTTGAAATTCAGCAGCCTGGGTAGCTTCCAGAACTTCCTCCAGCTCACTAAGAAACATGACCTCTTTTGAACTATTAGTTATGGGCCAATACTTCAACAGACCTCGGATTACTGTGTCAGCCAGCTTGAAGTCTTTCTCCACAAATTGGGTGATGCAATATGAAAGTTGTTGATGGTACATTGATACGCTTTTGGGTTTGTGAAGGGGAACCAGTGCACGGACAAGAAAAAGTTTGTGCTCTTCCTTTAAAGGCAACGCAAACCCATTAATAATACTACCAAGGATTTCAAGCAACTCTGCGATCCCATTGTGTCGCTCAGTCTCAAAAATAAAATTGTAGAAGATGTTGTTGATGGCTTTCCTGATAAATGGCCTATGCACCATGAACTTCCCATAAATACGGTGGAGTATTGTCTTCAAGTATTCCCTCTCTCTTTGATCCTCCGAGTCAAAAAGGTCGAGTAATCTCAACAAAAAAGAATGGTCAATGTATCTTTTAGCAAGTTTTGCATCCGTCTCCGACGAAGCCACAAATCTCAGAAGAAATTCATACACAATTTGAAGATGAGGCCATGATGGTTCCAAAGTTGGTTCGTCATCCTCTGGGTCATACACATCCAGCAATTTGTTATCGTGATTAGACGGCAAGGCTCGGAACAGATTTTCAGCTATCATTTTTGTGATTTCTTGCATTGTGACCTCATTGAACTTGGTCGTTACTGACGAAATGTAGTCAACAAGCTCAAGCAAGGTCTGCCGCTTTATATCCTTCTCTTTAAGATTCTTAGAAGCATCACTAAAATCAAACACCACATAACACATTTTCAACTTCTTGATAAAAAGATTGTGCTTTTCAGAGCTTGGAACATCCCGGAAGCTAGGCAAAGCTTCATAGGCAGCATAATTCAGCACCTGACCAGCTTGGGCAGCCATGGGACCTAACTTCTTTCCTTGATTCGATTTAAGGGTAGTACTCGATGATTGAGGAGCATGAGTTCCATTACTAGAACGAGAAGCTCCCGAACCCGAATTCAAAGCTTTCCCAGATGCTGAATTATTCTTAGAATTGTTACTAACACCACCACCAACTGAATTCAATGAATTTACAGATGAAAATGCCCCCTCATTATTTGAGTCGTTATGCGAAGGAGATTTAGACGATGTCTTCCGCGGAAGCTTACCCAATATCTGCTTAAACATATCCACTAAACCTAAACCCGAGTCCCAATTGAAATTCCTTAGAGCAAAACAATTCAAAGTTTCTACCTTTTTAAGGGGATCAAACAACATACATTCTCAAGACTAGAGAAGAAAATCCATGGAAGGTGAAACAAGGCCAAATAATCAGAAACTCATATCTTCTTGAACCCACATAGCAACAATCAGAAATAGGTGGAATCAAAGATTTCACCTATGGAGTCTCCAATCTTCAAAATCGAATTATTTTGAGAGATTGAAAGCGCCAGATGAGAGAGAGAAATGGAAGAACTTACATTGATGACGTGACTGAAGATCTGTAAAATGGAGACTCAAACAACAAACGATTGTTTGAGAAACAGAAGTCGGGGTTGTTCTGTGATAGAAACCCTAATTTCAATTTCCGATTCAATCTGCAGAGATAGAGTGAGAGAGAACGAATAAAAACTAAACAAATAAACGGACCTAAATTAAAATAAATTTAAATTGTCTCGCGTTGCCCGAGTCTTTCCCAATCCTTTGGTTTAATAAAAACAGATATTTAAAATTTAAAATAAAGTAAGAATTGGAAATGAAATCATATAAGTAGTATTTTTGTTAGAGGGCAAGGAAGGTGAAGAACACCTCATATACTTACGCGACTCTCATAAAATCACTATTTTAACAAATAACTTTTTATATAAAAGAGAGTGTATTCAATTATATAAAATGACGTTTTCGTACGATAACTCATATAATTATTTACGGTGTCATTCATCTCTCCTTTTGTTTTTTTTAAAGCACTTTTATAATTACATAATTAGACACTAAATTTTTCATTAAATTTTTAACAAAAACTTTAAATTTAAAAATATTTTATCTCACCGTACCGACCTTCACAATTTTGACAAAGGGACAATATCAGTACTTACTCAATATACTTATAAATGATCAACAAACTCCCAAAAAATTAAAAATACTTTAAATACACTACTCTGCCAAATGTACTCTTATTTTAAAACTCTCTTTACTCTAAAATAGAGGATTACTTTAATTTTTTTGATGTTAACTTGTCACATTTTCAAATACAAAATTATTTAAAATCATTTGACTCTAGCTAATAATTTGTAAATATACTATATTTAAAAAAAATATTATGATTTCAAAAGTTGAGAATAATATCACGGTTTGACTTCTCAAAGTCAAAATAATAATTCTAGAGGAATACTCATTAATTTTTTTGTTATTTTTTTATTGAAAATTAATATTTTCATAAATAAAAATTGATATTTTTATATGATTGCGAAACTCATTTACTATTTTATATACAAAAGATCTTGTGAAATTATTATTTTTGCTTATGAAAATACTCCCTCCGTTCCTTTTTATGTCCTTTTAGATGGTGAAATTTATTTATTTTTTAATTTATTGTTTGTAGATATATTTCAAATAAACATTAATGACGTAATTTACTACATTATCTCGACATTAAATGTTAATTTGTTTATCTTTCATCCTTTTTAATAAATTTTGAAGGATAATATTTAAAATTTTATATTTATTTTAATCAATCAAATAAAGTATTAATTGTATTTTTTAATATTTATGTTTTTTCCTTAAACGTCAATTAAAAAAAAGAGTATTAATTATTTTTTGTTGTTGTTGGTTATTTCTTTATATAACATTGTGCTTTCAAATACTTCTTTAAATTCTTCTTTACCAGGCTTCGTCTTTTGTATGCAGTGGGTTAAATCAATTTCAAAGTTTATTGGTAACTAGCTAAGCGCCCTTAATTCCTTATTTATTCTATATATAATGATTATAAAATATTTTTTAAAATTTTAATTTAACTTATTATAGAATGACTATAAATTTTACTCAAACAAATAATTATCAAAAAATTATAATTGAATGTTAATAATAAGTTTATTTTTTTGTTGTTTTTAATTTAATATTCAATTTATATAATTTTTAAATTTAATATTTAATTTTTATTTTCAATCTTTCGAATTTATACATAATTATTTAGAATCAAAAAAAATTAATAAAACTTAAAAGCCTAAACTTGATATTTAAAGAATTCTATATGACATAAAATTGTTATAAATTAATAAGTTACAATTATAGTTTTTTTTTAACGGCAACTTAAATTTTAATAACTATATATAAGTGAGATTTTTTTCTAAGATTAACTAAAGATTTTCTATCTAGAGCACTAATATTGGTTTCGATTCGACAAATATAGAATGTCTGGTCGAGGGTCCAGTGCAGTAAGTAGTAGACGTGTTCGTTTTGGCTCATAATTTAAGTTTAATCATTAATATATTTTGTAATATATATTACACTTTTTAATATTAATTATTATTTTCTCATAATATTTTTTCCTATATTTTTCATATTAGGTTATTTGAAGTCTAAAATTGAGTAAAGTAAAATTCTAAATATGTTTTTAAAGTTAAAATTTATTATATGACTAAGTAATTAAAAAATTATAGAATAAAATTATTGTAGAATAACAAATTAACATTAAAAATTGTTGGACCATAACAAGAATTTTGTTTTTCTAACATTAACTATTAATTATTTTTAATAGTTAATAATTTCATAATTTAACTTATTAATTGCATATAATTTAGTTTAATTTAGGACTTATATAAGAAATAAATTTTTTATAAAATAATAAGTTACTCTAAAAATTTTTAGGATTATAAATAATGTATTAGTTCTAGTTAAATTTTATATTTAAAAAGTGTTTTAGTAGTAGTTAATAAAATAAAATCAAAAGATTTTAAAACGTATTTTAGTAGCAGTTAAGTTTTAGTCTCGTACTAAATATTAAGGAACAAAAAACTTAATTTTATCTTATTATATATGTATATATAAACACATATATATAGATTTAATTTTTTTTTTGTGTACTTGTAACTGTTTTCTTTTCATAGTTTTACTGAGATATTAAATTGAGTAAATACACTGATACTTCCCATAAATAATTATAATAACACTCACCACCTCTATAGTTTTTCAAATAATAGCCAGTACCCCTCTAGTCTACAATATGTAACATTCACTACTCCTAGTGTGGTTGACCAACTAATATTCAAAAATATTTTTAATATAATTTCTAATACACTCTTTAAGTTATAATGTTTAATATATCCACTTAATATAAATTTGAATATTATAATTTTTACTTAACTTTATCTAATTAATTAAATTATGAATTTGTGCAATAAATAACATAAATGTCAAAAAATAATAAATATTTATTTTATCAAAAAAATAATTTAGTTCACTTTTTGCTAATTAAATTTGTCAAAGATTAAAATTTACGTAATATACATTCAAATATTTTTTTTTGTAATTAAAAAGTAAAATTTTAGTAGCCATAAACGTACAAATCAACACAAAAAAAATTATAATTATTTTTTCAAATATTAAAATTTACGTAAAACAAGTTTATTATTACAGAACGAATCTTATTATTCATATAAAAAGTATTAAAAATTATATTAATTATTTTTCTCAAATATTAAACTAAACATAAGTCACATATAGACATGATTATTTACAGTAAAAAGGACAAATGTTGTTACTCAAAAAAAGAAAAAAAATATTAAAAGAAAAATCTTTTTACAAGATAGAGGTAGTAATAAATATTATTATATTTTCTTTTATTCAACACTACACAAAAATAATACCAACTGTATATTAAAAAATGTAATTAAAATCATAAACATTCCAAATTTTGACATATACTCAAGAAAATTTAAAATATAAAAATCATAATATGAAACTAAGAATTCAAATAATAGTTTTTGTTGTTAAATACCAAAAACTAAACTATTAACATACTCAATCACTCTAATTAGAACAACTCCATTAATAATTTAATTTAAAATTCTTAATATTTGTATCACTTATTCAAAAATATGTGTTAATTAAACTAAATTATTTGAATGAGATAGTTTTAATTACAAATAAAACTACAATTAAAATGTATTGTATTAAAAAAGATAATTAAACATATAAATATTATTCAGGAATTAAAATGTGATAACATGCAAGGATAAATATGTAACTTTATTTATTTAGTCAACCTTAAAAATTTACAGAGGTATTAATTGTTATTTAAAAAATTAGAGAATAAGTGAGTGTTATTATGGTTATCTAGAGGGAGTGTCGCTATATTTTATTTTATTAAATTTGATATAGTCTCCACTCTCCAAAATTAATAAATACAGTTTGGTGAAGTGAACGCACGTGTCTGGAAGTCTGGAACATATTGTGATGTCTTCTCCTTTTTTAATAGTAGTGAAATATTTACTTATACTTATTCGTACCAGTATTTATAGCACACATTATGCGTGTAATTAAAAAAAAATATTTAAATAAAAATTACAAAAATATGAATGAAAGAATAAAGAAGAGATTCTAAGGATAAAGAGTGACATATAGAGAAAGGAATTAATATTTAAAGTGAAATTACGACACATATTTAAGGCGGTTATTTTTTCCTCTCCCTTTATATATTTATATATAGAGATATTGACACACACCACGTGTGTTCAAAAGAAGAAGAAGAAAAAAATAAGTATGAATTAAAGAAAAAGAACTAGAGAGGAGTAAAAATAAAAATAAAAAGCGAAAAAGAAAAATAGAGTGAGAGAACTTGGCCAAATGACTTATAAGTAGGTGGTGAATTATAAACAAAAGTGTTTGACACCCTTATGACTTATAAATCATAAATTAAATTAAAATAAAATGTAAAAGTGTTTGACTAAAATGACTTATAAGTTAAAATAAAATATAAAAACTATTAAAATAAGGACAAAACAGTCTTTATATTTGGTCAAACTTACTTATTTTAAAATGACTTATAAGTCATTTTTTAATAAGTCAAAATTTGTTACTTATCAAAAATGACGTATAAGTCAAAAAATAAGTCACCCCGAAACACTCCAACAGTAAAAACCAACTTATAAGTTGTTCCCGAACAGGTTCTAAGAATGGTGATTTTTTTCCCCTGCTTCTCCCTTTACAAAATAGAAAAATAGATTTATTTATATTTTTTCCCCATTTTCAAAATTTTCCCCTATTCTCTCCACTCCTTATCAACCACTAATTTTATTTTATTTTTAATATTTTTTATTTGCACACATACAGCGTGCCAAAAACACTAGTTAAAATTATGATTCCATTAGATTTGGGTGCTTAAAGAGAGAAGAAATAACCCGGAGTCCAAATATGAGAATAATGAATTAGCAGCATAACTGGGGAAGCTATACGACCCACACAGGAGAATAGTTATTCTTTCAATCAATTAAATTTGTAAATACAATAAAATAAAATAAATGAATAATGATAAGGCCGGATACCAAAATTGATGTACCACCATAATTAATTGAAATACTGGTGCGTTGAAATGTCAAATTAAAATAAAATATATATCATATAGTCAAAGTAAAATGTATTATTTTTACTAGTACACGCGCGGGCGATGCATGTGTATCATTTAATAGTATTAGGATAAAAAGTTTTGAAATTGATAAAAATAAATTATGTGAGAGAATTTAGGAGATGATAGAAGGTGAAAGAGAGAGAGGCAAGTTAAAACTAAGAAAAAATAAAATATAATTGTTGGTGAAAGATACAGTAACTACTTTTTTAAAATATAGATTGTGACCCCAAAAAAAGGGTAATTAAAGCCTCGCGCTTTATTAAATAGAGATAGCTAATTAAAAGTTCTATCTATAACGTTGAAACTTTGTATATGATACCCTACCAATACCATTACTCCAATACAATTGTCCTCGTTGACGAGTCTTCACAAATAGGCAATTAGACACGAAGTTTAGATTTATGACCAAGTCATGTCGACCCAGTCTAATAGTCAAACTTCACCATCAAATTTATCACCGCCCTTGTCTGATCCAACAACACATTGGATCAATCAAATCCAAGTTGCCCAAGCTATCAAACCATGCCTAAAAGGTGAACCTAGACTCCTCCATAAAGATATGAAAAGGAAATTTTTATGTCCGTGATTTTGTATCCACAGATTTTTTTTTTCTCACATTAGCATGTGATTAGTCACCCCTTGGGCCTCGAGAGTTGATATGAGAATAGCAAGAGATGGCTCTTCTAATAAAGAAAACCAATTCAAACCATTGTATAAGTAGGAAGAGGAAGATGGGCGCTGACATGACAAAAAAGAAAAATTGGGTACATACATTTAATTTTCCTCCACCTCCACCCCCACCGGGCCGCAACAAAGATTCCCCACCACACCTAGCACCTCACTAAAGCACTCCAATGAGGCCCAATTCTTTTACACATTTGGCTAAATAGCCATCGTATGGATATGAGTGCCACAAGCCTTCTATTTTCTTACACATCAGCTACTTCTTTTAGCAACTTAAGATAACTTATGGGGAGAAGCCGAACTACACCCTGACATTAGAACCATTTTGTTAAAGTTAATATTAAAAAAATAATTTAAAAAACATGGTGGGAAGAAGGATACTTTTGCTGCACTGGCATATGGATAACAAGAATTGGAAACACAAGGACACCAGCTAAAACATAAATACAACTCTGTTATAAACATAATCTTGATGATGGTTGAGCCAGTGCAATAGATTTGCGACGTACAACTAAACCCAGCCAGACCAAACTCAATTTGTGAACAAGTGAATCCATCGGGCATCATCAGCAGATGGACAAGTTGTGTATACAAATGAGAACCATACTGGAAATTCAGGTGGATATGCCAGTGCACCAGGATTCCAAAATCCTGATTTGTAGTGGAGATCAGAAAGTAGAAAATAATGCAAATCTGCGAGGCTTGATCATCAAAATCATATAGTACATGGCTACAGTAAGCTAAACCAGAATAAATATGATCCCCCTCTCCTCCCACCCTTCCCTTTTCTTGTTCTCTTCCCTTTCACTTTTAAGATCAGAAAAAAGTAGAAAATAAATGTAAAACTGTTAAGTGAGAAGCACAATTGTCAAATCAGCAAGGGGGCACATCACAACAGGTTCGACATTGTTTCTCAATCATTTAGTTTGATGTGCTTAATGCAATATGCACTTGGCTAAATATATTGATTTTAACCCTCTTGTTTTGGCACAAATTGTACTTGCGAGGATAGGAACATCAAAGTCATTTCCTAGTCTAGAACACACACAGACATTTCCAGATAATTAAGTTAACACGGTAAATTATGAAAAGCCTCTGGCTTGTGCAAGCACGGTACCTTCTCTCCACTGTACAGTTCCACAACACAACAACAATTACTTGAGCTAATACAGCAAGAAAATGAGTACCTCCTCTTAAATGCATCACGATCAGTCATCTCTTTCTGCGTTTTGGTTCCACCTAGTATTAGCATAAAAAAAAAGTTCCATTAGATTGGGAAAATTACACAACTGATGCGGTACGGAAGAGAAAAATCAAAACATTTATTATTAATTTTGTATTGTTATTTAGAGATAAATATTGAATTATTAATATAATTATTTATTAGGATATTCTACGAGAGTTTTATTGTAGTAGTAGATTTTAGTTGGGAGATTGTTTCCTTTTTAAATTACTCCCTCCGTCCCAAATTAATTGCTCAATTTTGACTTTTTAAGTCAAATTGATTATTTTTAGAATTAATAATTAAGCATATATAAATATATTTCTAAAATTATAAAAATTGGGGTTAGCAATAAATTGTATATACTTTCTTTTGGTTATAATCTCTTCACCTATATTTTAGCAAAAATAGTAAAAAAATTAGTTTTAAAAATGGTCAATTTGACTTTAAAAAGTCAAAACTGAGCAATTAATTTGGGACGGAGGGAGTATAATTTTTACTTAGTCCCCAAGTATTGGGTTTTTTATTTAAGCATTGTAATATTTCATTATTTTACAAATTTATTGAATGAATTAATTTGAGATTGAAGTTGTGTGATTTAGTGTGTGTTTCTTTACCGATTTTCTGCGGAAATAAGTATCTTATTACTTCTTCCTACCTTGTCTTACATCATAATGGCATCAGAGCTAAAAGTTCTTAATATATTTTGATTTCACTTAATTCCTTCCTACCCTAATTTTCTGACCTTCATCAATTGCCGAAATTCAATAGATAGTCAACACCTATGTTACTCGGACTCGGATGGAGTGTCTGGTTGGACACGGTATCCGAAACGGGTACTCCTCAATTTTGCCAATTTTTTACACTAAAGTGAAGTATCTTGTCCAAGTGTCGGGTTTCGGACACGGGACACGGGTGTCGGACACGGGTACTTTAGGGCAAAGTGAAGAGTCCGAGTAACACTGGTCAACACAAATATCCGAGACGACAATGTAGTCTCAAATCTATTATAAATTTTTTTATCCTAAAAAAAATGCTATAGTATGCGTGGTTACTGTTCATCCGTGGTAGAATTACAATTTGGTACCCCAAGGTTTATGAAGCTTTCAACTCAGCTCCTGAAGTTTCTGAAATTTTCAATTCAGCTCCCCAAGTTTCTGAAATTTTCAATTCAGCCCCCTTGAATTTCTAAAATTTTCAATTCAGCCCTTGAACTTTCAGAATAAGTTCAAATCAGTCCCTATTTCTTTATACTTTCTGCACCTAAGCCCCTAGAGCAAAAAAAAAAAAGAGTTGGTCGGGCAAGTGAAAATAGATATACTATATCAGTTATGGTGACTTATAATTGAAGAATCCATTGCAGCACTTCTAACAAATCAGGCTAATATTTCAAAGTTTGTCGTAGCAATTCCAACATGTGATCAAAGAATCAACACAAATGTTAAAAGTGTGATGGCAGAATGCAAGGAGACAATGAGATTCTTCAAGAACAAGAACTTCAACATGTCCTCGTGAGGATCTTAAAGTGATTGAAGTTGAGGATGTTGTATCTATTGAAGATTCCAAGGAAGTTTGCATTAAAGGAATTGCAGTGCAAGAGATGAAGATCAAAAAATTGAACACGAAAAGAAAGACACAACTGAGGTAGAACATGTTGACTTTCTTATGCCAAATTCTATATTCGAGTCCAAAGTTGCATCTAGTAAGAATCTTGCTTGTAATCAAAACATTTATTATTAATTTTGTATTGTTATTTAGAGATAAATATTGGATTATTAATATAATTATTTATTAGGACATTCTACGAGAGTTTTATTGTAGTAGTAGATTTTAGTTAGGAGATTGTTTCCTTTTTAAATTAGGGTTTTTACTTAGTCCCCGAGTATTGAGTTTTCTATTTAAGCATTGTAATACTTTATTATTTTACAAATTTATTGAATGAACTGATTTGAGATTGAAGTTGTGTGCTTTTGTGTGTGTTTCTTTACCGATTATCTACGGGGATAGGTACCTTATTACTTCTTCCCACCTTGTCCTACATCAACAACAATTGATATTAGACTATATAATCATCAACTTTTTGAACCTCAAGTGAAGGGAAAATGACAAAAGCCTTGAGGAATAACCCCCAAGGTCCCTGCTTCCAATCTCCATACTCGAGAGTCAAGGCCAAAAATTACATTGGAAATATTCATCAACTTTTTCATGAGCTACGAAGCACAAATACGAACATAGATACATCGATATGCCACTTTTTCCGGACAACTGGAAAATTTTGATATGGACTCACCAGCGATACGCTAACAATTTTCTATCATTTATAATCATTATAATCTTCAGATTTTGTTATCATCCTCATATTTCTATTGTAATACAACTAACAAAATGGTCATAGCTCAAAGGAGTGGTAATACTGATATAACCATGGTATAAAGATGATGTAATGAACCCTTCTAGTAAACTGAGTTTTCAACTTGAATCGTCAATTTGGGATAAGGGAGTATATCAGGTAAGTAAAAAGAAAAGCACGAGGTGATAACTGATTACTACTGATAGTTCTCATGCCTCGACTAACACTTCATACTTAGAAAACTAAGTTCAGGAAGGAAACTAAGCAAAACTGGAGTTAATAATTTTGTTATTAATTTGACTGAATCCAGGAAAGGAAAAAAACAATGGTTTTCCTCAGACAGGATTTTTTTCAAACAGTATACATTAGTTGCAATTGTGAATATGAAGATAGATGCACCTAAAATCTACATCTTAGGACATGTCACAGCTAATAATAGGCATCAACTGATCAAAGCACAACCGAATTAGCTTTAGCACCTACGTAAATGAAGCTCTCCGATTAGATCTCTTGTTATGCATTGGTGGTTAGCTTTGCTTAACATATCAACGCACTATTGGACTTTTAATCTGAAACAATAAAGAAAAAAAAATCCATGCAGTTATAGACCATATGTTTGATTAGGTAATTATATGATGATCCATTATTCTATGCTACTGTTGGAAAGAATCTCCAAGATGTATCAAGACAAATCTAATTAGTCACGCTTGACACACGATTATACTGTATAGTGTATACACAATTGCGTGCACAAAGGTGATGGATGCAATGTAGATGCATATAATGTACTTATTAAAAAATAACTACATATAATGCATTTCTAAATCCTATTTCATTCAAGTTCTCATTACTGAGTATGATATGGCAAAACCCACCAATTAATATGAGATGCTGCATTGCACAGATAACTGTACAGATGTTTACTCCAATATCAATAACAACAAAGCCCGTTAAGTCAAACTGTGAGTAGAAGGCATTCTCACCTTAGCCTCAACAGATGGTGATACTGGGAATGAGGTCAAGGATCTTTTGGCATCCTCATCAGACGCACAATCAGAACATAAAAACTGTTCCAACTTCTTTGCTTCTTCAATGGTCATACCCATACAAGAAGGATGAAACCTGCATATTTTAGAGTATCCCTTGAGAGAAACCAACTTCCAGATTTAGTCATAAAGACATAAGAGATATATCCTTGACACAAACCAAGGAGAAATGCGAAAGTATTTGTGCAACTTCTATTTATCCATAATTGTGTTCACTCCTACCATTGTCAATATAAAAAATTAGAAGAAACTACCATATATTTTTCTATTATCTCAATCCATGCTCATATTGAGCTTCAAGCATATTCAGCCTAAATTCTTTCAATTCCAACCCTCAACCATTACAAAAAGTAAACCGCAGTTAAAGAAAAATATTAAGGAGATAAATTTCCAAAATGGATTAATAAAAATCCACTTTAACACCCATTTCTAATCAATGACCTTTTTCATATAGTACAGCAGCTTTCTGTATCTTTATTTTTTTAAATAGTACAGCTTGATTTTATTTTTTTTTCTTTCTATAAATAGTAATATAGAACATACAGTCGCAAAAGAATCTAGCTTTCAACATTCTAAAATTAAATTTTCTACGAGTCAGAAATACAAGTATAGCAGGAACCCGGATGAAGACTCAACTAGATAGAGTAACAGTGTTAGTAATTTCTATGATGCCTTAAGTACAAAGCCAGAAGGAAAAGAAATTTCAAATAAGACATAACAGTATAATGCTCATTCCTAAACAAATTATAAAGCTAATGTGCTCAATGACCACACATTTAAACCACACAAAATACAAATAATGAAAGTTTATACCAGTCTTTGCAGCCTTCACATTGCACCATGAGGTCGTCAGGGTTATAAGGCATTTCGCACTTGCAGTACCTTCAAAGAAAGCCAAACATTAGTCCTAACATATCATGGATATACCTTCAATACTAACATATTAGAGTGAAATCACTCACACAGCAACACGGTCTGGGGTGAACCCTCCAGTGGAAGCCTTATACTCAAATCGACAAAAGTAATCCTCAGCACCAACATTCTCGAGCTTAGTGTAATTCTTGAAAGAATGCACAATGCACTTCCCCTCAATAGTGTGAGCACTCTGCACATCATAATGGTCCGATAAAAACAGCTCCTTCGCTCCATGGAACTGCCTCCGCCCTCCCAGGGACTCCTCCGGCCGATAGTACCACCGGACTCTGACTTTCACGTTGCTCCGGTGATCCGCCTCCAGCTTCTCCACTCGCGCCACGTAAGGGGGCTTATCGGAATCCGACGGTCGCATCAACACACAATCTCCAGCTGCCAAACACAACCGTTAGCCATTTTTTACCATTAAAACTTGAAATTTAGAGAGAGAAAGTGAGGGGTTTACGTCGGACGACTTTATTGGTGCCTTTGATGTTGTAAGTATCGAGGTCTTTTTTGCCAGGTTTTGTCTTCGCCATCAATCAATTGATTGAGCGATTTCCAAGTAGATATTTTGATATATATATATATAGAGAGAGAGAGAGAGAAAGTGGGTGTGTTTAGAATAGTAGAGAGAAAGTAGGAGATTTTGTAGAGTGAAAATGGAGTTGAATCGGAGCTTAATTTAGCAAGGAGAATCTGAGAAATGAGAGCAATGAGGTGGGAATTGAAGTAAAAATGGTGGGGTTTGAAGAGTGGAGTGAACCAGAAACCCTAGGGGTCCGATGAGGAAAGAGAGGAAGAGGGGTGGGAAATGTTTGGGTGCGGACTACGACACATCATCGCCCATCGATGTCAATTTGGGAGCATCGATGTTCACGCTAGTGGGAACAGGGCGCGTGAACGTGTGAAAGAGCCATAGTAAGGTCTTGTTTGGTATAAAGGTTATGAGATCCACCATACCTCATTTTGTGATCGTTGAAGCCACGGATCACAACTTAGTGAGATCTTTTTTATGTCCATTTTTGTTGTGCATTTATTTTTAGTTACACATCTCAGAGAAGTAGGTAGGGGTTGCAATTGACGAGGGAATTCTACTCTTTTTAGTTAAATCAACAGCATTACAGCAAAAATATAATGTTCAAATTACACTTTCTTCTATTTCTCATTTTCTGAGACTTGCAATTTTTACTCATTCTTTAAAATTTAATACAATAACTTAACTTATTAATGATCGCTTAATCCACTGATATGAGTCACTTTTATAATTTAATAACATCACAGTGATACCGATTCAATTTTATAACACCAGATTCACATCCGCTAAATTCCTATTACAATAACTCAATAACATCATAGTGGTACCGATTTTATTTTTTTTAACACTATTAACATTGGCTAAAGTCGTTATCTATTAGATGAGATCGACATCATGGAAAGACCTTTCACGTACATACATTATTCATGCGAGTTGTTGTCATAGTATCCGATATTACGACCCCTCTTCTAGAATAAATGTTCATTGGTTTAATTTCATTTTTCTTTTTCATAATATGAGATATTATCTCTTTCTTAAAATATTTAAAATCTAGTATTAAACAGAATTAAATAAGGCAGAAGATACGCATGTCAAGCAGTAGCAAACTTCATTTATGCTCCCTACTGTACAATGTCAATGTAACAACTATTTTCAAATAGCTGAGCTGAGCTGCAAGTCCACTCAATTTGGTTTTTGGTGACATCCAGAGTTGACAAGTAGGTAGGGCTTATGAGACAAGCAGGAGTATTTTGATTGTATAATAAATGGACAAATACCACTCTTAAAACATCAGAAAACACTTTTCCTAGTGTTTATACTTCATATTCATTTTTGGTAAATAGATAATGAAGGAGCTGGCTAAGCGTATTTAGAGAAAAAAATTCGATAAAAACAGAAATTAACACTTGTGTTGGTTGATTCACATTTTTGCTCCTCTTTCCCGTAATCCCGTCTATTAATTGCAAGGATTCATGTTTCAGCAAACCCTAGAATTCATCATACTTGATAACAAAAAAAAATTATTAGAAAACAAACAAAAATCTCCAATAATACATTGATCACAGCTTCGAATAAGCATCAGAGTTGCTATTCAATAAACACATGATTCACTGCTGTAATTGCAGATTGCAGTAAAACACAAGCGGGGATTTCTTGGCAGTAAGAGGGAAGTTATGTTTCCATATACCAAACCAGCAGAACTTAGTTTTTGAACCAAAGGAGTATATGGTTCAATACTTAAACCCGATCCAAAATCATTTTAATCTGGCAAAGAATTATAATCAACTGATAAAAATCATCGTACAAATAACCCATATGGGGACCTTAAGCAAAAAGATTATAATAGGATCAATTTTTCCGACAAGCAGCAATTCCACTGTCATTAAGGCGAGGTACTACAACAGGTCCACCACGAACCTTTTCAAGAGCAAAGCTAATCCTCAATGGTCGACCTAAATATGCCTGCAAGTAAAACCAGTTTGGTAAGAAATAGAATTCAACAATCCATTTAATAGAACAGAAAACAAAAGATACTATTAGGTCTTTGCCAACCTTTCCATCCATTGCATCTTTGGCACATCCAGCATCATATCCTTTCAAAAAATTTACAAACCCAAAACCTCTTGATCTACCTGTTTCTTTATCGTACATTATCCTCACTACAACATAAACACAGAATACACACTGGTTCAGATTCAATGTTGAAAATATACCACGTGTCTATAACTTCTAAGTTATAACATCAAAATGAAATGCTTGGTGTATGCAATGTTCTAAAAATCCCCGCCGAATTCCGATTAATCCCCGCTAGGCGGTCTTCTACCGCCTTTATTTTGCTAAGCGCTTAGGCCCCTGCCTTTGAAGCTCTACAATAGGTAAATGAATTTGTGAAGCCTTAAAAGACTGTTTTTTTTGGGTAATATTTCATGTAAAATTTTAAAAAATTATATATACTATATGTTTTCTATAGTATAATAAGTATATACAATAGAAAAATAAATAAATGAGATCGTCTAAGAAAACGCCTAGTCCGCCTAGGCGCCCCCTCTGTTGCCTAGGTCCGCCTAACTAACGATTTTTAGAACAATGGGTGTAGGAGTTGGAAGTTCAATACACTTATGTGAGGATAGGGTAGGTAGAAGAGATCCATGGAGATGCTAATATTCTTTGACATGAAGTAACCTTTTTTTTATCATAAGCTAAGAACCCACTCAAATTCATCAAGTAATTAACACATAATCGAACATTTATTATAAAATTCAAAGATAGCAATAATCTTTTAGGAAACATTAAATTCGTCAGTATCGAAATTATAGATCATCCGCAACAGCTTACACTTGCAACTTCCACCATCACCTTGTACATGGAGAAAAACTCTTCCGGATCAGACATTAATAAAAAGGTTAACATTAACACAGATATTGGGTCTAGCAAAATTTTTTAAGTTATTCTTCAAGAATCCAACAAATTACAATCTCAAAGATTCTTTCGTATTTTATTAAATTTTAGCTCAATTTTATTTTCTAATCTTCATCCTATATTACGATCAGTTTAATAATATCTACAAAGTTTTGACAAATACATCACTATTAAATAAAATTTGAGTATCATTAATTCCATTGAAGAAATTGCTAGTTTAACAACAGTAGAACAAGCATAACATGCAGTCAAACTGTAATGAGTCGGACATTTTATCATAAACGTAGAGACCCAGATGAACAAATTATAAAAGAGGGGTAAAATTTATACTTCTGATTATTAACTCAAAGTATAAAATGGATGTACTGTACCTTCAGTCACCTCCCCAAAGGAAGAAAAAGCATCCTTCAATGATTTCTCGTCCACTGACCATGACAAACCTGTGAACCAACATATCAACAAAGCACATAGCATAATCTAAATTAGAATATAGAGATATTCAAAGAAAAATTCATAAATAAACACTAAACAAACATGAAAGAGATGAGAGGGGGAGAGAGAAACCGGCAACAAAAAGTTTATTGTTTGGGGGAGGAGAGGAATCGGCGGGGGAAGAAGAACAATAAAATCGCCGGCTTGAAGAAGATGGGTTGTTTTTGACTGTGATCGCTTCAATTCTTCTAGCTAGGTAAGCCAAACTGTTCATCATCTCATTTCTCTGGAAATTCATTCTTGATTCCTAGCTATACAACCTTCATGAGCTTTTGGGATTGGGCTTTTAAGTGGGCCGAAAATATTAAGCCCAATATACAGTGATGATGTGCATCGGTAACAAACTATAAAATCATTATTGATTTTTTAAAATTAATTTTAAAAAAAATTATTTACTTTTATGCCTTAGAGGATGAAAAATTCATTATTGATTTTTTGAAATTAACTTAGGACAAATTCATTTACATTTATTTGGAGTTTTGCATGATCTTTCCATCCTTATGGTTATATTATACCTTATGAGACCTGCAAGTCCAAAATATATTACTTATTATAAAATTTATTTTTTTCATAATTTTTAAAGAATCATCTCAAGGTTGAATTTAAAAATATTTTAATTGACTTTCAAAGTCAATAATTATTTTATAATTCAAAACGAATGTAGTATAAGGTTGAATATAACTTGTAGTTTTCCTTAATCTTTTCTTTTATGTTAGCTCATTAGTTTATCAAACTAAAGTTCAATTTGAATCTAAACTTGAACTAGATTTGGGCCGAACTTATTTGTCTTGAATCTTCTGTGAAATCTCAAATCCAATGGTTTATTCATTATTAATGGGCAATGGCTTCTAAACTGTGGGAATGTTTCTCGACAAAAGAGAGAAACGCAAATTATGTTCCAAACAAAATATTGAGCAATGAAAGGGTATCTATGTCGTCAAGTAAACACTTCAAAGTCATCAGCAACAAGTCAAATAGTTCAAGAAAACATTTATTTTTCCAACAGATCCAACCTGATAGCTAAGCATAACTGGTAAGAATCTAACTACAAAAAGATGGCTCTTAAGCCACATCTACATCGTAAAATGTGCTCTTTTTCCTTCGACTAACTTCTCCTTATTGTAAACAAATGATTGCAGTGTTCATTTAAAAGCTTCTACGCTTGGGCACCAAGCTCCAGCGTTAGAGTGTGGTTGGTAACATTTGATGTTGGGCCAACAAACTGAACAGGACCTGTCAACAATGCAAGCCGGAACAAAAATGATGATCAGATCTAAATTCCATATGTTGGATAATTTAATTAGTTAGTCATTTGTAGAGTGTTTTTACTGGATTCCAATATTGTAATGTTTCTGAGTATTACTATATGAACTTACTTCACCCACCTATTGGCAGGAGAATTAAAAGGGGCAGACTTTAGGTTCTGAGATGCATACTAGTCATGTAACTCAAGTAGCTGTGGTTGGTTCTTACTATACACTATCGTTTCAAAAGGAGGCTAAAACTGATCAGATGACCATTGCATATAATTCGTGTAGAATCTAATCACTACAGAACAGTTGTGATTAGTACAAAAACATTGTGGTACGTATTCTGTGACTGATGACAAATACATTCCAAAAACATTGAGCATGGTACTTCTTATCATAACCAAAAGGGAATCATTATCAGGGCCTAAAATCATTATCAACTTTACAGAGTTATGTGTGTGCAGGAAGCAAGCAATTGATTCTCAGAACATACCTGGATTGATATATCTATTCTTGAGAGCCCAGTCATCCCGCATGGATGCAAATTTCTTGAAAGGAGCACCTGGTATGCCACAATTCACAAATATTGTAGATAGAATGAGTATTTAACTTGTCCATTGAAAAGGAAACAAAAAAATACTTAGTATGTACTCTATTTACTACTACTACTACTACAGCCCCTCCTAGTTCCAGTTCCATCGAAAAACGTACAACAAAAGCCAGTGTAAACTTGGTTTTTACCTTCAAGTTCCACCATTGCCTTCTTAATCACAGGCTTGAACTTCCCTGCAAAAACAAATGGCTTTTAGAATGAGAAAACAAACATATGCCTGATAAGGAAAACAAATGTAAGTTTGATTCCCGAGTCAACTATTTCTCCCCTGGAAAATCTATGAAAGAAATTCCTTTAAAAAGTACACTACATTTTGTTGAAGTGCATTTAAAAAAACTTTAATTTTTGTGTGTTATAATGTCATAAAGATTCAAGTTTGGAAAACTAATCAACAACTCCTAGCAGATAACTTCTAACGCCTCCTCCAAATTCTCAAGTCAAAAAGAGAGGATGAAATAAGGGTGAGGAACACTAGCATTGCACATGATGGCTTAGTGGGAGAAGAGATCATTAAATTTAAAGTATGACCAAAATATTCAACCAACAAAAGACTAGGTGCATAAAGGATATTGGCATGATAGTAGTAATTGTGTGTAAGAAACAAGGGTTTATACCGTGTCTCCTCTCCACATCCATCAAAGATGTCAATGCTGTCCCACCTACAGTCCAATTTTCGACTGGAGCACCCAAATTTCCGACCTAGATGTAAAATCAATATTTTTAGGTAACGTAATAAAGCTTCAGAGATTGCATGTTCATGGCCACTAAAATAGAGATTCAAACACAATGGCAGCAGATAAAGCTAAACTAAAATCTTTTCAAGAACGAAAAATGAAGAGAGGAACTAGAGTACAGAAATAACAACCGAAGAAATCAATCCAGTCTTCCCGAACTGAAGAAGCGCTCCAGCACCATAACCCAATGCATAGCAGTAATTAGAATCAAAATTTGATGGCAATCCACATCTACCCTCATAGCTGCGAAAAAATAAATTCACAAAGAATTAATGCAGGGCAACAAAAAAAAAAAAGAAGAAATCATCCGTCATATATAAACAACAAATCTCAATCAGCCAAGTGGATAGACATCTTAATTACCCAAAAAAGTGAGACTGCCCACTGAACTTCTTATTGTATATACCTTCCTTCCTCCTCTTCTCCAATTCGGTTTCAACCATTTGGATCAGCATCTTTTCAGTTTCAATCTTGGCAACCTAGATGAAGAAAAAAAATATGATATCAAAATAAGCCAAAGTAAATTCGGTTTCCAATTGCCAAATGAAGAAACAAGCAAAAATAATACCTGTACATTCCCATGTGGATCTCTCTCAAGCAATAGTTGTTCCTGAATGGTTTGGGGTAAAAGTTCAAACAGCTGATGGGATTGGCTTCTAAGTTTCTTTTTCCATACTCCTTCTTTATCAACAACATCATGGGCTAGGATTTCATTAAGCTCTGCAATAAGCTGTTGCACCTGCGAATCAGGAAGTTCTGTCAACAACTGCACTTTTGCATCCAACTAAATCTTATGGAAGGAGCACCATTACAGAACATAAATGGAGAGAGAAAAGGGGAGGGGTATTTTGATACCTCCGGAATGAAATCAATAAGGCCTTCTGGTATAAGTATGACACCATAATTAAAACCAAGTTCTGCACGTTTGCAGATTATGTCTGTAATGTAATCTGTAACGCTTTTCAATGTCTGCTTCTGAGCGGCAACCTGTAGCAAGATAAAACCTTCGTCAGAAAGAAAAACAAATAAAAAAATTGGAAGTACCCGTGTCATTTGAAACAATGTAGTTAAAAATCTATGTTGCAGGAATTTTTTAACCGATATTGGAAACTCTGCAAAGTACATAAGAGATATACCCAAAGAGATTTGTTATTACAGGCAAGGGTCCTTTGGGTCCATAAAAAGAAAAATCCATGAAGATCTGGTATTACAGGTAAAGGTCCTTCTCTTTGAAGGAAAAAAGTATACACCCACAACATTCTGGAAGTCAATATTTTGGAATATAAAAGTTTAGTGCAAATGATATCTCATCAAGCTATTCAAGAATAGATGTTCAGCGCTGTTCCAAGGCAATCAAATTACTATCAACCCCCTTCGCCGCATGCACTTTTTCCTCAAAAAAATTCCCAAGCAGGAAGATAGATAGTAGCTAAATTGATTAACCAGCCACACAATGAGCTCCACCAAAGATAATATAAGCACAAACTAAATTTTAAGGTGCTTATAATATTTCATTCAAGAAAGCAGCCACGGAAGAATTCCAAAATCAAAGCAACATCCTGAAATTTAAGAGAGATATAAAGGATATAATGAAACTCATCATCAAGAGAGATGGCATGAATTGCCATAGGGCCCATAAGCAAGAATAACTCTTGGAGGAAGAGGTAAGAAGGATATGGTTTGTATATCATTTTTTAGGACTTTTAGTTAGACAAATGAGTCCATGCAAGTTACTATCCTAAATAAATCAAGGTGAGTAGGTGACCCCTTAAGTAAAGTATGTGAAGACAGCAATTGGCTATAGCTGCTACGTCCATTCCAATTACCAAGTCAAGGGTTCAAATATATCTTCCTTGACATATTATTAGATCTCCCTCACCTTGCTCCAAATATAGGTGGTAATTCATAACCATTGTCAATCAAACATTACATCCGATATAAAGATACAAAATATACCTCTTCTCCAATAATTGTAATGTTTGGATGAGTCTGCAATGCACATTCCAAAGTAATGTGGGAAGCTGCACGGCCCATAAGCCTCACAACTGCAGAAAGAGAATACAACTTAACTAGGGAGGAATAAAAACATGAAGCAACCATTTGAGACAATATTATTAAATGTCATGGACATAGTTATAAATGCAAGCCATATATTGATATAAATGTATACAAATACGCGTGTGTATTAAAATATAGCAGAGTTCTAAGAAAACATAATTAAAGTGGATCAAGTAGTTTGAAGGTTGTTTGCATTAGTAAGGTATAAATGATATACATACCATGAACTGCATAAGTTGAAGTGTTAAACTACACTGAAAGTCTGAAAGTTCAATCTGACCTTTGAAATAACTAATGCCAACATTTAATCTGAGTCCAAATTTCTTAAAAAATAAATTCATAGATATTGTCAAACTTCTTTGTTCTTGATTTTAATAATATTTAACTGTAAGCCATTTGACAAAACTTGCCTCTCATCTGTAAATTCAAGAATCCGCTATCACATAACTCAATGTGACGGCATCTAAATAGTCGGGCCGGGTCTTGGGTTCAATACTGAAACTTTGGCTGAAGGAAAGCACAAGTAGAATCAGTTCAGGGTAGGGGTGGGGTGATGAAAGGGAAATTTCAAAAATTAATTGCCGAGATTGCACCCAAAAGTCACAATGTGACTAATGCATTCCTAAATACAGTTTTATAATAAGTTTACCACACACAAGATCAATTAAAACTTGAAGAAAGTAAAATAATTATATATACATTCCAAATCATGAACTGAAAGGAAAGAGTATCTGGAAACTTAAGATTCGTTTTACGACCTAAGATCATGAAGGAAAAGGAAAAACTATATTTTGGGAAATAGAACAAGTTCTCTTTTATGAAGAAGACCAATAAAGAAAATCAACCAGAGATTCCTTACCCTAAAAGATGTAGAAATTAAATTCCCTAACAAAGAATTGGACATGAAGAAGCTGATATGATGATAACAAACCATTTCAGTTCGCCACATTTATAAGATTCAAATTGACTGGTTTGCAGACAACGAAAGAAAGGAAAAGGTAAAAATAGAATTCTCCATTTTAAAAGAAAGCACAAGGTTAATGTTCTGTTAAAACTGTTTGCTAACTAATTACTACTCACATACTGCTTATTTCTAAAAACTGCAAATATTACAGCACTTTTTTATTTTTTTTGAGTCTTCTTCATATTTTAGTCAATTCTATCAATATATGGGAATCATGGAACAATGGGAAGTTGGGACAAAACCCATAGCATAACAGTATCCACTAACATACAGCAACAGGTATACTTACAATGATAGTATTTTCCAGTCGAACGAGCATCTGTCATGACATTTCCAATCATTTCTGCATAAATCTGCATGTTCAGAGCCAAGGAGAAACAACTTTAATTACAACCCAAAAGTTTAGTAATTACTTAATAAGAAATACAAGATTCTCCTGCTATATATGATTTGTTTAAGCCTCAAAATATAAATTCATGAAATTATAGTCTGCCAAGACAGGAGCATAGGGAATAAAAGAAGAAATAGTGTAGAAAATATGGTTCCACTAAAATTATTAAATAATAGAAGACAAGAACTGGAGATTGAATCAGATAGGTCTTTTTAATAAGAAACTTCAAGGTAGGAGAGAAGAATTATGTTGGGTGCTTTCTATAGTTAACAGAAAGAAATCAAAGTACATGGAATGACATGAACCTGATCAACATCAGTGACTCATGGCTCAGTGACTTATGGCCCAACTCAAATAATGGAAAGCACAAGTAGTAATTACCTTGCATGCCGTATCAAATCCAAAACTTATGGGAACTTCTTTGCACTTCAAGTCACCATCAATTGTCTTTGGGCATCCAATGACCCGAGTTTTCAAGTTTTGACCCCTTTAGAATATATAGAAATATATAAATATATATCATCAATAGAACTAAATAATAAAATGCTTGGAAAAAAAATAATACAACAATCATAATTTACCTGAAGTTTTCAGCAAGAAGGCAAGCATTTGTGTTTGAATCATCCCCACCTATGACTACGAGCCCATCTAGATCAAGCTTAACTGCTGTTTCTGCAGCTTGCTTAAACTGAAACCCAAGTTTGTGCAATATTAGTGGCTAAATCTTAAAATCCAAATAAATAGTATGACTAAACCATAAGAATATATTCCTAAATCCTAATAATCACAAAATAGCATTAAGTTTCCCAATGAACCAAAAAAGGAACCTGTTCAGGGGTTTCAATCTTATCCCTGCCACTGCAGATCATATCAAAGCCACCCTGCCAACACAATACATAAATGGTCAGGTGAAAATGCATAAACGAAAAGTTCATAGATGCACTGACGTGTGAACTTGTTTTGCAACAATCCATACTTACCAAAAAAATATAATGCCTTACTATAGCACAATGGCAAACACGAATCATTTAGTCCTAGCAGACCCAAGTGGCTGGGACACAGCCTTACTTGAGTTGAATTAAGTACTTACACGTATTATACTTAAATATACACGTTGACGAGCATACAAAAATTATGTGCGCCACACAAAATTGAAGAATGCTCACGTCGGCATGTTGCCACATGTTCTAAAGCTGGTTTATTTATATATTCTATATTCCTATAGATATATACAGGCTTTATATTCCAAGGTAAATACTTGTGCTCTTATATTCATGTCCACACACGCATCTATGATAGAATTTGCATGCATAGTTGAATCAACCAAAAGGCTAGTGGACAATATCCCCTCAATAAGCAGGGGGAGTTTGAGGAAAGTTAACAATCATTGAAGTATCATAGATCACTTACAAGAATTCGGGGAACAATGTAACTGCAGAAAGTTTTCTGAGCATAATTGCCAGCAAAAAGGATTTCTAACACATAATCTGAGTAAATAATTTTATTAAAAATATAATTACTCAATTTATAGTTCTCACAAGGTATGAATTGCTGTTAGTAAACAGGTGGCAAAATAATAACTTGTTGGGAAAAAACTCAATTAAAAAAATATCTATGAACGGATAATTAAATTAATAATAAACAATCAACAGTCTCACCTGATTTCGGTAAGGGTAAACAAAATCTGTAGTCAACTCAACATAATTACACTTCATAATCCCAGCTGGACCGCCCTTAAAACCATACATTGTGCTGCCCTTGGTTCGTTCCTGTAAATAATCTAGCACAACCACAAAAGGAATTATATTGTGTAAATAATATGTAGCATATTAACTTAAATAGTAATACAAGCTCAAGCAGACTCACCATAAATTCCACATATCACATTATGGCCCCCTGGAGCCTGTCCTCCAGAAAGTACAACACCAATCTTCAAACTCTGATTCCCCTTTTCTGAATCACCGGGAACCAGCATTGCCGATGGCTGCCCGAACAAATTCGGGAATAGCTTTTTAATCTCATCTGTAATATTATTAATACTATACAATGAATATCAGAGCATACTAATATATGTGTGTGTGTGTGTGATTAACTGGCAGATCGCTACTAATCGACTAATCGTAATAGAAACCTGGATTTCCGGCGGCGGAACTAGGCGGACCGTCAACAACGTTGAAAGGGCTCTTGAGGACGGAGGGGAGTGGAAGGGAGACTTTGAGGCGGCTAGTCTGTACTTCGCTGTAGACGGAGGCGAGTCGGCCAGGCGTTGCCCCCGTAGATGATTTTCCGGCGGTTGCGGAACCGTTTGAAGCCATGATCGGCGTGAAAACCTGGTGACAGTGAATATGTGTCTGCTTATGCACAGAAAGGAGAAAGAGAGAGAATAGTCGGAGTAGTCCGACAATGGGAACTGCGTGAATGTGGTGATCGATTGTTTAGGCCTTGCAGAAAACGCTTTTAAGACGGAGAGTTCGTTAGGGAAAAGGGTATAATTGTCATTGTGATTTCCGCCCGTATGCGGAGGAGTTGGCGGCACTTTCCAGTTTCCATTGAATTGTTCATATCAACATTCAACTAGATTGATACAATCTAACGCTGTCGTTTCACTCTAGTTATATCAAAAATCTAGTACAATATACTCCCTCCGTCCCAAATTAATTGCTTTTCTAAGATTTTTTAAAGTCAAATTGACTATTTTTAAAATTAATAATTAAACATATATAAATATATTTCTAAAATTATAAAAATTGAAATTAGTAATAAATTGTATATACTTTCTTTTGGTTATAATATCTTTACCTATATGTTAGCAAAAATAGTAAAAAATTAGTTTTAAAAATAGTTAATTTGACTTTAAAAAGTCCTAGAAATGCAATTAATGTGGGACGGAGGGAATATTATATATCAATATAATCAAATGAAATTGAACAAATGAAAATATTAATTACATAAGACCCTAGTATGGACCTCACTTTTTATTCATGTAAATAAAAATTTATAGATTTAAGAGTTCTACTTGTAAAAGTATAAGAAAACTAATTGTATATAAAGTAATTTTAAAGGTCTTAAATTTTTTGTTTCAAATGACATGACACTGTCATTGTCATAATTTATGGCATATCCAATTACATCAGATTTACTCAACTAATATTGTGGTGACACATCATTTGAGACACTTTTTGAGATAAAAAATTTGAGACTCCTAGCATCATCCTTATATGTATACAAATTATACACAAACAATTGTGTACAAATGATAGGACTTACGTAATGCATCTTGTTACACTTCAAAATTTAGTTTACAAAATGATGTGTCAAAATTTAATTAATGGATAATTGATTATATATGAGGTGAGTTCAATGATTGTAATCAACCAAAACTGTACACATTATTTTGTATCTTTTTTTTTTTAACAATTTATTGGTCGCTATAGTATTATTGATCCATAAGAACAACTTTATATGCATAAATTATAGATAAAAAAAGTTGTGCATAAATGATCGAACCAGTGTAATACATACCAATAAGGATGTGAAAAAACTAAAATGGTAAGTCTCAATTTATATTTTTTTATATCGTTTATGCACAATTTTTTGCATAAATACTATTTGTGCACATAAATCACTCTACCAATAAAGATATGAAATAATAATAATTTTATGTGTACAAATTAAAATAATATAATAATAAAAAAGAGTAGAAATGAGACTATCAGTTGGATTTTTCACATATATTTTTGGTATGCATTGCATAGGTAATTCTATCATTTATGTATAATTATTTATTTTATAATTTGTGCATATAAAATTATTCATATAAAAAATTAAAATAATAAACTCATTTCCTAGACCCCTTATGGTAAAATTAAGCTTCTTAAGAAAAATCTTCTTTAGTAGATAATATTAGTATTAGTTAGAATTTAGAATCAAATTCTGTTGAGTTCCCTTGACTAATTCACTACTTATGAGTCGAATTAAGATTGGGAAAAAGAATTTTTTTATAAAATTTGAATTGTTAGATATTAAAGAAGTTTTTTTTTTATACAATTTATATTTACTTTTTTATATACAGTTTATTTAAATAACCTCCCATATAGGAATTGATCAAACCCTATGACTCCCCAACTCCGACTTTCAGTTGTCTTGTGTGTATTATACTCTTCGTTGGTATATAGTTTAACTTTTTAAACTTATCCAACCTAATATTGGCTCTCATTTGTTTTTTTTAAGGCATATTACAACACGTTTAAATCACACTAGTGACCGCCATAAATGTATTACATATGTAAATTATGTGAAATAAAATATAAATTTTATTTAAAGTTATAAAAATAAAAGAATAAAAAAAATATTAAAAAAAAAGTATAACATAAAACCGCTAAATTTGTAGAGGAAGCCTCATGAAAATTTTATAATATATATTTAGCATAAAAATTTTAAATTATTAAAACTAAAAATTAAGTTTGGTTAAAATTTTAAATTAAATATTATATTTAAGTTTGTTTTAAGTAAGTTGAATAATAATAAAAAAAGAGTCCCAATATTTATCGCAAAAGTTTTCTGTCGAATTATAATTGCGATGTATATCAATACGTGAGATTGAGTAAAAATATTTTTTTTTTGAATTAGTATTGCGATGTATATAATATATGGAATTTGTTAGAATTATAAGATTAGCCCACTATACTAAATATATTATTAAAATATTATCAACTATAATTATTCATATAACTCGTAATAAAAAAATTAAATATATAAAATCACAAGATATATTATTTTTTTAAAAAAAAATTCAAGGCAGACTATTGGTGTGGGTTCAAATCCTACAGTCCCATTAACATTAATTTAACTTTATAATTTAATAGATGAATAGGAAGACAAATGGTGATAGTCTATGGTAAAAACTCTTTTCTTTTTTTTTATTTATTTTTATTTTCCAAAGTCACAAGTTGGATATAAATTAATTAAAGACGTAAAAAAATGTTAAAAAATAAAAAATGGGATCATGTATTACATGGGCTAGGCCTGTTGTAACTAGATGGGCTTCTTTGAGTGAACGCAAAAAGTTTATATCAACCAGTAAGCTGCTTGCTCAAGCGTCTACTTCGCCTGAGGCTAAAACCCTCGCTGCCATTTTCACAGGAATCGGGATATTATACCAAGTTTTGTTGCTGGGTTTAAGCGAAGGTCAGCTCTAAATCCCCCCCTCTCTCCCTCACACACACGAACACTTATTAAGTGTAATTCTTAGTCTACCATTGCACCTATGCTTTTTACTTTCTTAGTTTCCGGTTATGTTAAGAATATCAATTCTTTGATCTGTGTCCAGTTCAAGTCAACAAAAACACTTTTAATTGATGTAGGATCTAGGGTAAGAATGTGTTAATAGGATTGTGGTCGTATTGCTCGTTTATAAAGCCATTTTATCTCCCAGTAACATGAAATGTTTATTATTTTTTTATTTGTTCGATTTTAATTCAAATCCTCATTTTTGTTAGTTCTTTTTGAGAATTCACTTATGCAAACAATTCTTATTCTGCTCAACTTTAGGCTATTCAGATACTCTCTTTTCTACAAAAAGAGTCCAATCTGCCAAAAAAAAAATCCACAAAAGGTGTTCTCTTTTTAATGCTAGTAGTATAGAATGACACCATGCCAAAACTATAATGCTGAAGGGATGCGGACTTAATCTAAAAATTAAGCTACTTTCATTACAGGTGATTTCCTGATTTAGTAGTGTTTGAGTTCAATATCAAATTGAATAACTAATGAGGTACCTTCAGTAAGTTTCTTTATTTGTTCAACTGTGAAAATTTGTATATAAAAATGGGGTAAGAATGATATAAAATGGATACTCATTCTAGCGTTATTCTGTAGGGAAAGTAAATATTTGAAACTTTTAATTTCTTTCATTTAGTTATTAATTTTTGTGGATGAGATAAAAATTCGAGTCATACTTAACTACCTAACCTGCCAGTGTTTAATGAGGGAAAAAGGGGATCACCTTATTCCCTCCCTTTAACTTTTACGACTCAAATCAATTTTTTGGGTCCAGAAACTTTTTATTTAATCCGTAGATGGTTAATATAGTCATTTTACATTATAAGTGTATTAGAATTCTAAACCTGACATATGTTTTGGAGCAGCTCAAATTTGAAAGTATGAAATTCATTTGGGGCAGAGGTATCTTTTAATTTGGTACTGGCTTGGTTCTTGAAGTTATGGACCTCAGTTGAATACTTGAATGTTAGTATGGACTTCATGAAGTTGAGGTCAACAATCCAAAATTTTGAAGCTTATTTCCCTCTATGTATATCTTAATGCACACATTGAAAGATGATATGTTTTTCTATTGTTTCCGCAATATGCATATATTTAGTGTTGTGGTCACGAATGCTGTAATTCCTAAGCACCTGAGAGATTGTTCTGAGATGTTTCATTGGAATTTATAGGTGTTAAAGTAACAACAACATGAATGCTTTCAAGGCTTACAAAGCTTGTGTCCCAATTGCATGGAGTCCTAACCTATACATAACCTTGGTGAGGGGCATTCCAGGAACCAGGAGACTTCACAGGCGTACCTTAGAAGCATTGCGTCTACGAAAATGCAATCGAACTGTAATGCGATGGAACACTCCTACTGTCAGAGGAATGCTTCAACAGGTTCTTTTTAAATCTTGCAATCCATTGCATGAGATACCTTCCCTGATTACTTAGTTTAGTAACTTTCAGCTTTTCCGATGCTCACTTAGGTTAAGAGATTGGTTGTGATTGAGACAGAAGAAATGTTCAAAGCACGTAAACAAAAGGATGCAGAACACCGAGCTATCCGTCCACCACTGGTTGTAAACCATCTCCCTTCCCCTGCAAGTGATTCTTCCCAGGAACCAATGTAATTCTTCTGAAGTAAGCTTACTGTTGCTCAAGTATAAGTGCCTTGGTAAAAAATTGACTTTTAATTGTTGCATGGGTGGTGCCTTTTGTGCCCGTAACTGTTTTCACAGCTTTGTAATTTTCTTTAAGTAGACTATTGTCGCGACTTGTATCCTATAGCTATGTCTCATTTTTGCACCGTTTCAGTGATCGACTGGCTGTAAATGTTGGAGCATCTTTTAAGAATTTGCTGCTTAACTTATTGTTTTAAATAAATAACAGTTATAAAATGCGGATATGGCCCATAAAATTTAGTTGTAATTTAAGAAAATGAAGATGTGAAGCAAGTAAACAAGACTAGCAAATCTCTAAATGGACGTGTATTATGGTTCTGTTCGTTGGCCCCTGCTTTCTTTTTCAAATCATCAATCAGCTCATCCTTCCAGTTCTTGAGCTCCTTCTGCTGAATTAGCAGCAACTTTATATTCGTGGACCTTGTACTGATTTATCAGTCCCAGAAACAGAAGCATCCAATAGAAGTTCTCGAAATTACTTTTAGTCGAATTGTTCCTAAGCCAGCTTTCCTTAGTTGTTGTAACTACCAAAGTCACCAACAAATAACTCATGAAAAGTACCCCACGTCGCCAAATAAGCCTGTTCTGATGGATTTAATCCTTTCTGGTGCTTCTTTGATGAAAACTCGAGCTGATGAACACAAGCAAAAGCTTCCCCAGCACCACCGAGGAAAAACTGAGGGACTGGCGAGAAAGCATTAGTTTGGTTGTTCCTCTAGGATGGCCATTTCTCTCCTAACCTTTTTAATAATAACAACGGCTGCCATACCAGCCTCTTAGAAAAATGAGTCCTATCCACTGAAGGCTTCTGCTCCCTTTGGTGTCATGAGTGACTTTTTGAGCAAATTGGGACCAGGGGCCATTCATTTAGTTGTCACTTCCTTTGGAGTTTATCTATATATAGGTTTTGTATATATACAAGTGATTTAGCATGCTAGAAGAAATTGTCCCGCATGAAATTTCCCGCATGAAATTTTTACAGGCCTGTTTAGCTTCTTAGTTGATTGTATCCTCTCCTGTGAAACTTCAATTCATAACACAGGCACACGCATGTAGTTCTTGTGCCTTTTTGGTTACTAGTCTTCTGGCCACACACTTAAAAGTAATAAGATAAAAAAAAACTAATGGAAGAAACTTGAGATACTGAAGAGAGAGAGAGAGATTAAAAAAAATAGATAAGTGAACAAATGGGAGTTGTTGAGAGAAAAATAAGGACAATTTATTTTGAAAGTTATAAGTGAAGTTTATCTAAAAGACCAAATCCACAGTTACATAAGAGACTTTTAAATTACGTTAATCACTATGAAATTATAATTCGTTGAGTTAAAAAGGGAGGATATAATTGGGATTACAAAGTGAGGACACCAAGAGGTCAAAGACCCTTCTCTTCCTTTATAATACAGAAGATAATGGTTTTCACACTAAATCATCTTGAAACAAAAATACTAGTATTGACTCTCTTTACGGGACAGATGGAGTATATCTATTTAAGGATGCTTGAGCACTGCAAACAAAAGTGCAAAACAGAATTCACTTTCCTTCCTGTATTATCAGCTAGAAACAAAGATGTACCTCTATATCATATGGTATAACAAACATACACAATTGAAGATACAAGTTGGGCTTGAACAATAAAATTTCACCCTCACTCACAGTAAAACATTCTATATCCCATATATTTATACGTGTTTTTATCTACCTAGTAAGAAGCAATTAACCTCAAATCATCCAATTGATTCAACTTGGCAAAAATTCCAACCAGTGGTGCCGTATTATATGTACAGGCCTCTGTCTGCATATAATTCCCCCTATCATCACTGAACTCATCTTCTCTGTCGGGCCCTCCAACCAAAGCTCCGACTACAACGTTCGGGTTGGGTTCAGACCTCCCGTACCAGTCATCGTACCCTTGGGTGCACCCAATGAACCCTTTGTTCTCTCTGTATGACACCACTGATGCCCCTCTATGGTGCACCCTGGTGGGATATTTTGGACCATATCCCACTAAGTAGCTCATTTTCATTGGGTTCAGTCCCAATATATAGTCAACTTGAGATTTGGCTAAGCTGAAAAGTTCCTCGGGATTAACTGTTCCTCCAGGGCAACTGAGGTTTTGGTTCAAGTTTGATAGGAAATCTGAGTAAACTGTTAGGAGAAATGATGCCGATGAGACGTATTGCATGTTGTTCCACTGGCGTATGAATAAGAGGCCTCCCGGGGTTCGTTCAATGTTGTTGCTGCCATTGTTTTTGTTTAGGCATGAGCAGATGTAGAATTCGGCTTTTGATCTGTATTGTTCGAGTATGATTTTGTGTTTCCTGTGCTTTTCTTCTGCAAATAGCTGCGGAGAGAATTATTCTCCAGTAAATTTAAGACCAAAAAAGGAGATCTACTGCTATAAACATTTAATATAGATATAAGCCAGTAGCCTGCACGACCCATGTGGCTTCATATATTAAGAGACAATAAAGATGGGGGCATCGGAAGAAATCTTGAAAAAATTCTTCCCGAAAAAGTAGTACAAATATAATTTTTTTCTATACAATCATAAAACAAAATATGGCATCTATTTGATTGTATAACAAAATGTGGCATCTATTTGAACTTATTTTGTTTTAATAAATGAAACATTCCTATACGATTAATTGTATAGAAAAAAATTGTATCTATATTATTTTTTCTGAGATTTCTTCCGGTGCATGTAGTTTAAACCCATTAACAAATTTAAAGATTTCGAATCAATTTATATATCCTTTTCTAAATTTGCAAACTAAAGATGGTAGGGTTGTAATTTTTTTCCCTAATAGGGGTAAAACTGAATCCTTATCAATTATTAATGTCTTATAATTCTGCACCGTCTCTTTCATTTTTGGACGTCCAAAATACTTGGCAACTACATTACTAGAGGAAACCCCACACCTCTTTTCATGGTCTACTTCAACAAAAAGCTTGTCTCTCATCTAACCAATTTAGATCCATGAAACTGGGGCTTATATAAAGTGGGACACAGGAAGTCCTTAGACCCGAAACCCAACATCACTACCATGGTGAAACACCAATCAAATTCTCCCATGTGTATAATTTACATATTAAGCACTCGACATAAACATCATATCATGCATCTTCTGGTTTTATGTGCATGTGCACGCACATAAAACCTTCAAATTAGAGAGATGAAGAAGCACATTGTAAAAATCGAAACATAATGTAGCACATTACAGAAGTATGTAAAACTTAAGGGGACAGTTTTGCAAATTGCTAATTTATCATCTCTGTATCAATTATAATGAGAATAAATACAGATATAGGTGAGGTGAGAATAAATACAGATATAGGTGAGGTGCCTAGAGCACATAAACAGGCCTTTCTCACCACATATTCTGTGGAATATTGCACAACTTTAAAGCACAGCCATGCAAAATGCATCAGTTGCTGCACATGCTTTTGTGCCTCCCTGCCTATTCTTTTACCCCGTTACACTATTAAGTATTAATGAATCAGATTCCTTAATTCCACCTTACTTCATCCCTTTTCAAAATTCAAAGTAAAAGCGTAACATAAAGTAACTACAAATCGAATTTCCATCTCAAATCACCAAAGATTTCAAAAGAGATTTCAAAGTTTGAAAATAAAAGATATTGGACTCAACCACACACAAACATATATACATATATATATATATATATCAGTCTAGAGAGAGAAAAAGAATGGGACTAAATAAGGTTACCTTTGAAGCAATAATTTGAATTCCAGCATATTTAACATCCCAGCTGAATTCAGAAATAGACCAGCCAATCCCACCAAAATTATCAGCCTTTTTAATGACATAATTCAAGTAGTCCTCATTGTCGGTGGCCTTGTATAGCCACAAAGCTCCCCACAACAACTCATCCATATACCCACTCCATGATGCATAGTAACTCTTCACTACTCCAACGCTACGGTCATATTTACCCCTATACTTGTCTCCAAATTCAAACAACTACAAATTCAAATTAAAAACTTTCAAATTAATTCCCATCCCGTTAAATAATTTAATTGATCTAAAGTGCAAATTAAGTTCACCTGTTGGGCATGGTGCAATAGTAAGTGAGAGTAATGTGGGTTTGTTTCCTTAAACACAATGGAGGCTGCAGCCATTGCTGCGGCCGTCTCTCCGGCCAGATCTGACCCGGGATTGTTCTCGTCAATCTTGTATGCTTGCCGCGACGTAGTCATGTCCTCCGGCCGTTGCCAGCAGTAGTGATCCGTGTCTCCATCACCCACCTGTATGCATAAATAATAATCACACTACTAATTTCATACTTTAAAAATTAAAACAAACTACCTACCTAGCTAGTACTAAGAAAGGAGCAAATTAAAGTTAGTTAATCACATTTTAAAGAATAATACTAGTGTCGGTTACCAACTAAGATTATGAAAACATGCCATGTGTTATTAATTGATCATTACACAATGCAATTAAATGAAACTACCTCTGCCCATAACACGTTGGGGCTGGTGTGGGCTTTGATGAAGTAATCAGTCCCCCACTTGATAGCCTCCAGGGCATGCTCCAATTCACCGGCGCCGGCGATATGGTCACCGTATTCAATGACACTCCATGACAACATTGTCACCGTGAATGCCATTGGTAACCCAAACTTTACATGGTCACCGGCATCATAGTACCCTCCTACTAAATCAACCTGCACACATAGGCACATCCAAAAATTAAGAACAAATTATTTTTAAGCAAAAGTGAATACATTTCACCTTAATTTCCACAGCACAGAACATAAAATTTTCTCCCTACAATCCAAAATTAGATATATATTTGTAAGACGACGATATTTGTCTAAACCTGTAATAACGGTGGCATAATCATAGTGAATCAATTAAAAATAAAAGTAATGACACGTAACTTTATAGTCTAAAAATAAATACGGACTAAAAAGAAAAGTGCATCTGAACAAAGGGAGTAATTGAACTGACTCCTTGTTCTAAGCCGTCGGTGAGGCCGGAGTGGTCACGCCAAGTGACACGCTGGTTGTATGGTAAGCGGCCAGAACGCTGCGCTTCGAAGTACAAGAGGGACTTGGTAAGAGCGTCGGCATAATCCAGAGATCGGGCTGTGGCGAAAATGGCCAAGAGAGAAACTGAAAGAAAGCAATGTCGTTGGATCTCCATTGCTTTAATTCTCTGTTCTCTCTTTCCTTCTCCTAAAGAGAATTTAGGAGTGAAGGAATTGGCTAGTGTAGAAAAAGGAAGGTCAGTGCAGACTTGACTTGTGTTATTTTGAACCTTAGCTTAGCTAACTAAAGTAGTACTAGTAGTAGACTAGTAGTAATCTAAATATAGTAGGAGGAGTTTTGAGTGCATGTGCCAGATAAAGAATTCTCTCTCTTGCGTCGTACTTTTTCAAGCATTAATTAATGAAAGAGTTTAGTGGATATTTTGCTTTCAAGGAAAAAAATAAATGAATGAAGAATGGTGATACAGTATATCTCAAGAAACCGATATTATGACTTCAAGTCAACTGTTATTTGCTAATCATGCGGAGTAATATACTGAAGCTGCTTACTTAACTTTTGTCCTCATTATAATTTGGTAATCATGCTAATACCATGCAAATAACACATTTTTCTTAACTTCTGATATCTTAATTTTGTTATAATGTCATTAATATGCATTGAGTACTAAATTTAAATATTATTAATTTTATGAACAAATATAAAACAAAAATTCATTCATAACACTTGCAGCGCTGCTTTTGAAATGAAGTAAGAAGTCAAAGCAATGTAAAGAAATATATAGGTGGTCAAAACTCAAAAGATCATCATCATGATAGGATAAGATTACTGCAATCATGATAGTTTGTCTATGAACTTAGCTGTGCGCACGTTCTTTAGCTATTTGTTTCCCTAATTCTCTCTCTTTTTTTTAATAACCTTAACACCAAAATAGTTAATAAGGTTAGTCGTGTTTACATTTTTATTTCCTCAAAATTTGTATATAGGAAATTACTATTTTCACATATAAAATATTAAAGTTAATAATTCCTCATATATATATATATATATATGTGTGTGTGTGTGTGTGTACACAAACACTTCTATGTTTTTGTGGGATCAAATGGTACGTCATATATACTTGTGCTGAGATCATGTAAATGGGGCTCGAAGGAAAATTATTAATGGTATGGCAGTTTCTAGGTCGTTAACGTGCATGTGCAGCGATTTTATTTTTTTGTTGGTAAAATAGTTAAAGTTAATAATTCCTCATATGTGTGTGTGTGTGTACAAACACTTCTATGTTTTTGTGGGATCAAATGGTACGTCATATATACTTGTACTGAGATCATGTAACGGGGTTCGAAGGAAATTATTAATGGTATGGCAATTTCTAGGTCGTTAACGTGCATGTGCAGCGATTTTATTTTTTTGTTGGCAAAATAGTACTCCCTGTGAGATTACCCAAGTCATAGTATATAAATAGAGGACCTATTGTACTCCATATCAATTGAATTGAATTCAGGTTAAAGTATGACTTTTCCGGGTATGGTCTCTGTCCTAAAGAAATTTTGTCCCACACACGCGCCCGTCTAGAATATATTTTGACTACTACTACTTCTTCTTTGATTTTTTTTTTTTTTAAAAAATATGATTTGAAAGGTGATGTATTTAATTTGAGAAATTATTTGGTTGATTTATTATTAAAACACAATCTAACACGTACGAGAGGCGAGGGCAGATAATTTCTTCAAGGGTCAAAATTATTATTCTCTCCTCCCTTTAAAAAATAGGAGAATATTATTTAATTTTTTACTACTTTCCCACTTTACCCCTTTATATTTATACACGCATAATAACGTATAATACGACTAGTATTTTTTCTTTAAAAAAAATAATTAATTTTGAGAGAACAATATAATCTCATAATTAAAAATACAATGATTATTAATATTAAAAAAACAAACTCACCAACAAAAAAAGTAATACTACTATCATAATTTCAAATTTTCAACCTCGACTTAATAAAAAGTAATACTACTATTATACCAATATTGATATGACATTGCTGATTGCCGCTTGGTGCATCGTTAACCCCCAACCCCCCGTTCTAGTTCAACCCAGAGTTGACCCCGGCCCTAAGATTGCTCCTCAAAGGCAGTAATAACTAACAAGTGAATGTATTTATAAAAGTGCCGTAATAAAATATGGTTAGACTATACTCTGTGTCTCAAATTAACGGCTTAGTTTTGACTTTTTTAATTAAATTGACTATTTTTAAAATTAATAATTAAGCACATATAAATATATTTTTTAACATTATAAAAATTGGTATTAGTAGTAAATTGTATATACTTTCTTTTAGTTATAATCTCTTCACTTATATTTTGGCAAAAATGGTACAAAAATTAGTTTTAAAAATAGTCAATATGACTTTAAAAAGTCAAAAGTAAGCAGGTAATTTGGGACAGAGAGAATAATATTTTAATATAAATGTGATTTGAATATTTAACGTATAAAAAAATGAATTTATATTACATAAAACATAACCAAAAAAAATGTATCATTTTAGAAAGGAGTATGATTAACAGGATAATAGATTATTATATTACATAAAACAGGATAATAAATTATTATATTACATAAAACATAAAAAAAAAGTATATGTATCATTTTGGAAGAGTTGGTCAATATTTTACTCACCAACCAAAAAAAGTGGAACTTTAAAAAAAATTATATTACATAAAACATGAACCTAGTTATTAAATATATGTATCATTAATTTTGGAAGAGAGGATGATTAACAGGGTAATAGATTATTATACTAACAAATTAGTCAATTACACACGTACGTACAATTTTGCAAAACATTTCAATATTTCCAAATATCAGTACCAGAAAATTAACAAAAGTATTAATAAATCAAAAGTATTAATAAATCATATTAGTACTAATTAAGTCCTTATGAGATTAGTCATTACTGAATTATATTAATCATACTTAGAAATCACATGTTTTGAGATTGTTCTAGCTAGATCTCATATCTCCAAACGTTTGAACAATCGAATCAACTTATGTCTATAATTATATTAATAAAAAATTATAGTCGTTTTTAGACTATAAACAGATGATTATAACATCTTTTGTTGTGTAATCTTTGTCATGTTTATTATAATCTGAAACAGCTGCTGTTTAACGAACAACTCAACATTCCGTTGATACACAACATTATGAAATTGACCAGCCTAAGACAAACATATGAGCCCACATGTAACCATGGATATAACAACCACAAATTTAGATTGTGATCTTTTGAGTATACCAATCAATATCAAAATCGTGGCCCATGACACTATTATGATATTTATTAAAATCAATAAATATCATAATTTCAAGTTTTCAACCTCGACTTAATACAAAGTAATACTACTATTATACCAATATAATTGATATGACATTGCTGATTGCCGCTTGGTGCATTGTTAACCCCCAACCCCCCGTTCTAGTTCAACCCAAAGTTGACCCCGGCCCTAAGATTGCTCCTCAAAAGCAGTAATAAGTGTATGTATTTATAAAAGTGATGATTAGACTATAACGTTCTAACACAAATGTGATTTGAATATTTAACGTATCGATAATAATATAAGATAAATTTTTAAATCCACAAAAAATAATGAAACTTACAAAAGAACAAAAATAATAATATTGATTAATCAAAACGTACTTGTTAACAAGCTCTAATATGAGTATTTATAGTCCTAAACAACTTCTCAACGTCATTTAGGACTAGGAGAATTAAAATAATCAAAATAAATAAAAAATAAAAAAAATTTCAAGTTTGACCAACGATAAAACAGCTTAAAATAGGTTTTGGCTTAAAAACTCATTTGTCATGACCAAAGGCGATGAGTCTTGTAAAGCTCGTCGAGAGCTTCGACAGATTAAAAGTTATGTCACTTTAAAGTTTTACCGCCCCGAACGCACCCAAACACCTAATCCACTTTTGAACTGAAGTCTTCCACTGCATCAAAAAGACTATTGCTGCATACTTATAATAATAAAAATATGTGTTTTAATTTTTAAAAAATGCCAATTTTTATTGCAATAAAAATAAATATAATTTTCGTTGCAAATAAATACATTAATTGTGTATTTTTATGATTAACTTATCTAATATATTATTGTATCTACTCATAATAAAAGTCGAATTGTTGTTGTTGTCGTAAAATATAGAAGGTTTCTAATTTTTTTTTTCTCAATATATAATGACATTACTGGTAAATAAGTAAAATTTCATAACCAAGTGCACATAATGCCCTACTAAATTCAAGGGACTTAAAAGTTCATAATAAACGACTCTATCGAAAAGGAGCTTCCATATTTAAAAAAATAAAATAAAAATACTTATGATTATGCATATTAAATATTTCGTCGGTAACGCATATAAAGACTAATTTGCATGGCATTCCTGCAAATCTCGAGTGCATTAGGCTTGGCTCCTCTATTTGCGGTGAGTGGGTCTTGAGGTGGTCAGACGCACCGACTTGCGGTGGACCTGCCTTGTTCCCTGACCGACATTTTCTATGCTAAAAAATATTTTATATTACTAGTGACAAATTTCCTTTATTCATTCTTTACTAACATTAATATCCCATGTGAAGCATAACACTTGTTATAAACTTATTATATAGTAATTAGTTATTTTTAATCTTTTTATTAGATATCGAATTATTATTTTTTATAATAGTAACACGTTTACATTAAATAAGATGTTTGTCGTAAGAAAATCATATCACTTAAATAATAATGAAATCCTGCTTAAACTCGAATAATTATACTTATATTTTATAATAGTTAAATATTAAGTCAGTTATGCCTAATCCTTCTTCACCAAAATTAACGAAGAGCGTGATCTTTTTTTTCTTTCTACAGGAACGAGTAGATTAGATCAAATGATTTACACAGAGAGCTTGAGGTTGTTTTAATAAAAAATTATAGTGCTTATTTTTAGCAAAATAATGTGTCTAAAATCAAGTTGGCTGGATTGAAATATAATATAAATAGATATGATTTAACTCACGATGGATGAAAGATAAAAATTGTTTAGTTGACTTTATCTAAAACTTGCGTTTATGTTTTATTATATGTAGTAAGTATATACTCCTTTTGTCCCTTATTAAATGTCATAATTTTTTTTAAGGATGTTCCACAATAAATGTCTTATTTCTATATTAGTAACTATTTTTATCTTATTTTTTCACTTATACCATCATAATCTTTTTAGTCAACTTTTGTTGAAAACTTAAAAAATGATAAAAGGTTTACATTGGGAAGTGATGTATTGTTATATCACTTTCTCTCTCATATTATCAATATAATATCTCTTCTATTCATGTGAAAACTAACAAGGAATAATTAATGTTGGGGTCATAGAAAAGTGAATGGATACTACAATTAAAAGGTAATTTAGAAGGACAATTTAGGTAAAAAAAATATTATTAATTAGCATGCCGAAACCAATTAGGACGTTTAATACTGGACGGATGGAATATATTGCAAGAGAAATACTTGCTTTCGGGTAGAAAAATGGCATGATCTATAAAAAAAATTGATACTAATATGAAAATAATTGATTAATGTATTTATTTACAATTTTTATCGTAAAATAAATTATTTTTCGATTCCCCGAAAATAAATAAAAAAATACACGATGTAATACCAGCATGCAAATATCCATGGAGCTATCATGCATGAACCAGAACTGGTTGCTTAACAGGAAGAGAACGCGCGAATATAGATAATTAAGCATCATTAGTTAACAATTTGAGTGACTTTAAATAACCCTTAGTTGAAGTAAATTAGCGCAGTTACTGTTTTTAGTAAATATTTCCTCAGTCTTAAAATATACTATTCTCTTTCAAAATTAAAGATACAATTTAATTTTGGAGGTCAACGACTACATATTAAATTTTAAAATTAGCATGACTCATAAAAGTTTAGAATAAAATAAATTTTATAATGAATAGTTTTTGTTATATACTATACAATTATAATAATTGTACCAATTAAAATTAAATAAATTCACATTAATTTAAAGTTTAATATGTACCTCATAAGTCAAATTGTATCTTTACTTTTGGAAGGGAGGGAGCACTAGTGTGAAAAAGAAAAAAATAAATTTAAAAATAAGAGTTAACAAATAAGAAGTTATGATAGAGTGAAAATAGGGATAAGAAAGTGAGATAGAAAAAAAAAGCGTTATGATATTAATTTTATCATAAAAATAGGGAGGAGTTATATTGTTATATAAGTTGGGATAAATATACAAAAAAATATATATTTTTGAAGTTTATAAATTTTATAAATGTGATTATTTTTGCGAATAGAAAGAGTAAAATAAAAACTGAGTTGTAGAATTTATTATGGACTGACTTTGATCGGGAATAGTTTTAGACATTTGCTCGTGTGATGTTACAAAATACAGTGGCTCCCATAAGATTTAGTTGGCGTCCAAGGCATTAGATGCATGATTTGCCAAAGAAAATATGACTCAATAATTATATGTTTTTCTATGTATAATATTTTGAAGCTGCCGGAGGTCTTTTTTATAATAATAATGTTTTAAAAAATTATAAAAATTATTTTATACATGTGAAAATAAGTGTATTTAATTATATAAAACGATTTCGTTTTTGTATAATAATTCATGTAATTATATTTGGTATCTCTCACTCCGTTTTTGTCTAATATTTTTTAGTATCATACCCATAAAAATGTGTAGGGACAGGATCTGATTCAATTTTTTTTGACTAAAAGACAGTTTGCATCCCAAAATTTGTAACATTATTGAAGTTTGCATCCTAATATTTAAAACATATCTAAGTGCACCACAAACTTCTTTTTTGCTAAACAGAATGCATCATCCGTACAATTAACCGGTCAAAATTGACTGATTGTGCCTGTAATCCAAATTTTGAAGGGGTAATTTCGGTAAAACATGTTTAAGAAATAAAAAATAAATAAAAATATACCACAACAAATCAAAACAGTTTAGTAAAAAGAAAAGAAACAAATCAATGCAACAATTAACGCAAACAACATACATACCAAAAAAAAAATAAAAAAAATAAAAATCAAAAAACAAAAACAAAAACAAAAACAAAGACAAAAACAAAAAACAAAAAACAAAAAAACAAAAACGAAAAAGCAAAAAAGTAACACACTCGTGCATCCCTCTCTCCCAATCTGCAGATTCCGGAGATCTGTTTCTGTTGTGGACTTCAGTTCAATTCATTTTAATCTTCAATCTTTAAGCTTTAAAAAAAGTAAAGGAAAATAGATGCTTCAGCTCAGCCCTCCGACACCGTCATGTCTGAGGCGGCGGCGCCGCCACTGTCGCAATCTGACCTATCGCCGACAGGGATTGAGAACATCCTGGCGACTCTTAGCCACGGTGGCCGCTTCATCCAATACAACATCTTTGACAACATCTTTGAAGTCACCGCCAAGTACAAACCCCCAATCATTCCCATCGGCAAAGGCGCATACGACATCGTTTGATATCATTCTCTCTCTTCTCTATCTCTCTGTTTCTACATATATAAACACAACAAATATGTATAATTAGAAGATTTTTAATTGATTGATTGTGAAATTGTGATTGTTCAGTTCGACTTTGAATTCGGAGAGTAAAATATTGGTGTGGAATTGATTTGGGGATAGGGATAGGGATAGGGTTTGGGTTTAGGGTTGGGGTTATTGATGGAGAAGATGCAGTGACTTGGAGGTTGGGAGGTTGTGGTATATTTTAATATTTTTTTTATTTCTTAAACATGTTTTACCGAAATTACCCCTTTAAAATTTGGATTACAGGCACAACCAGTCAATTTTGACCGGTTAATTGTACGGAGGGTGCATTTTGTTTAGCAAAAAAGAAGTTTATGGTGCACTTAGATATGTTTTAAATATTATGGTGCAAACCTCAATAATGCTACAAACTTTGGGGTGCAAACTGTCTTTTATTCATTTTTTTTAAATGTCAACTAATTAAAAATTCTTCAAATTTAATCAGAATATTTATATGACAATAATATATATTACGAATGTTTACGTCAACTTTTTGATTGCCAGTTATATGAATAAATATTAATGGTAATTTTTAAAAAAATATGTAATATATAATTGATACTCTCTTATAATTCTATTAAATTTCACGACTTATATATTAATATATTTTACAATTATAATTTTACACAAATTTATCATACATACAGAATACTATAGTAGGTCTCATATTTATATAGCTGACAACAGATTAAAGAAACCTCCTCCACTTTCTTCTTTTGTTTCCCTTTTGTCTTTTAATAATTGAGAATAATCATACCATCACATTATTCTGTACTCTAAATCCATATAATTCACCACTTTTGTGAAATCTTATCAGGCTTCTCCATATTTCTTATTCTTAAACTTATTTATGGGTTTGGTTTGGAATTTACTATGTACACTGAAATTATACCTAAATGGAACTTCTTTTACTCTTTCTCCTATCACACTGGTGCAAATTGATATACGTTACGATTGTAATTCGATAAATTTTTTTTTTTAATATATAATAAGACTCTTTTAATAATAATTGCCACTTATTTTATGAGGAAACCTTTCTCTGATTTATTTCCTCATGCCAAAAAAGTATTAATTATTTCTAAGAAAAGAAAAACTAAAACTAATTAAATTTACGTGGATCGTATTGAAGCTAGCTTTAGCTTAGTTGGCCTACACGGAGAGGTGGAGTGAATGATGTTGGAGGTAATTTAATATAGTAGTACAACAAATCTATTATTGATGTTAGGTATACCATCTTACATTAATTTACATCAGCCATACATACATAGATGTATAGATACATACATATATACACATTACTTTCCACATTATTACTTCTCATAAATGTGTCCCAGCAAATTGGGATGTCACCGTATTCAAGTATTACGTAATAATAAAATCTCATGTGAAAGTAGAAGAAAAAAATTAAAAATATATATTTTAATGACCGTAAATTTAATAGGTTAACTTGAAATATTCTCAATACACCACACACTTAAAAGGCACAAAATGTAATTACTACAAAATATTAACTCAATGAAATGAGATTAGACATAATTCTTATTTAATATCATACTCCTTCCATTATATAATAATAATTTTTTTAGTTTCATGTATATGAATTAAGAAAATTATTTAATATTATCATTTAACAATTAAAATTTATGTAAAATTTCATTACTACCTCTTTATGTGAAGTTGAAAACTACCAATACAAGAGAGAATTTCTTGGGACAATGAGAGAAGTTAGGAATAATATAGAAAAATAAATAATTTATTCTCCTTGAAAGTTGTAAATGATAAATAAACTGGAACAAAATTTTTTTATCTAAAAAGTCTTTATTATGAAATGGAGATGATCAGATGATAAATGGGGGCCACACAGCAACATTTCATCTTCTTTTCCTCTTTATTTTGTTTTTTTTTAATTGCCATGTAGGATGATTTTGCTGCTTAAACCAGCTGGATTGGACCATGTCATTTATTTTATTTTTTCTTTTCTTTTGCACGTCCACGTAGGGAAAAAAGCCAAAAGAATTTAACGTCGGTCAGCCAAACATAACAAAATAACTCAATTGCAAAATAATAATTAGTTTAATTGTGTAATTTGAAAAATTAATAGTTCAGTGGCGTATAAAAGTAAAATTTATCAACTACAGTGGTTAAATCATTAGTTTTGCCGTAAATGTTATAAGCAGAGTAATCTAGACATTCAAAGATTGAATGGCTAATGTATACTTGTATAGCAAGTTTTGTAAAGTCCTTCAAAGAATTATGTGTACAAGGACTTAGACTACAAAGATCAAGAATATTAAGTTGATCTTACTAAATAAATCTGATGTATAGTTATTAAGAATCTTATATTCGTAAAATCACCCTGTCAGTTCGTAATGTCAAACTGGATCGCAGAGTTAACTTATGATGATAATGCATCAGACAAATCGCAGAGCTTTTGCACCAATCGTAAAGTTCACTTCAATTCTCAGAAACAAACTAGTAAAGTGAACTGATCGCAAGGCCAAACAAAAAGCTCACCAAGCGAAGGCTGAACATAGAGTGTTTCAGAAAATCGCAAAGTAGAAGTCAAATCGTCAAGCAACTCTGAGATCGTTTAATACAGACAAGATCGTAAAGCTACTTGCAGAATCATAAAATAACTAAGATGGTTGAAAGATAGAAGTTAGCAAAGTCTCCCTTTGCAAACAAAGAAAAATACATCTTAGAATTTATATTTCTAACATAAAGATCACCTCAGTTCTTAAAGTGCAGATCTGGTCATAAGGTGATAGAAGGATATCTAAGCAAAGACTGAACGTAGAGTAGTTCAACTAATCATTGAAGAAACTCAAGGATCATTCAGAGTGTCGATGATTCAAACAACGGATCAAAATCGTAGAGTAGCTGAAAAGCAATCAGAACAAAGAAAAGATTGTAAAATCGTAAAGTTGATCATGAAGATGAAAAGATGACAACAAACTCACTTGTAAGTTATAAAGACGCAATTAAATGATGAGCAAGTAAAGGTCCAGTAGTAAAGGTACTCTGCCTGATCGTAAAAGATAAGTTAATTCGCAGAGTCACTCGGAGATCGTAGAGCAGCAGTTTACTACATAAAGCTTCAAAGAGATAGCAAGATCGTAAAGCTGTCTCCAACAATATAGAGGTGCTAAATCTGTCCAAAGTTCATAATGTACTCATTCGTAGAGCAGACAGCTGAGCAAATCGTAGAGCTCAACTCTATGACTCTTACTACTCTACCAAGACAACAAGATCGTAGAGTAAAGTCAGGTCTGACAAGGGGTCTGATAGAGAAACATTACAAATCAAAAGATTACAAAGTGCCCAGCCATATATCCTTAATGGAAAGCAAAGATGTATCTAACAGCTAGTTTGCAGAAAGCGACCTGTCAAATGAACAAGAAAAGCTACAAGTTGATGTGACAGGTTATGGGCCAAAAAGAGTACGCTGACACAACAGCTCCAGAAAGTCAACATCAAGGATATCAAAGTATTTGCACATTAAATGCTTCAAACGGACACTTTCGAATGGAAAAATTAACAACTTATTATAAAACATCACCAGTTTTCAAACATCAAAAAAGGTTGGAGGGATGGTGGACAGACACAGAAAATCGTTGAGTGAAAGATTAAGAAAGAACATATAGAAGCACACTATACGATCCACCAAAAACATTAAGAGTTGAAAGAATGAAGAAGTAGAGAAGATTAACTCTACTACAAGAGAAGTATTTTGAGCTGCTGAGCACAAGAAGAAAGAAAGTATCAACGTCAACTTGACATCAATCATGAGAAGCTACTAAGCACCAAAATAGAAATAGCATTACAGTCATCTTAGTAGTCCTTCATGAGTAGCTGTCAAATACTAGGGAGAAGAAGGAGCTGAAGTGCTAAGCTTAGCAGTACAATAGATGATCACATGAAGATGTTGAGTTCCAGAAGAAGACGAGCATCATTGCAATACTCAACCACATCTCAAGGAGGATCATATCAAGCTGCTGAGTACCTGAAGACAAAGGATCTCAAACGACATCTCAGCAGCACCTCCAATAAACATCAACGTACACAAATTGGGGCCAGTGTGTCCTGGTCTTAGTGACCAAATTGGGGCAATAGTGTCCTTATCTTAGTGACTAAATTACCAAGTCTGCTAGGCTTGAAGAGGGCAAAAGTGTCCTTGTCTGAGGGACTAAATATCCAAGTCTGCTGGACTTGAAGAGGGCAAGAGTGTCATGGTCCGTGTGACCAAATTTATAGTAGATTTCCTACTTGTTGAAGTAGAAGAGTGGAGTACGAGTTGTTCAGTCTTCGAACCACTTAAAACTCACTTGTGTCATTTACTTTATGTCTTTTACATTCTGTCATTTATTTAACGTGTTTAAATGCATATGATGAATGATTAACTTTAACATGAACTAAATTCAGAACTGAGATCGTAACATATCTTTAAAGAGAGTTTTCAAATCTATATTCCGCTGTGCTAAATCAATATTCATTAAATCAATTGTTTGGTAATACTCTTTAATAAACTGAAGAGTTTTAAAGATTTATTCAACCCTCTCTTTTAGATCTCTATTGTGCCTCTGAAAAATAATAAGATGGTAAAAAAAATTTTGATCAAAGTAATAATTATATCAACAATTCAAGGCTCAACTAATATACAATGATCAATGAGAAATATAAAGATATCATCGGTTTAAGCGCAGTGTAATGAAGCTGAAATTAGCAATAAACTTGAAGTGCACATCAGCCTGTTTAATACTTCACAATTGAAATTTTGCAGCCCTTAATTATAAAGTGCTTGTGAAGAGAAAAATATAAGAGTATATTTTTGTGTTCTGCTTCTTGTCACTTTTTTTGTAACTCGCGGCTTAACCATTTATATAGCATAAATAATTGTAGTTGTTACCATTAAAATCAATTAGGAAGGAATGTTTGCCATGACAGATTTACTTAATTGATTTTATGCCTGTTAGTACATGATTGACTTGCTTAGGATTATATAGCCGTTGGAATATATATCCTTTGGTTAATCACTAATTTTAGCCATCAAGGATATTATGGAATCATATTGCTTAGGTAGGTCCATCAATTTAATTTAGCAACTTGATATTTCATTATGGAAGGAGGAGAATCAACCCTTTTACCAATCATGTTAACGCTATAAGTTTTCTTTTTGACCAACCATGATATTATGCTGCTAAAAGGTAAATCCACCAATTTATATATATATATATATATATATATATATATATATATTTGAAAGTTCAAGTAACCATTCCATAGGGGATTGGGGGAGGTACGGTACAATTTGTACCGGACATTAGTGCGGTATGCATTTTGGACCATCAGATCTTTTAAAACAGATCTGATGGTCACAATCTGCCCATTTTCCCTTCCCCGCTTCTCTCTCCTCTCTCCATTCTCCCTTTCCCCTTCTCTCACCTCTTTTCTCTCTGCAATCTAAACTCGCCCTAAACCCATTTTCCCTTCCCCTCTTCTCTCTCCTCTCTAGCCCCAATCCCTTCCTCCTCTTCTCCGCCTGCAATCATTTTCTCGATAAGTTGCATAAAATGCGAAATCACATTCTCTGAACTTAGCTTCGTCAAACCCATCTTCCCATTCAATAGAAATAGCTCAAAATAATACTACCAATTTTTGTTTCTCTGGAAAGGAAAAGATGCAGAGAGAAAAGAGGTGAGAGAGAAGGGGAAAGGAAGATGATTTATTATATAACAGAGAAAGAGGGAAACGATTTTGTTTCTGGGTTTTATTTTTTTGATACATATTTCTCTCTCTCTAATCATGGGTTTATTTAATTTACTGAATGTTTGATGTTTGAATTTATGTTTCATCCTAAGCTGTATTTATGCTGAATAATTTTCTATTTTTTACTTTTTGGTGGGTTTTGTTTTGTTGATTGTATTTCTGTTCGAAAAAGTTCAAATCTTGTAATTGAACTTAGATTGGTTCTTTTACTTTATGGGGTTTGTGCTAATTTTGTTATAGACTTATAGTTTGTCTGGATTTGCTATTAGTTTATATTGATTACTGAATAATAATGTACAAATTGTAAGAAGTAAGAACCTTAGCTAAGTAATCTCAAGGTCTGAGAACTTTTCCGGAGCTCAAGTTGAAGGCACAGGAGAAAGTGCGGGGGAGAGTTAAGAATGGAACAATTTGATAGACAGGTAATAGGGAATACATTTACAGTTGAAATATGTTATCAAAATAGTCATAAGAACTGAGAGCAATCTGAGTTGAATGTTTTAGCATGTTGAGTTTGAGAATTGGGGGAGAGAGGAGAGAGAAGAGGGGAAGGGAAAATGGGTTTAGGGTGAGTTTAGATTGTAGAGAGAAAAGAGGTGAGAGAAGAAGGGGAAAAGGAGAGTGGAGAGAGGAGAGAGAAGCGGGGAAGGGAAAATGACAGATTGTGACCATCAGATCTTTTAAAAAATGCATACCGGACCTCCCCCCAATCCTTCCATAGGCGGCTTTAATATGGAAGGAACCAAAAATTAATTTTGCTGACTATTAATATATTCATTGGAATCTGTAAGCAATTAGGAGGCACATCAGATTGTTAATTGATTTTAGTCAACAAAGGCAATAGAATCATGTCAGCCATACTTAATTGATATTATAATATAAAGGAAGGTGACTCAATCAATTAAATAATTTGGAAGCAATACTTAATTGATATTCTGAAAGGAAGATGACTCAATCAATTAAGTAATTTAAAAGCTTTCAATTAACTAATCAATAGACAGCTTATTACGGAAAGGTGTATCCATTAATTAATCCATTTACCAATTCGGTTGAGTAGCTTAGGAATTAATTTGGAAATAATTAAATTTTAGCTTTAAAAATATTTTCATATTAATTTTGAAAGTCCAATTAATTGTTTCCATTATTAATTAATTGCTACCATGATTATTTCCATGTAATGCAAATCCTAGAGACTTGATTGAGAAATAATTAAAGCTATGATCTTACATTAATTTCCTAATAACTCAGTTATATCTTCAAGCCTTCAATCCTTTGCAAAACCAAAGCTTCAAGAAATCTTTTAATATCCTGTAAATGCATGAGTAAACATTTTAGTACAATAGTCATCATCAAAACCTAAGGTTGGAATATGACCAAGTCAACATTCTCCCCCTTTTACTAAAATGTTTAGCTCCTATAAAGAAAGTGTTAGCTCTTAATGCAGGAAATGAAGAAGACTCAAATGATGATTTGGATGAGGAAATTGCTATGATCTCAAGTAAGCTCAAAGGATTGCTACAAAGGAAGAACAAAGGAAAATCGAACTTCAAGGACACTAAAAAGAACAAAGCACTTGTTACTTGGAGTGATGATGAGTCCGATGTGGAAGTTGATTCAAACGATGAAATAACTCAAGTGTGCTTCATGGGATTGACAACGAATCAAGTGATGAATCAAATGAGGTAATCATTTTTGATTATGATTTCTTGAAACAAGAAAATGAGAAATTAAAAGAAAAAAATATATACTTAAAAGATTTAATAAATACATTAATGAATAAAATTGATACACTAATTGAAGAAAATGAAATACCATCACAAGAGAAAAGAATGTTAATTGTTAAGAATGATTACTTAGATAATTACAACAAAATTCTTTACACCAAGGTAAATCATTTAAATGGTGAAATTGAAAATTTTAAAATTGAAATAAAAATGAGAGATGTTTGTATTGATACAATGATAATACACATATAAAAGAAAATAATAATGATAAATTGCAAGAAGAAATAAAATTATTAAAATTATTATTAGCTAAGTTTGTTCAAGGAGAAGAAAACTTAAACATCATGTTAGGGAAACAAAAACTTAGTTTTGAAAGACAAGGATTAGACTATAACTCCACACATAAAAAGAATGATGTGAAAATGTTAAAGTCTAAATCACATTCCAAATCAAATTATTGTTATCCTTTTACTACTTGCAAAAATTGTGGCATTAAAGGACATTTAGATATTAATTGCAATAAGAAAACCAAGAAAATGTGGATTAATAAAAGTGATTTGCATACTAACACAAGTGGACCCAAAAAGATATGGGTACCAAAAGGATGAATTGTTATAGGTACATCTCAAAGTAAAATTTCCTTCTCAAAAATGGGATGGTGAAACGAAAGAATAAAACGCTTCAAACAGCTCGAACATTGCTACAAGAAAAGATGAGGATGCAGAAATTCTAGAAACTGCTACAATTCCAGTAAACCAGACAGATCAACCGAGTAGACTAGATAAGCAGAAACAACATACTGTATTCAATAAACAGAAAGAACTGGAGACAAAAACTTCTCCAAGTAATACGAAACCTGTCAAATCTGATTCTAACTAATAGGAAGAGCTCATACACAACATTGCAATGCCAAGAACTGCAAAATATCGCAAAAGTCATCCTACCAAAAATATCATTGGAGACATAAATAAAGGAATAACCACAAGGAGAAGGGAAAAAAAGTTATATGCATTTTCAGTGTTTTTATTATAAGTTGAACCAAAGAACGCAAAGGAAACCATCCTTGATGAAAATTGGCTATTAACAACGCAAGAGGAATTACAACAATTCAAAAGATGCCAAGTATTGGGATTAGTTCTGCCTCCTAAAGAAGCCTTAATTATTGGAACAAAATGGTTACTCAAAAACAAGCCCCATGAGCTTTGTACGAGAGGCTAAGTAAGTATCTTCTCTCAAATGATTTCACCCGAGGTAAAATCGATTTTACATTATTTATTAAGCATGGAAATAAAGATATTATCATTGTGTAAATATATGTAGACGATATAATATTTGGTGTTGTTAATGATTCTCTTTGTGAGTGGTTTTCTAAGTGTATGCATAAGGAGTTCGACATGAGCTTAATGGGAGAACTTAACTATTTTTCGGAACTCCAAATAAAGCAAACAAAGGATGATATTTATATGTATCAAACCAAATACACAAAAGAGTTACTCAAAAGTTTTGGATTTGAGAAATCTAAATCAAAGGCTAGACAAATGAGTACGTCAATTAAAGTCACATCCGATGATAAAGGTATTGACGTAGAGGTAATTCAATATAAAGGTATGATTGTTTATTTAAATCTATGTGGTTAACTGACTTTCTCGAAATAAATCAAGAAAATGCTTAAATTTAAATCTTTTAATTATTTGGGTTAACAGAAAAGATTTTTAGATTCATATATGTTAGTCGTTATTAGTACTTAAAGCAACCTAGATTACTACTACAGTTATATGCCCTTTTATAAAGTCCTACTTATGAAACATTTGAATCGTTGGAACAATTGTAAATTGTTAAAGATGTTTCCTTTATCTCTAATTTCTATCAAGGCCCTCCCTTTCTTTTTGATTGATGACAAAGGGGGAGAAAAATTATATGTTATTCTTTTTGATTGATGACAAATGAGGAGAAAAATTATGATCTGATTGATTATATGTTATATGGATATAAGTTTGATTAGGCTACCTGATTTAATTATAAAATAGGTTATTGAGAAACAGGTTGAAAACATGTGGATTTAAAATGATATAAATATTTAAGGAAGGTACTGGAAGCTGGATTAATTAATACAGCTGTATTGGTACTGCTTAATCTGCAAAACTTAAATCAGAAACTGGAAGCTAAATTTGTTTCTTGAATTGAATATTTCTTGACTGATCTTATCCTTTATTTTATTGTGTCAAGAACATTTTAATATATGCATGGTTTTAGGGGGAGCCATAATTATTATATTGTCATCATCAAAACATAAGCTTAGAATATGACCAAGTCAACACACAATTATATCGTTAACTATATCGTAGGAATTGAATTATATCACCAACTATTATCTAAATCGTAAGGATCTATCACATATCGACAAAATCTATTAAAAGAACTTAGAATCTAGGGAATGAAAGTCGTAGATCTAAGAATCCATAGATCTATAAAACAACATATCGAGATCTAATTGGGAATATATTTTAAATTGGCTAAAAGAAGATTCTATTCGCGAGAATTCCTCGCTGGCCAAAATGTAGGATCCCCTCACCACTAAATATTAATCTAGGAAATTTGGGTGACTTAGAAATCAATAGAAAAATAACTCCCAAGAAAAAAATAATCGATACAAGGAGTTGAATCAAAGTCAAAATCGATAAATTACTAAAAAGATATCATCGGTTAGTTAAAAGGAGATTTCATCCGTGATAAATCCTTTCTAATCATCCATAATCCTAAAAATAGGATCTAAACACCTCTAGTTATGATCTAGTATGCTAGGAGAGTCTCAAATGAAGAAATAATCATAAACAAATAAAGCAAAAACACAACAATTGACAAAAATGAGCTAAATCTATATCGAATCACCATTAAAATGACTTTATAAGTTTGTTAGGAGGAATTTCTATAATGAGAAATCCTCTCTAACTACTCATGACTCAAAATAGGAGCCAAACATTTCTAGATATGATCTAGGATACTAGGAGAGCCATAAATAAAGAAACATCCATAAACAAATAAAGCCTAAGCACAATAATTGATAAAAATAAGTTAGATCTGGTATAAAGATGAGAAATGGACATTGTGAGTAGGAGTTTCGTCCTTTTTAAACTTTGTATGGATAACTTGATTATAGATTGATGGAAGATTTGATAAGAAAAACTAGATCTAGATTGGATTTAGAGAGTTTTTTTTCTTACTTTCTCTATTTCTCTTTCTAGATAACACATTTTCTTTCTCTAAAATGCATTCTCTTCCAAGAAAATAAGCAAATGCACTTATTTATAGACCACCTATCAGCCTAGGGTGGGGGCCACTTATCTCGTTTTTTGTGTTGCGCAGTCGATTTTTCATATTGTGCACAGAAACGTCCATAACTTTTAAATCGAGGAGAGTTAGAAAACGTGTCATACCAATTCAGAAAAAGCTCTTTTCGAGAGCTAAACAATGGTATCAAGTTTGATCAATTTCAGACTCAGGAAGATGGAGAAAAAGAAAAAAAATCGTCCTTCTGTAAACGCCGACTAGTCGCTCATATTCTTTTGTGAAGTTTGTCGCTCGGAGGTTATTATGTGGACTCCGAATACTTGTTCTGAGCCTTGTAATCTTTGTTTAGACATCTTTGCCTCGAGTTAAAATGACACTTTTGCCCTCCTGCCACTGTTAGAGAAAAGATGTACAAATTTTGGATGTCTATAGTAAATTATCTAAAAAATATTACTCATTGTGGTGATATTTATTGTTTTATAATTTTTAATGAGTCATCTCAAATTTGAATTTAAAAAATATCTTAAATTAATTTTTAAAAGTTAATAATGATTATATAATTTGGAACGGATGAATTATTTACATAAAATATACTCATAATTTTTTTGGCGGGTGGAGTACTTTTTGTTAGCACCAAAAAAAGCTGAAGACTAAACTAATAATGGACTGAAATATCAGCAAAATGTGTGACTAATAATGGGCCAAAATGTCACCATAACGAATGACACTTGTAATTTGTATCACTAACTAATTTGATCAAGCTTCATTTTCCTCGAACTTTCTGGGCTTGGTCAGTTGAGCCCATGATTAGTTTACAGATCCAAAATAACAGACGAGCCCAAAAACACAAGAATCGAGTTGTGTAACTATATATTTTGAACATAGTTATGATCCCCGTACTTGTCCATCTGTATCAGATGTGGTGGAATAAGTTTTGACATCTTTTGTCACGTCATTCTCTTGACCATTGGTCTCCCTGTCAGGGCTGAAAAAATTTGAGTGGTTCAAAACCTGATTCAAGATTAACTCAAATAATTCGAGCTCAATACGTAAACGAGTTGAATTTGAATCTATTTTTATACTTGGACATTTATATGTATTATATATGAGTCGTCTACTATTTGCTCATTTTTGTTGATCCTTACTCGTATACAGTATCAAGTATACTCGATTTATTTCATACATAATATTTAACAATTTAAATTCTCTACATACTTTGAGAGGTGAGATGGGTTTTTATGTTTTCCGTATATGTTCATCAATTGATTCAAAAGTTATAATATCATCTCATTATTTTTTTACAAGCCTTGAAATCTAGTTTGAAAAGTTCAAATTTAAATCACTATAGTTGACTAAGTTAATTTTAATTACATTATCGTAATATAAATGAGACAGTTTTGATTCATGTATGTCTCAAATGCTCGTGAGTAGCTCGACGAGTCGAGTTGAATTCAAGTATAATAAAACTAGTCGGATTCGAATATGAGCAAAGATTACAAAATCATATTCGAATTCGAGTACGAATCCAAGTACCTTTAAAAAGTTGTATTCGAACTCGACTCGGGACCATTTTTACCCTTACTTTATGTTATGTCCTTCTATTGTGAAAATAAACTCTTAAACAAAATGCACCCTTGAGGTTTTAATAGGTCAAAATGTACTCATAGATTATTTATTTATTTTTTATTTTTTTAGGTAATGCTCCTTCACTTTTAAGCATTTTAAGTCTTGAAGGGTGTATTTTATTTAGTCAAAAAAAAATCTTGAAGTACACTTTGATACATTTTAAATGTTAGAGTGCAAATTTAACAATCTTACAATTTTTAAAAGGAAAATGATATATGTTGCTAATATTTATGTCAAATTTTTGATTGTCAGTTACGTGGATAAGTATTAGTAGTAACCTTTTTGGAGAGATGCGTAATAAGTTAGACCCTCTTATAATTCATACTAACTCGATGTATTGATAATCTTCGTAAATGTAATTCAGCCGAAATTTATCGCAATACATAACATGACTCATTTTAAAATATAAATTATATTTTAGTCATTTTATGCCCAAACCTCCAAAATTACTACTCCTTCCATTCACACTAGTATGGTAGCCCGTGTGAAGCACAAACCGCATTTGAATGAGATTTTAATTTTTTTTATTAAAAATTAAGAAATAATTTTAAAATTAAATTAAAATTAAAAATTCGTACATTAATATAAAAGTTTAATTATTTCACTCAAAGAGTAATCAAAATATAATTAAATTTTGATAATAGGTGTTAATTTCAAGTTATATTCAAATTATTTTTACAAATATATTTTATTACACAATACATTTTATACTAATAGATTATAAGTCTTAATTTCAAGTTATATATTATCAAATTATTATTAAAAATATATTTTATTCCACAATACATTTTATACTAATATATATCTAATAAATGGAGAATTAAAATAACTTTTTAAGTAAAAAAATATACAGTATATGTTTATTTAGTTATTTTATCATGACATATATTCGTGTAACTTTATTTGAAAAACTAAAATTAAATTGTAAGTGATAAATGTATTTGTATGTTTATTTACTTATTTTATCATGACATATATTCGTTTAACTTTATTTGAAAAACTAAAATTAAATTGTAAGTGATAAATTAATGTATTTGTAATTAAATACATCTTATGGTAGATAGTTTAATCAAAACAAGAGTTTATAGAAATATCTTTAACAATGATAATTAGGATAATAATTGAGGTGTTTGGACTTAATCCTAACTCATTCTAATTTTAATTTAAAAAGAGAGAGGTAATTATTGGTTTGAGTCAACTCACGATCAATCAAAATTATCCCAATTAACTCAACAACTCGGTCCATTTAACTCAGCTAATAATTCGTCATTACTCTAATTATATATATAGTAATAGATAGGATTATAGATTATAATTTTTTAATATACTTAAAAAATTATTTTAGAATATAGAGCTTGGTAGTATAACTTTTAGTACTATAAATTTATTGTGTTTATGAGTAAAATAAAATGCGATTCGCAAAAGCATATTTTCTTTTTGAAGAACAGTAATAGACTAAAGATTTTATTAATTCAAATCATCAAATACAACTAGAGGGATAATACTAAATGAACTTCATTCATTCAAAAAGCAAAACCTTGAAATTTCAAAAATTGAGTGAGATCATGAGCTATTCTATTTTTAGTTCATCGAACATGATGAAAATCAACTGCCTCAAAGTCATTAACTAGTGAGTGATAATCCTCGATAACATCATTAAGATATGAATTATCAACTCTCTCATTCAATAACCGATCAATAACTCTACTATTATGGCTCCTCAGAATGATTTTGGAAACTTTAAAACTCTTTAGTAAAATAAAAGCCTTGCTTAACAACTATCTCTTCCGCGCATTCCACCTCTAGATTTCCTTGGACTCTTATCAATCCCAGATTCCCAGCCCCAATTACTCTATTCGAGTTGTCCCGTAACATAAACCCAATCCCAACAAATTCATTTCCCTTCACCGATGCGTGGCTGTTTAACTTAACAACCGAAGCCGGCGGTTTCTCCCAATGAGAATTCCCTCCTCTTCCAACTCCGGGAAATTCCGATCGTAATGATGTCCGGGTAACCTTGAAGTCTGAGAAATAACAGAAGCTCCTAGCAACCCCCACCGCTGGATGCGAGATATTTTCCACATGACTAACATTGTTTCGATCGGCTATTCCAAATACTCCAAGCCACCATAGCCACCGCACATAGCTGCTCCGTATCCAAATTCAGTTTCCATCCAGCGAACCAATCCGCAAACGTACCGCTGCTCAACCGGTCACACCCAAATCCAAGAGGACTCACAAACCAGGAAGCCACTGCAGCTGGGCAAGCGTGTAAAGCAAACCCACACTGGACAGTTTCATTTTCATTATTCTTAAATACGTTTCAACTTTCAAACACTTTAAATTAAAAAAAATAATTTATATATTAACTCATTTCATAATAAATACTTTATTTGTTTTAAAAAATATAAATAAAGCTACAAATATTTTTATTTTTTTAAAAATAAAATAAAGTACATAAAATAAAAAATAATTAAATTATTTAATAAAATCTATTAATATACAAAATAAAAATACTCATTATTTTATATAATTTTATAGTATCATTAAAAATAAATTATAAAAAAATTTACTCTTTTTTTATATTATATTTTTATTTTTATTAATACGCGTGCATAAGTGTCCTTTGACAACGGAGAGAGTACTAGTTGAAATAATAAAATATGCGCGGGATAATAATTGGATGTCAAGACTTAGCCGATGACGAGGCAGAGACTCCAGACGTCCCTGTTCCCATAATATTGTACTTTCTTTCTAATGCCCACAATCTAATCTAATCGAAAAAGAAGAGTTAATAGTACTATACTACTATTACGTGTCGGAATCCGATGAGGCCTTCAGGCGTAGTACACCTTCCGTATCCCCTGATCCTCCTCACTGCCCCTCCGACTCCGGCGGCTAAACTTTACTACTTATCCACTCATCATACCACTATAGCTAAACCCATAAATCAACCCTTTCGATTTTTATCTTCTTCTTCTCTGCCTAAAAAACTCAAAGTTTTGGCCGCAAAAAATCACCAACGGCTTCCGGAATTGGACACTCAAAAACCAGGTACCTTTTCTATTTCATTTTTCCTCTATCTTAATATCCCTATTTCATGATTATCTGAAAGTGTGTCGTGTTTTAGCAGAGGGTGAAAATATATCATTACGAGAAAAGGAAGCTGGTGAAGGAATTGATTTGGGATGGTTACCTGCTTTCCCTCATGTCTTGATTGCTTCCATGTCCAATTTCCTTTTTGGATATCATATTGGGTAATTCATCTTATTTTTCTTCCAAGTGTTAAATGTCAAATATTTGTATGCTTTCATATAAGTTCATGAAGGTAGAAGATAATTTGATATTATGTTGAAGTCGGATCATGTTTCCCTGGTTTTTTTCTTGCATTGCTTGAGCAGTGTGAATGTAGAAGTTCAAGTTTAAGGTTATGAAAGATTTAGCAGGGTAAGTAATTGTGCGAAAGAATATGACTGACTGTTTTGAAGGTTTAATTGGAGTTGTTTGATGCATATTTTAATAAAAAAATACCAGGGACGCCTAATAGTAACATAACAGTCCCAAAAATTTACAGTTCCGTAAGTCTTATCTATTTTGAAATGGGATGATTATCTGGTATAGTTTCTACGTAGTCTTACCAGAGACCTACAATCTGCGAACCTCATCATGGAATGGAATGAAATATAGGTGTTGAATGGGAGCAACCCCTTTGTTTTGCCCTTTTAGTGGACCTTGAAGTAAACATTATAAGTTCTGGTGCACCGTCAAGTATTTGATTATAGGAAGGAGGACCTTTCCAAGGAAATGACGATAAGTACACTGGAATAAATCAAATTGTTGTGATTAACTGCGATTGCTTCCAATTTTATCTTTTGCATGAGAGCTTGGGTTGCTTTTTAAGTAGAATATTTTTTTTGGGTTCTAAGATCTTTTTAATTCTGTTGTCTGTGTGTTGCAGAGTAATGAATGGTCCTATTGTCTCTATTGCACGAGCACTTGGCTTTGAAGGAAATTCAATTCTCGAGGGACTTGTGGTGAGCATATTTATAGCCGGTGCATTTTTGGGAAGCATAAGTTGTGGTTCATTAGTTGATAAACTTGGTTGTCGACGTACCCTTCAGGTTGCCACAATACCTCTTATTTTAGGTGCCATTTTAAGGTAACTTAAGTGAACATCTGGTTCATAATCTTTGCTGTATCCTTGCTAAATATATGGATTCTACTATGGGCATCATTTCAATCACCGTCTCTTCTACTATCTTTTGCCACTAAATGTGACTTGGTAACTTTATGGTCGAAGAAGTAGTAATCCTGGCAGGGTCTTCTCATGTTTTTTGATTCAGAGTTCACCTTCAGTGTGGAGAATATAACTGATAGGATTACTGTGGTTCAATAAAAAGTTATGTAAGAATTATTCATGTGAGTAATAGTATGTCTGCATGAAAGATTACAACTCAATGTAACTCGAATGAGTCATACTGTAACACCCCAGTCCTACATTGTAACGTGTGGGATATTTGAATGTGTATATAAGAACTCAAGCTGCTATCATTAATACCTTCAGTCATAACCTTTTGGATGAACATGTGGTGTACTAAGATGACCCAAGAAGATATTAGTGAGAAAGCGCATTGGGCCTTAGTATGCTATAATTTGATTTGGACTCAGTATTTGACCCGAGTTGTTACACATACCCTTAGATGGGTTGTGTACAAGTGTTATGGTCCTTAAGGAACTGCATTTCCAATGTGCAGTTATAAAACCTCTCTTTATTTCTATCCTTAGAGTGTATTATTTTCATCATCTTATATCTGATCCATTCCTCCTTTGTAGCAGTTCTACAAGGAGGTAAATTTAATTGCTCTTCAATAATGTCCAACACCAGGCTATGCTTTTACACAATGGTGACCCCAGTAAAATGGTTTTTCCCTTTATTGAATAAAGCTCATGTATTTACCTTGGGCACACGATCATATTAGACATTTAAAATGCAACCTTTCTTTCTTCCCATATTTGTTTATGTCAGGTTCTTTTACTTTATATTTGATCAAAAAACAAATAGTAGCACGCGTGCGTGCGCACACACAAGTTTGGTTAAAGCACATATATTTACTCCTAAGTTTGATGATGATCATAATTATATATATATATAATTATATATATATATATATATTTTATGGTAGTACCATCATGACGCCATGTTTGACATTCTATGTATATCTTGTTTTCATTCTCATTGTTCCAATAATTATATATATATATATATTTTTGCTTTGACTTGTATTGCTGAAAAACCATTTGATTCGTGGGGCCTTGCATTTGAAACAGTGCACAAGCCAGTGGCTTGGATGAGTTACTGTGTGGACGATTTCTTGTTGGCCTTGGTATTGGAGTGGATACTGTTCTTGTTCCAATATACATTTCAGAGGTAAACCATGATATAAAGATGCTGAACGTATGAATGTGTCTTGTTCAGAACTCTAATTTTCACTCCTACGATGAATAATCCTGAAGTACTTACTTTTGTCAATAAAGGTTGTTCTTTGTGAGTGGGAGAGCTAGAAGGATTGTTGATTTCTGTACCTTTCATATGAATAGCATTTATTTTTAATATTTTTATGTCTTCTTCCTGCTTTGCTGGTTATGAATAATGATGAAAACTGATTAATATTATATCATTCTCAGAATCTATATGTGAGCAAAATGTTAAAAAGTCTGTTAATAAGTAACTTGTTACTGATACTATTATGAAGAGAAATTCTGAGAATGATTTCAAGTGCCTCTAAATTATTTACTTATCCAAAAAAAGAAAATTCAAGTGCCTCTGCATTGAAATGACGTTTTAAAACCTTTTCTAGGTTTTGTGGTTGCACTCAAACAGTATCTGATGTATTGTTTTTTGGCTACAGAACAATGTGATGCATAGACATATAGTATGAAAAATTATTTGCACATACTGCAAGCCAAAAATTTTCAAAGTATAGCATTCCCTTTTTTATCTATTCCTCAATTCTTGATTGTAGGTTGCTCCAACAAAATATAGGGGCTCACTGGGGTCCTTGTGCCAAATTGGCACATGCACCGGAATTATTGTATCACTGTTTCTTGGAACTTTCTCGGAAAATGATCCTAATTGGTTAGATTTTTTCTCTTTCATTTGCTTGTGGGTGCTTGAGGATCGAGTTCCGTGTTTGGTTTTACTTTCTATGGGGTGATTACAAGTATACTACTAGTCTACTGCAGTATCCTGTGTTGATATATATCACCAATAATATTTTAAAAATCAAGTCGTTTGTCTATTAACTTTCCACTGCAAGCTTTCAGGAAGCATTTAATGTTATTCTACAACCCATAATCACACGCTAGGAAGATCATGCTGATTGATATGTCATGTGATTCGTATAGTTTTCTTTGAGAAGGTCTAGTTATGTTGTGTTAATCTATTATTCCCCTACTTAAAGAAAAGTACCCAAGTTGCCTTAGTAGCTATACATAGCACACTTATTCTTTTGTCCACTGTTAGGATTCCATGCTGTAACCCATTTTGAGCATCAATATGTGTTGTTTCCTTTTGTTTTTGTAGTTGAATGGTAGCAACATCATATAGGTCATCACAGAAACTTGTTGTGTCATTAGTGAATAGAGAAAGAAGCAAAAAAGCAATGATTTAACCATACTTTCATGGAAAGTATTTCAATAAGACGGAGTTGAGAACATATTGCAGCAATGGAATTCCGGTGCAATTTTGTTGTCATATTATATTTAATCAGCTTTGAATATTGTGCATAATTGTATTCTATTTACAATTTATATGGAAACATTTTGTAATGCTCCATGATAAAGTTGCAAATAAGTACTTATTATTTTTATAAAAAAGATGAAGTTGTAAATGGGTAATAATACAAGCATTATGATCAATAATGTCTTCTCTCTGTGTGGCTTTCTGCATAATTCTGTCTTCGAATAGTTAGTTGCATGTGTTGTTGCTATCCAACTTTACAACTTAATCATGGCACCCCAAAAATTAAAATTACAATATAGTGAATATTTGTGCTAGAAAAAATTGGCTTAATATGATTTTCAGGTGGAGGACAATGCTCTACATTTCAAGTGTCCCTGGTTTTGTTTTAACACTCGGTATGCAGTTTGCTGTAGAAAGCCCCCGCTGGTTGTGTAAAGTACGACCACGTTTCAGTCTTTATGTGCATTCTGTAAATGTTCCTGGTGTGTCTTTAATATGTAACATTTGTTGTTTGTGTAGGTAGGGAGACTTAATGATGCTAAACAAGTTATTAGCAGTCTTTGGGGACCATCTAAAGTCGACCAAGCCATTGAAGAATTTCAGTCTGTCATTAGGACAGATGGTGGTGATTTGGATAGCAGATGGTTGGAACTCCTTGAGGAGCCACACGCTAGAGGTTGTATTAAGGTGGTTTTTGGATTTTTCATGCAAATATTCTTTGTACTTTCTAATGTTATATTTTCTTTTTTTAGTTGATGTTGCTACTTGCTAGATGTTGTTTTCTACATAGCCTTTGTCAAAAATGCTACATATGTTGCCAAGATATGTGAGTCACTACTAATAATTTGGAACCCATTTGCTTGGATGAGGCAAAAGCTCATGAATTTGAGCTCCATCCCCACAAAGAACGGCTTTTTAGACCTGCCAATTTTTCGCATATACTTATCTCCAAGTGTACGTGAAGGAGTTGAGACATTACATAGGAACATGCAACTGTATGAATTATGTTTGTAATGCTTGTGTGACTTTAGAGTGATAGAAAATACATCTTTTGGCTATAAGATTTTGTTTTTTGGCAATTTAATTTTACATTTAAGTAGATCTATATTTGTAGATTTTTGAAGAGTTATTCGACTGTATGTCCTTTATAATGCCTGTATACTCAGTTTGGGTCACATTTTCTATGTTGCAGTTGCATTCATTGGAGGTGCTCTTTTTGTACTTCAGCAGTTCGCTGGCATAAATGGAGTTCTTTATTTTTCATCCTTAACTTTCCATGATGTTGGAATTACAAGCAGTGCTTTAGCAAGCTTATATATTGGACTGACCAACTTTGCAGGTTTGCAATATAAAATCTAATGCCCAAGTATACAAGCTTATGTATAAGTTCTTATATCTTGGTGACTGGTTTTCATTTGTAGGTGCACTTGGTGCTTTATACTTAATTGATAGACAAGGGAGGCAGAGGCTTCTAATAGGAAGTTACATGGGAATGGTGAGTGGTTATTTACTTTCGTAGAGTTTGAGATCTTTTAGCAACTAATTAGGGTTATGACTTAACATATTGATACGAATCTTGAAATGTAATTTGTAGAAAGTGAGAGTCTAAGAGTGTTCATGTAATAGAACAAATAAGTATAAGGAATAGGAATAATTCCATTATCTAATATTACTCTAATTCTTTGTTGTATTTACATAGCATTACATTGGTTTATATAGGAAATAGGATAGCACACAATATAGGAAAACATGGAGAGGATAACATGGGGAGGAAAACATGGAAACATGTTTTCCCACCTAATATATTCTAACACTTCCCCTCAAATGCAACTTTACATAGAAGAGACAAACTAAAGTGCATTTGACAAAAAATATGAAGAAAAAATTGCAACAACATAAAGGAGCCATCATGACTAGCAAGCAGCTGAAGAACATGAGGAAAGCGCCATGGAAAGTGAGCTGGAATCACCAAGAAGCAGCCAACGCCGAGAACCAATGTTGCCCCCATGTGAGACCCAAGTTGCACAAGCCAACAAATCGAAGCGAAGCGAAAAACCATACGGCTGCAAATGAGCATGACGTAGCATGAACAACCCCTCATGCAACCTAGACCATATCATATCTCATATCTCCTATATCTCCCCCTCAAATGCAGCTTTATATAAAAAGGACAAAATAAAGTGCATTTGACAAAAAAGGAGGACAAAAAAAAGAAAGGAAAAAAAATCAGAAAGATGCAAACAACATAGTTGCAGATTCTAACCAATTCAGACCCGGGACCATGTTGGAAGAGACATCAACAATGGATTTCATGTTGGAAGAGACATCAACAATGGGTAACATATGGGAAGAAAGCATAGCAAATATGGTGCATCAAAGAAGAAAGCTGGAAAACAGTCAAGGACCAGCAAGAAAACCAACATGGGGAGATACTGGACACTCGAGAAGCGGCTGAAAATCAATGGATCACCGCCGGAAAAAGGTCGCCGGAAAAGTCGCCGGAAAAGTCGTCCATTGCAGATGGAAGGAGGAGAGAGAAAAGACACGCTGGAAAAACTTGTCGGAAAAAGTCGCCGGAAAAGTCGACCACTGCAGATGGAAGGAGGAGAGAGAAAAGGCACGCTGGAAAAACTTGTCGGAAAAAGTCGTCGGAAAAAGTCGCCGGAAAAAGTTGCCTGATAAAGGATCAAGCTCTGATACCATGTAGAAAGTGAGAGTCTAAGAGTGTTCATGTAATAGAACAAATAAGTATAAGGAATAGGAATAATTCCATTATCTAATATTACTCTAATTCTTTGTTGTATTTACATAGCATTACATTGGTTTATATAGGAAATAGGATAGCACACAATATAGGAAAACATGGAGAGGATAACATGGGGAGGAAAACATGGAAACATGTTTTCCCACCTAACATATTCTAACATAATTTGACTTGGAGCATTGGAACATAAGACAGTGCACAAAAAGGAGGAGGTTAGAAATTCTGAATCTGCTTAGTTTCTGTTCTTATAAAATGTCCTTCTCTTGCCTATATTGCTCCCCCAAATCATACCAGCTTTCCAGACTTCAATGTACGAATTGCTGCAGATGGAACAAAATTTGCTTCTTTCAAATTCCAATGCCTACAAAAAGATGTATTAAATTTGTACCTTTTACTGCATATCTTGTGAACTGATCCATTGAACTGGTCTTTATGCAGGCAATATCAATGTTTCTTGTGGTCTATGCTATCAGCTTTCCTATGGATGAAGAACTGAGTCACAACTTATCAATTCTGGGAACACTACTGTATGCATTATTTCACGCTGTGGCATTTACATTTTAAATCTGCCCTTAAGAAATTATTTTGTCTTGCTCCTAATCCTTGTTTTTAATATTCTGTGCCATTCAAGTTCTGATTATGGTATATCTTTGAAATTTCCTCTTCCTTTTTACGTTCTTTTAGGTACATATTTACCTTTGCCATTGGAGCTGGCCCAGCAACTGGTCTTATTATACCAGAGCTTAGCAGCAGCAGGACACGTGGAAAAATCATGGGCTTCAGTTTCTCTGTTCATTGGGTATGTATCACAAGCCTGTTCATCGATTAGTTAGTTAGAAAGTAATACTGTAAAATGCCAATTCGAACACTATAATGACCTGTTGGTCAGAATTTTATAGAGTGGGATACAAGAGACGCTACATTAGATGATAAATTGATAGTTCAAGTATGAGACTAAAGTTTACAAGGAAAGGATTTTCCAAAAACTGAACCTGTCACCGCACAGCACCTGCTGTTTCTCCCCCTTTCCCAATAAGATAATAATGATAACTGTCTATAAATAGCATTGCTTAGTGGGAAGGAGCAATTAAAAGAGATATGTTTAAGTCCTGAGAGTTGTATGCCATTTTCATTTCCTTGCTCAGACTTTTAAGCTGATCTTATAATATGCTACTCTTGGTTATAAGTGGTATCTTGTACATCAACCATACCCATTTTACCCATTTCATGATGCTTTGTCATTATATCTGAAGGCTGAGCCCAGCTTGCATGTGGCAATTTCATTCAGGTCTGTAATTTTCTTCTTTTTTTTCAAATTGTAGGTCTGTAATTTCCTGGTTGGTCTCTTCTTCCTTGAACTGGTGGAAAAATTTGGTGTTGCTCCAGTTTATGCAAGCTTTGGCAGTGTTTCCTTGTTGGCAGCTGCATTTTCTTATTATTTTGTAGTTGAAACTAAAGGGCGATCTCTTGAAGAAATTGAGATGTCATTAAATCCCAACTTCCCACCTACAGATAAGTGAGTGATTCCAACCTTTTGTACTGAGGAAAGTACAGATGATGAAGAAAGAAGCCATGCTTGACCTTTTTATTAGTTACTGAAAATAACTTCACTTAATTTGATAGCATGCTTGTTGCTTTAATAGAGAAAGAGCTTGGCATTTCACTATTTGTTCCTAATTTTGCAGTCTCCCGGCATTCAAGTTGTTTAAGTGTATTATATACCCTTTTGTACAGTTGCTGGAACTTGCACAATTTTGTTTTCTTATTTGTTGGGTGGGGGGGGGGGGGGGTGTCTTACTTTTTTGTTGGTGATTCACAATGTTCTTTAATCTGTAGACGGATTGGTATATATCAAATTGCAACCTTTAATCTGTAGACGGATTGGTATATATCAAATTGCAACTGTCAATATATCTTCCTTAACCATACTAGAAGGCTCTTGATTTGGAACCTTTTTGTTTATGGAACTGGAAGAAAAGAGTTTAAACAGTTTATCCTGGCATGCATTCTTAGAATGCAAATTCTTTTGCGGAGCTTCTAGTATCAGGTGCATACTTTATACGTTAATACTTGAGTTTCTAAACGACCTGGAGATAATGAAATCCCTAAATCTCTACATTCATAAATACTGTGAGAATAAAACAAAAGGGCGACATTTTGGGAGGCAAACAAGGTTACACAAGGTCGTGGTTCTCCACAACAATTCAATTAGCTCCTCAAGCAGAACTGGTAATCAGCAGTACAAAATGGTGTGTACATCAAGCTATACTCCACCTAATGAGCTGTGCAAAATGGTATATTCATCAAGCTATATTTGAAATTGACTCTCAAGAATTTGCTTTCAGCAGTTTCTTTTCACTAAATTCTATATTTTGTTCCCTCCATAAGCATGACAACTTCATTCATATTTAGCAATATAAATGTAGGTAGACAAGGCACACTTAAATACCAATGGACAATGAGCTCCATCGTTTTATGCTAAAACTTCTTCTAATCTACAGGTGAAAAAATCTAAAATTTATAATTTTTAAAGTTAGGAGCAAGTAGAAGGTAATTTTAGTAAGTTCAAAGTAATAATGAAGCTATACAAAAAGGAAAAAGAGGATTATCTATTTCAAGGGGATTAAAAATGTGAAGTCAGGATGGCCGAGTGGTCTAAGGCGCCAGACTCAAGTTCTGGTCCTCTTACGAGGGCGTGGGTTCAAATCCCACTTCTGACATTTTTTATCCATTTTAAAAAAAATATGTTGACACAGCACCATTTTTTTTTTAAATTTTTTTTCTGGGTGCAAAATTCGTTTACAGCAGTACGTCAACTGAATCTAGAACTACTGAGTTTTGAAATTGGTTGAGACTGGCTACTATGCAGTCGAACAGTGGGGGTGGAGGAGAAGAGGAACACGCCCATGTGGTGGAATTGGTAGCAACGGCTGAGTCCGATTCCGATTCAGATCAAATTGCCCCTCTTTTGACCCACTCGGAGAAGCCCAGGATCAATATCTTCTCCGTCACATACCCTAGACGAAAATCTAACCGGGTATTTTAGTCCCCTAATTGTTCATTTCTCTTAAACTTTTTTTAGGGTACAAAGCTGCTGTTTTGTTGCAGATTTTTTTTTTTTTTTTTTTTTTTGTTTTATTATTCACTTTAGAGCTAAATCTATATTTGAATGTTACTTGAACATTTATATCAGTTGAGTTATCATTGTGATCAGAATTACGTCATAAAGAGTTTTGAGGACATTGGGAATTGTAAAGATTGACAATTTGGGTTTATATTCAGGAATATGTATCATATATGGTGATGCTCATTATGTAAGCAGTAATGCATATCTTAGCAGCTTCGAAACAACAAATTTTAGTATATTATAATATGAAGTGGAATTTTGAAAATTTAAAATCACTAAATGAATATTAGCTGTTTGATGGCCAAGTTCTGCAACTTATCATTTGATGGCAATCATGGCATGAGTATCTAATTATCGTTGCTCTTATATTGATGCTCTTATGATAGAAGTCTTTTTATACTAAACCATGATATTCAAATTAAAGACTGTATTATTTTTTTAAAAATAAATTTTATTAGATGAAAAGAGAGACTACAAGCATGGAGGGAAGAACTAGTCCACCCGGTAAAAGTGAGAGAGAAATACTCGAAATAGAGCAGCTCTCCAACCCTACGAGGCTACAAAACCAGAAACCGAAATTCTTACCCATAGCAGAGGCCCATAGAGAAGCAAAGAAAAAGATCCTATCTCCGAATAAAGTGAAAGATAAATTATCTATCTCTAAAATTTGAGCATTACACAATTTAAAACCAGATGGGGAAAAATAATTTTGTTTTTTTGTTGTTTATTTGCAGGAGCAAGTTGCAAGATTAGTTGAAACAGAGGCATCACCATTTACTCAGTCTATTATGTGGGTGTGGGGTGGATCTAGGTATTCTGGTCTATTGTGCATGGCCTTGTCATCTTCTATCTACTGTATCATGGAAGTTCTTTCAGATGTTTTCTCTGGTTAGTAATTTCTCTTGTACTCCCTACATGTTCAGGTGACCTGTTTTATTATGGAATGAGGTCCACAATGTTTCAAATGTGACTTTTCTTATTTCATAGTTCAAACATAGACATATATATTCAGGTTTAACATTGATTTGTTGAGGTGGAATATGGTCCATAATTTGGGTCATCCCAGAATGGAAAGGAAACATGTTTATTATATTTTCTGTGATTTCTTCTATGGGTTTTCCTTGAATGATATAATGTTAGGAAGTGCCTATTTATAGGCAACTACAAATATGATGAGGATTATTAAATCCTAAACTTATCAAAATTCACATGTCATGTGTATAGATTATTCTCTGATATGCAGATACTTAAAATGAATAAAATTATAGAGCTTAAGTATAGTTTATAAAGTTACTGGCGTTTATCAATTATTGACAACTATTTTGACCCCAAAAGTTGGAAAACTTATTTTGACCCCTAAATGTTTGAATGAATTTCAATTACACCCTTACACTAACAAATATTTGGAAAATCTCAGTGTGGTCTACAGCCCCCACTGGTCCGTTCTCGTGTTCGGCCCTGCTACTCATAATATGTTTACATAATATCTTAGTCCTAAATAGTACAAAAAACATGTCATAGTCTATAGCAATATTTATATTCACGACTTACAGATACTTTTAAGCTGTTGGGTGTTTAATACTTTGATTGTCGCTTCATGCAGAATTCCATCTTTCAACCTTCTCTGTTATTGTTTATTAATTATACTTGAGCTTGATGTTTCAACCTCCTTTTGAGGAATACAAGAACTTGTGTACACTAATTTCTGAGCTAAATGTGTTAAGATGCTGACTCTATATAATTTGGAATATATACATTCACTTCTCTATTTCATATTTTCTTAGCAGTCTAAACCACTATTTAATGGTTTTTCTTCTTTCATATTGACAGTGCAGTCAATTCCTCTATTTGAAATAGCATTCACTAGATGTACAATAATGGCAATGTTGTCATTTATCTGGTTGAGGAAAAGTGGCCAACCAGTATTTGGGCCAACAAATGTCAGGAAACTTTTGGTTTCACGAGCTCTTGTCGGTTATGCTTCATTAATGAGCTTTGTTTACTGGTAAGTGTTTCTCATACACCAACTTTTGATAATTGCCCTTTTATTCTCCAACATTAAATAATGTATGGAGACTCTGTGAGATCTTCATTCATTAAATAATGTAAAAACTTTTTTTATTATAATTTTTTTTTGTTGTGATGATATTTTGAAATTGTTTAGGACTTACAATTGAAAAATAATAAAATTGTTTAAGGTAAAGAGTAAGTAACCACTAAAACTTAGAGTCTAAACTCCAAAGTCATTTCATCACATATCAATGACTGTCAGTGACTTGGAATTTTCAAGTGTGTGATAATATTTTTATTTCGATTAGTAAATGTCAGTAAAGACATATGTTTCTTTCATGAGTAGAACACTACACAAGCTTAGAGAATATTTAAGAGGTTGGAGAGGCCAGCTAACTTATACGTGTCAAAACATCTAAAGCAATGTCCAAGTAGCGGAAACGTTTAAAGATATGATAACCATGGCCCCCATTGACCCTTGAATAGCTTCAACCTTGGTGGCCGTTAAATTGTTTTCCCTTGATGCTGGGCACATCAAGTAATTAGCTTGGGAATTTCCAAATACCCCATAAAAGTGTTCCACAACATATCTGAAAAGAGTTATTTAAGCAGGAAGAGATCGCTGCTCAAGCCTCAAATTGCAGATTGCGACTGGATGAAAGGCAATGCAATTGAATAGAGGTCCATTACTGATGTCAGTACATTTTTGCACAGCAGATAAAACTGGTTACAATGTTTTTTTGTCATGCTGTTAATATGTCTGAAATGCTTTCCACAAAGGCTTATTAGTTTTATAGTTGGAGCTTAATGTACCGCTAATGATGATTATGTCATTGTTCTATCCAGCATGCAGAGATTACCTCTATCTCAGGGTATTATATTGAGCTTTACGACTCCAATAATGGCGTCAGTTGCGGCAAGAATCATTTTGCGTGAAAAGATCAAAATTCCAGAAATCGGAGGTATGATAATATGTACTCCTGTAAATTTTACAGCATATTCCAGTCTTACAACATCGTGGCCTATTAGACAAGTAATGTCATGTGCATAAAGGTTTTAAAGGTGAAATTTGGAACTAATGATAATATAATCTTTTTGCGTATACTTATTTACTTATCAAAATATACCTCTTACTGCATATTCTTCTCATAACAGCTCCATCTTTTAGACATCATGTGCATGGTGTGAATTGCTGTAATCAGTACCATAAAAGTATAGGTTCTCTGAAACTCTGAAGACATATAAAATGAGAAAAAGGGACTGTGTTAGTGATAGTCTGCAAAGTTGTGACTGCTCGTAGAAAATATGATCCTGCAAGTCTGGTGAAAGACTTGAACACTGAGAGAAAATACATTTGATTTCATGTTTCCACGTCAGTTTATGTAGGCAAGTAAATTACGGTGCTAGCGGCGTCTTCTGGCTCTAGCTGCAATTCTACTCCTTTTCATTGTCATAACAACTTGGCGACTGATAGGTTTTGCAAATATCTATGAGCATAAGTATCCACGAAGACCTAGGTGTAAATCCCCAAACCCTGATAAGGCAAGATTCAGTCGTATGTCCCAGGCATAAATACCTAGAGACATCAGGAACTAGAAACGTGGCTTTGCCTTACTCATATTCCTTTGAATTCATAGTCTGTACTTTCATCAATAGCACAACTGCTGCTTTACCAGATGATTACTGTCCAGTTTTCTTCATTTGATTACAATTTTAAAAGATGTTTGCTCTTCCTGAGATACGATGGACCATTTCTCCATATAACTATGGTTTTTTGTTGTATATATGTTAATTCATTTGTTTGCTCTCTTCCATTTTCCAGGTCTTGCTTGCAGTTTCTTTGGTGTGCTCTTAATTTTCCACTCGATGCTTACTGCACAAGGTATAGAAGTGAGTTAATGAAACCCTCTGAGCTATATGATGGAAAGATATGTCCTTTTTCTTTAAGAAAATCCTATAATGTTAATTCTGATTTACAAGGCTACAGTACTATTTTTCTGAATCTAACAGATTTTCGCGCTTCCTGCCTCTATATGTGTTCTATACCTTGTACATGTGATTGTTAATTCTATGTACTTTTCCATTTTCACATAGAATGTATCCTGTGAGAAAGAGTATATATTTGCGTGGGCTTGTAAACGTCATAGTATTGTTTTAGCATGCTTAATTTGTTTTGGCTGATGGAAGAAAATTTAAAATTTCAAACTGCATTTGATGCATTCCCTTAGTGTTGTCAACTATTCTTCATGTTTACTAATAAAAAAACTTGTTATTCCTCTTTCCTTTTCTCTTTCACATGTTTTAACTTCACTAAGAGAAGTAATGTACTCCCCTGGGCTTTGTGGTCACTTGTCTAATTTACCTTTTGGTTGGTCAAACTCCTTTTCACTTTATACAAGCTACTACGGATCTCTCTCTCTCTCTCTCACACACACACACATACTCATCTTGCCCTGAACCAAATCTATGTGCGTTTTATTTCTATGCTTATCCATGACTCTTGTGGAGCTCCAATACTTGGAGCATTGGGAGTTTTTGAAGATTGCCCATATGGGAAGAGATGTCTTGATGCCTATTTTTTCTTCAGTCTGAAGATATTATTAAGAACTTAACTACCATTTCAAATCTATTGATTTTTCTATCTCTAGTAACTTGTGGAGAAAATAGAAAGAAAAGAAAAGAATAGGCTGCTTTGACACGTTTATCAAAAAAATTGGCTTGTTTGATTCCATATTGCACATGTTCTTGGTCTTACATGCTGGAAATCTTGCAACAGCTTTATGTGCAAAAAAATACGTTGTTTCTTGATACTATATTTGCATGCTCCATTAAAATTAGAGGTTTGTTCATGATATATTTCTGGATTTCTTCAGGAAAGGATGGCTAAAGCTGGGGAAGCAAGTGATTTAAATGTAAAGGGAAGTCATCAAATTTATGCACTTGTAATTGGTTTGTTTTCATCAATAGCTGGTGGAATCAGCTACTGCCTTATACGTGCTGGAGCGAAGGCATCTGATCAACCTGTGTAAGATAGTGGCTTCTTCAGTCTACACTCTACAGTATTTCTTTTTCTTGAATCTAGAAGTCATTAATTTGGGTCCATTTTGTTTCACACTATCATAATTGCTTGCTATACTCGATCCCTGAATGAATCATAAGCTCCATGTGCCAAAAAACTGACGTCAAATTATTTACTACACCATTACACTTTTTGGTGGTAGTAGCTTGTTTTCCTGTTCTCTTTGTTGATGAACTATATTAATCAATGATTTTATTATAGTATGTTACTATAACATTTTCAGACCTCAATTTGTTGACCACTGAAGTCTGCTAGTTCTGTCTTTGATTGCCTTGTAAAAGTGTAAGTTTGTTTGATGTTATTGTCTCACCCATTTCAAATGTCTACTTTCAGAGTCACAGTATTTTCATTTGGAATACTCGCTAGCCCTGCTGCAGCAATATGTACATTTGCCTTCCAAGTAAGATCATGTTTAATTCAAAATTTGTTATTTAAATAATGATACATGTTTGTCTTTCTGCTGTATTTCTTGGTAATGCACATCTCCAATCCTCATAAGCAAGTGTATATGTTGTTTATGACTTTTCAGTGGCCTCAACCTGTGGTTTACCTTAAAAGTCATATGGTCTAATTGTTAAGAGTCCTTCTACGGCGACCGGCAGGTGCCAACCGGTCTAGTGACCGGTCCAAAAAAAATTTTGTATTTTTTTTGTTGACTCCCAAATAATTTATAAGATTTATTGGAACAAAATTTTTTACAGAATCCAGTGGTACAAACCTGTGTTTGATATGTATCCAAATTACACCTAAATCACTGGATTCTGTAAAAAAAATTGTTCCAATAAATCTTATAAATTATTTAGGAGTCGACAAAAAAAAAACAAAAACAAAAATTTTTTGGACCGGTCGGCACCTGCCGGTCGCTGAGACTTATTGAATTGTTAAACATGTCATTGCCTTGTGACATGTGTAAAGAATGTTTTTTCTACATTATGGTACTTTAACCAAAATCTGAGTGCATAGAATTTCAAATCATGGTCCTCCCAAAATCTTGGGAATGTGTTAAATTGCTCATGAATTTATTTGTAACTTTAGATATATAATTTTTAAACTGTTGGTGATATGAACATGTTTGCTTACGGTTATTTAAAATTTCTGGGCACTAGCAATGAACTAAGCTTGATTTGGCGGCAGTGTATGTTCTTTTGGAGACTTCATATTTTAAAGGGAATTGATATGACGCCTGACTCTCTCTCACATTGACGTGGGTCCTACTCACTATTCAGACTAGTGAGTGGGGAACCATGTGGAATGTCAGAAGCACTCATTTAGGCATTAAAAGCACTATTGAAGAATTAAAATGCAGCAAGTGTCCAATTTATGCGTGGTGAGACTGCAACAAAATGGATATGAGCATGCATCACACTCCAACAAGCTTAGTGAGCTCTGTGTTCCTTTCGCACAGTAACTTTGTTCTATATACTCAAGGTTATGGATGTATATATAGAATCAATACAGCTATCCCCGTCGGAAACACACTATGCCAATGGATACTTCAATTGGGATTCTAAGATTTTCTTCAAAGAAGGGGGAATATTTGCAGTTTGGCCCTAAATTATTTGCATTTTATGATTGAAAAATTGGATAAATGCGACACCATGACAATCCTGCAGCTGAAATACCTATCCAAATCCAGACAAGATAGGTCTTCACCTATATCTCTCATGCATATAATTAAATGATTAAAACACTTTTTTGCCCAAGTGAAATTGTTTGAAGAAGAAAATCAAACCAAGACCCATACTTAAATGCTGACTAAAATCTAGAAGTGATATATTGTTGCTCGTTATAAATTTCTACCAAATGATTTCACTTCTTTAATGCAGGAATTTGTGATGCCTGGTTTATATTCTATCTTTCTTATGGTTGTACTGGGTGTACTGGCTTTCTTTGCAGAGGTGAAGTGCTGAACTCTTATTCTTTTCTGCATGTTTTTCACTATCCAAAACATGATGCAGTAAACATTGCACAAGAGTATTGATTGCTTCTGACTTCTGTGACTATGCTGCAGAAGAATTTGAAGTATTTTGGACTTAAGAACCCTGTAAGTTTGCTGCAGGTATTTTTGGCTCGAGGACTTCAACTGGAGAGAACAAGCAAGGTTGCAAACATTCATTATCTTGAGGTAAAATTCTTGATGTGTTCTGCTCTATACCCCCTTTGTTGAATATCTGTTTTGTAGAATTTATTCCCTTGTAGCATAAAGACATAAAAGCATCGCTGACCCTATTTATGGACCTATTTGCTTTATTACCTTTTCCGAAGTTGAGAACCGGTATCAGGGTGTAGAGTTATGTAATTGGCATGATAAAAATATAATATTAGAAGTTTTGATAAAGCGAAGCAATCAGTTAATGAACCAAAATCTCAGAAGGCTGTGTTGAAACTAAACGAGAGGTTTTCAGAAAATCAGTGAATACCATGGTACTTGGTTTTTTTGGGGTATGTTTTTGGAAACACCCGAAGGCTTAATAGAGTGTTCTCAAAGAAAAGAATACCTATAATCATTTCTTAACCGGCTAAATGTTTAGTAGAAACAGTCATCTTTGAATTGTCATGAACTCTGGACCATCTGGAAAAGAACTTTTAAGTATGTTCCACACATGACTATTCATTCTGGTTTTGATCGTATGTCACATTGATGGATGAGCATGCTAAGCTTGCTTAGATTTGAGAGAATGGAATACCGTTCTTGTTTCCTGGTCTTATAATAACTGTCGATGAATTTGGAGGATTAATATCAATGGTGTCCTTGGTGGTTCTGTTTTTTCAGGCTGCTCTATCACAATTTTGGGGCATGGGTTCATCAAGAGTTGTTCCATCCTTTAGTAGAGTTGTTGGGTGTTTACTTATTTTGGTTTCAACTTCTTCCACCTTGTTTATTGGGCCTGAAAAAGAGGTTGAATGATGCACCATATACATGGATTATTCTTTACAACGATGCACTTCATTTGGTGCTCATATTCTTTATTGAGTGTTCAGTGACTTTGATTTTTCTCTCTTCATATGATACTACAAACAGATTTAGCTATAAGAAAGTGTTCAGTGACTTTGATTTTTCTCTCTTGATACGATACTACAAACAGATTTAGCTAATAAAAATTTCTTGCATGTAAGGTAATTAAGGTGGTGTTTGATAAAACTGAGTAATTAAGATCTAAATGATTAATACATCTTAATAAATTATATTATCTGAAATAACATCTAAATCTAAATAATTTTTTGATAACTAAAAAAAATAAAATATCTGAATGATACTATTTTACTATTTTAAAATTTGAGTTATTTAAAATTTTTATTTGAATTAACTAAAAATTTGAAATTAAAGTAGTACAAAAATTATTGAGGTTATTTTTGTCTATAAATTTTAAATAAATTAGTAAGAGACGGCTCTTAATAGTAATTTGAGTTTTTGTCCTAATGATTAGAGACAAAAAAAATTATCAAATAAAATTTATCTCTGATCGGGTCAAAAACAAATAAATTAAGAGACATTCAAACACAAGCAAATACCACCTAAGTCTCCTTAAGGCTCCCAAAGAAAGCTGTCATTGTTTCTAGTTGAAGCTTGGAAGTGCTGGAGGCCGCTTTGGGAGGGAAAACTATCATTGTTTCTTATTGAAGTTTGGAAGTACTTGGTGAAGTTTTGTGATAGCAAGCCAAGTGATTATTAATCACAATAGGATTAAACTAAAAATTTATCAATCAAAATATATAACATTAATGGTTGATGTCAACTCCTTATTTTATTTAAGTTAGTTATTTATTTAAAAGATTCATGTATTACAATTTAAGTTATTTATTTATTTAAGAGATTCACGTATTAACAATGTAATAAGAGATTAATGTATCCCTAAGTATACCATTACATGAGATGTCTTAAGAAAAACATATTTATTTATTGATTGATACTTTTAAATCCTTATTATTACAAAGTGATGCAACTAAGGATGGAGGATTTGAACCCCATAGCTTTGTATGCAAAGTCTGGGTGATAATAATAAGAAATACTATATTATTTACATAAATTAAAGTTTTGAATTCTTAGTAGATGTAGCATTATACTACTTCATGAATTAAGTTGTACAATCCATGAACTTCGTATGTATTGCAGCATTTGAAATCTTTTAATTAAAATGGTTGAATATAATGAATGCAAGATAAAATAAGCCTCAGATAGTCGATCTCACATCAAAGATTAATTCAGTCGGTAATTCCAACTTTTTAACTAAATCCTCATTGGCTTCCTTCACATAAATCTCTAAATAAAATATATATATATATATATATATAAATTGGAGATGAAAAAAAATGTAATCGCCAAAAACGGCTCTGTGGATGAACTGTATTGAATCAGTCCACAGGTTCCTATAAATAAGCGAAAAATCATTGTCGGTCCAATCATAGCATCGCCGGTCAATGCTCTTTGGCTACCGGCGACGTGGCATCGAACCTTCAATCACCATTACACACACACACACACATATATGAATTTTATGAATTTGATTTAAGGATAGAGAAAATTTAAACCTCAGAGTCCCGTTTCAAATCAACCACGCAGCGGGTAGAGCGATAGATCCGCATAATCCCGACCAATTAACATGAAAATCTCTGCGAAAATTGTTAACAAATAACAACTTTCAGAGGGATTATTGATGAAGAATTGGTGGATGGGAATATGAGGGCGCTGCATTCCGCTGCTGTTTAAAGTGTCATACGGCACTTCCTATCTTTTGGGAATTCTTCCTCATCGGCAACCTTCAATCACTAAAACCCTAACTAATAGAAAAAATTCAACGTAGAATATTGAAAGGAGAAGTGGAGAACACATGAGGTAAAAGAGTACAAAGAGTGCATATATATAGTATAAGGAATTCGCAACCCTAATTCATAGAAAAACCTAATGTTCGGCGGCCGGGATGAGCATGGCCGAGTCTGGGCTTCGTGCGAAGCTGTTAGATATCAGAATTTAAATGGCCCACAAAAATTTTAAGTTAATTCATACGCTTGCAGCCCATCTAAAACCAAATTTATAAGGAGTTTGGGCCCATTCATAAATTACTAGCACTCGGTGGTGATGTGTAAATTATGTGGGATAAAATTAAAAAAATTTATAATTTAAAAGATCAAATAAAAAAATAATAAAAAAAATTAAATTAAAAAAAACAAATACATTTAAAATTGTAGGGACAAAAGAATATAAAAAAAAAAGACAAACATGACCCAAAATCACCAAAGACTCCATATAGACTTTATAATATAATAATAGATGAATCATCAACCATTTATATTGAGAAATATTTGTTTTTGAAGTCATTTATATTGAGAAATATAAGAGTCGTAGTATACATAGGAGAATTGGTTGATATTTACAGAAATGAAAGTGAATTTTATTTACTATTCATGTGAAAAGGAACTTATATAATTATCATTTTTTATTTGTGAAAATATCAATTCTCTTGCTTCTCAATTTATATAGAAAAGTAATTTTAGACATGCCATTGGACAAAATTGATTACAAAGTACTATTCAGATGACACATTTTTATTTTTTGTTCTTTCAAATCCAATGGGAAAAATTATAAAAACGTTTAAGAAAAGAAAAGAGACCTTGTCATTTTTCATGCAATTCTATGAAATAAATTTCATTGATATAATATGTATTAAAAATTTTATGATATAAATGATAATTTTCAAGGTTGGTTGTAAATCGCTTTTTAAACGATATATATTTGAAATTTTTCTCCAAAATCAAACCATACAAATGACAATAACATGAAAAATAATAGGCCATAGGGTCTGTCAAGTTCTAAAAGTTTTAATAATGTAAAACAAGCCAATCTTATCCCCTTGAAAGGCTCTCACCCTATTCTGACTTAACCGAATAAAAAAATAGAAAAAATACGGGAAAAACTTTTCTTATTTAAAATATTAAAATAATAATAATAATACTCTCTCCGTCCCTTAATATAAGTCGTTTTAGAGTTATGCATAAATATTAAGTAAATGATTGTATAGTATTGAATATAATATTAATTGTCCATATTATTCTTGTATTAAAAAAAAAGTGTTATTTATTAGGTAAAAAATAGTGAGAGAACCAAATTTATATTTAATATTTGGGGTAATATTAAAAATTAAATATTTAATGCTTACTTGAAATTCTCAAATATTATATATTAAGAAATAAAAATATTTTTTTAAAACAACTTATATTATGAGACGCATCAAGTAATTCGTTCTTTTGTGCACAAGCACAACTGTGAATAAACAATTAGTGCACACACAAATAAAAGTCCGTAATTTATTCTATTCATACGTGGAGCGACCTTATTCATGCACAATCATAAAACGACATCACATTCCAAGTCAACTGTTGACCTCCGTTTTCTTGAAGGGTTGGACCCATATTGGCCTTTGAAAGCTACTCCTGTAAATTGTAATGTAATGTAATGGTAATCCAAACATTGGAAGTCAAAGTTTTGGTTTTTCCTTAGCCGTTAAGATTTATTTGTCAAATTACATGCACTTGGTGATATGATATTCTCACTTTCTTAATTAGTTAGTTAATTATGCATTAGTAGTATAATTTTTTATTTTAATAACTCTAGCATGGTTTTATCTCAATACTCTCTCCTTCTACAATAAGTCTCATCGAAAATTAACAACGGGAAAATTACATATATTTTTCTCTAAAAATAATAATTATTTTGTTTAATAATAGTATCAATGTATCGTACTAATATAAATGTGATCTTTTTTTTGGATTCATTTTTAAAGATCCTTTATTTTGTGCTATCTCAATCCACTCTCAACTCACAAACTCTCAATTCACTTGTTATTGTTATTGTTATTCGAGCGACTTGCACACTTATTATTATTTGAGCATATTGCGTTATTACGAGGAGGACGGATTAGAGTTAAAAAGAACTGGTTTTTTTTTTTGGTAAAAAGTAAAAATATCAATGTGTTATGTGTGTATTACTTGAGAAAATATTATACGTGTGAAAATATAACATTTACAGAGTTTTTTTAGGTAAACATAAAAATTAGACATGAATGTATTTAAATTTCATTTATTTATATTTTTATCTACCAATGAAATTAAAATATAAATAAATAAAATTTAAATATATTTATGTCTAATTTTTATATTTAATTTGTATGTTCGCATATAATTTTTGATATTTACATAGTAAAAGTATAGCTTTATTTTGTTGAATTAAAGAATTAAAGTACATGCAGGCCCCACACGAGACGGCGAGGAAACATCTGGATGTTGAAAAAACGTACACAATAGATTTCTCCCATATGCATACCCATCCGGCTCTTATTTCTCTCTTTCAGACCTGTCTGTCTGTCTTCCTAAAATTGCTTGACTCCCTCTCTCTCCCTGCAAAGACAAGGACGATGATGCTGGCGGAATATGGGTTCGGTTAGCATGAATTTTGACAGCCAAGACCATCGGTCAATTGGCATTATACCGCGCTGACACGTCAGTATAAGGCAAATAAATGGCCAGATTCATTTGGGCAAATACCAAACACTTTCTCTTTATTTTTCTCTCCACCGATGCATATATATGTATTGACAGATTTGGGTTTTCGTATGGATGATAATTGCAACAATGTTATATCCTAATTCCTAATGATCCGGTATTTATAGGATTAAACAATTTGTGGGTCCATCACGAAAATTCAGGCGGAATAGGATTAATATATTTAAGATACTGTGATACAGATAATATGTATATAGTAAATTGATAGTTACACATTTTATATAGGAAAATGATATATGTTTATAAATATTTGACGATTAATGTGAAATTATATGCGATAAAATAGAATAAATTAAAGTGAGATTTTTTTAATTCTTACTTATCTCATGTATACAAATATGTCGCAATCATAATTCGGCTGAAAATTTTGGTAATATATAGCACGACTCTTTATATATACATTAATTTAGTTTATTTTCATTTTTTTACTTATTGACTACTAAAATACAACAATTTATTTTTAAATGCTAATTTATTGTTCCAAACAGGATATCTAGCTTATTAAAAAAATTGCTTGCAAAATTTGTCTAAAAAATAAAAGTTAATTGTGTTATTTTACATAATAATACATTACTCATTAATTACTCTCTCTATTTCAAAATTAGATATATATTTTAATTTTTAAGAGTTAATTCGCAAAATCCTAAAATTTAAATTTGATATGAAGTTATTTAGTTTTAATCCAAACAATTATAAACTATTATTAATTATCATCTTTGTTGTTTTCAAAATTTGAACGAAATTATATCAATTTTGAGTTTTAAAATTTTATAAATTGATTCTAAAAAATTAAAATGTATTTTTAATTTTAAAACGGATGTAATATATTACCTTTGATGTGTGGAGGGGCACCTATAAATATTTGAGGTACGCATGTATTAACATCCATTATTCAAGTCATAGTGTATGGATTATATTAGTGTTTTACATCATTCAATGGTAACATGTCATATGGTTAATTTAGAAAAAAATTAAGGATTTTAAATTGATCAGTGGGATTAACTATGACGAATAATAATTATTGAATATGTTATTATAATAATTTTCTCATAAATTTATGTACATGACAAGTTGTTGTTGAACAATGTAAAATAACACAATGACCTTATTTGTTGTAGTTTATTTTAAAATAACTTTTAATTTTTTAGATAAATTTTGCAAGCAATTTTTTTTAATAAGCTAGATATCTTGTTTGGAACAATAAATTAACATTTAAAAATAAATTGTTGTATTTTCGTCGTCAATAAGCAAAAAAAATATGAAAATAAACTAAATTAATGTATATATAAAGAGTCGTGTTATATATTGTGAAAGTTTTCATTTGAATTATGATTGCGACGTATGTGCATATATGAGATAAATAGGAATTAAAAAAAATATTTTATTTTATTTTATCGCATATAAATTTATATTGATCGTCAAATATTTATAAACATGTATATCATTTTTCTATATAAAATGTGTAACTATCAATTTACTATATACATGTTAAAATATTCATCCTATTCCGCCTTGAATTTCCGTGACATACGTACGGACCCACAAATTGTTTAATCCTATAAATACCGGGTCATTAGGATATAACATTGCAATTACCATCCACATGAAAGCCCAAATCTGTCAATACATATATATGCATCGGTAGAGAGAAAAATAAAGAAAAAGTGTTTGGTATTTGCCCAAATGAATCTGGCCTTTTATTTGCCTTATACTGACGTGTCAGCGCGGTATAATGCCAATTGACCGATGGTCTTGGCTGTCAAAATTCATGCTAACCGAACCCGCGGAATATATATCTCAGATCCCTGGGTTAAATTTACCATACTACCCTTCACTTCTCCCTCCCTAACTTCCAAAATCCAAAACCTTCAAATTATTTAATGAGATTAAATGGAATGACGTCCTCCCCTTGAATTTCAACGTCTCCCTGACGAAAGCCAGCACCTCCATTAACCTTCCAACTCAAGCAATTCCATTATTATTTTTTTTTATGGAGAGAAATTTATATAGACGGAGATTATTTATTGCCCTTCATAACTGACCTCTATCTATAATCTGTGGTGTTGTCCTCCGTTGATCCTTGGAATCTAGGCCGGCAACGTGTCTCTGGGAGAGGTTTCTCTCTCTTTCTTTCTTTCCCAATTTGTTATGAAGTTCGCGGATTGCTTCTTCTTCATCTCATGGCATTCCTTTGATCATTTCTTTCCAGGTCCTCCCTCTCTCATATATATATATATATTATCTTTGTAAAATTTGGTTTTTGTTTTTAGTAGACAAATTCTTTTGAAGGCTCATGAATTGATGTGTATTTGAATAATTTAGCAGTGTTTTGTGGTGTCAATTCGAGCTTTAAGCAGGGCTTAGAGCGCTATAACCATGGGGGAAGGCTGCAATGGCCGCTGTGTTTTCCCTTTAACAAGTCTCCAAATTGGGTAAGGATTTTTTTTCTTTTTCTTTTCATTTTGATTTTAAATGAATTAGTCCGAATTGCATGCTACTACTCTCGTTGTAATTTAATTTAATTTACAAGAAAGCTATCATTTTGTTTGTCTTAAGCATTCATTTGATAGTTAATTGTGTTTAGCCAGATTTAATTCTATGCAAAGCTGTTAAGAATTGTGGTTTTTGGTCTAATGAGTCAAAATTATTTTGATTGCTTGTTACATGGAGGACATTTTAAAAGTAGTGCACTTGGCATTGCTTAAAAACGTTTTCTAATTTCCCTGTGTGTTCTGGGTTAAAACAACACAATTTTAACAGTGGAAGATCGACCATGGAACACGATGGAGACAGAAATTAGTACCCCCAGAATACTCTTGCATGTTAAAGTTCAAAATTGCTGATCCTTACTTTGTTTTTGGTTCTAGAGGCTTGCACCTCCCTCATCAGAATAAGCCACCAAGGTTTCATTGAATGTAACATTTCAAGTATATAGAATATTGGTCTACTAGGTCTCTAAAATGTCATATAGTTTTTTATTTTCAGTGGACTTGGTTGTGCTGGTCTATACAATATCATGTAGCTCTTTTACCATGGGCTTATTCGAGTTTTCATGTAAATAATCTAGCATAGGTTTGTAAACTAGTAGTGAGGTGGTTGACATCTGAGCATGAGTTGTACTGGTTGTAATATTTATTTCTCACCTAAGAGAAACTCTTGTTGTTATGTTGTTTTTGTGTTGGGGTGGGTTGAACATGTAGGCTTTTCATTTTTGTGTAAAATCTACTTTGAAATGTTACATGGATATTATAGGTATGGACTAGGTTGAAAGATGCAGGAAGGTAATTTTAGAACTGGAATATTTGGTGGTTCTGTAGGTTGATTCAATCAGGTGAGAATGAGACAAGTGAATACGCTAAAGAATATTTAATTATACAACTTACAGGTTGGATTTGCGCTGAACAAGAGGGCCACTGTACCACCTTGTTGAAGGTGATACGCTGATCGCAATGACATGATGACTTTTTGATTTAGATTGACTGTGATGCAATTTCACCTAGTTGGGATTTATGCTACTTGATTTGAGACCAGTCTTTACAGTTTTTAATATTCAATATGAATGTGTAGTCTAGTTACTCTAGTATTGTCTATTTGCTGAAGATAAAAAGCATAGAGGAACCTTAATTTGTTTTGTGTTCTTTGCTGGCTTACCAAAACTATGTTACTACGTTTCCAGGGACTTGCAATCTTATCTTTCACATCTTAGCCTTTTCCTGGCTACCGAAAGTAAAAAATTCTATATCTTGGTGGACAACCGCCCATGGTTGCAAGACCTTGCCTCACGGCCTGCGCACTTGTGGCAATTGATGGTCACTAAGGTTGATAAGAGCATCTAAAATCTCACTTTAACATGTTTTAAGATGGTGAGTACGTAATTAAGTAATTCTTCTGCATAATATCAGTCCAGGTTGTCCCCCTTTGCAAACACTAGGAAGCAGAAGGAGAGAAAGGAGATTGGAGGGTTGTTTGAAGTGAAGGCTACCAAGCTGAATACAAGTAAATCCAGAAAGTTTAGAAGATGGTTCCAAGTGATTCATGCTGCATCATTATCCAGGAAGAGAGCCTTGCTACCTGTAAAGAAACTGAGGACTTCGTTAGCTTTAAATAGCAAGTTGCATAGAACACTGTATGGTTTTATTGTCTTTGAAGTTGCTTGGCCTGATGTTCGTGGTATCAACTACTTGAATGAACTTCAGGTGATTATCCTATTGATGCTCCACTTTCTATTTCTTTGATGTATGATTTGCCAGGATCTATTATTTCCATGCCACGTGCAGACTGATACATCTTTGGCCATTGAGGCTAAGTTCATGAAAAGATGGGAATTTGATAGTATAGCACAAGCTGCTAGATGCATACCTTCATGGTTTCAAGGGACAGTTACTGAGAGGGTTTGCTTGAAAGAGAATCTTGAGTCTGCGATAGGTATTCTTGCTTTTATTTTTTTAATTTACTAAAATAAAGCAGCTCATATGATTTTTGGACATGGAAAGGGGTATGCCTTTTAAGTTGATGTGGGATGTTGGACTTGATGGCTCTGTTTTCCAAAAAAATAAAAGCCATAGAAATTTTTATATTGTATAATTTGTTTTATACATGCATAGCACTGATCGTTCTTTTGTAATTTTTTGGTTATTATTTTCCTTTACCGTAATTGTTTGCTATTCCAGTGTTCAAAGCTCTTAAATGTACAAACCAGTTATAGACATTTACGTAATTTTTGAGGAATTTGTTGGTTGCATTGCCATTTTGGATTGGTTTCTTTCAACCATATAGTGCAAGCCCTTTCTACCCCTACTGCAGTTTGTCTTATGGTAGATTTTTTCCATTTTTGTATATAAGGTGTGCCTGTTCTTACATGGTTACTTGCAAGTCTTTCTTTATAATTCCATTCAATCCATTGTTTTCCATTATGCAATACTCTTTGGCATAGCTTTTAATTCTTACAACTCAAGCCTTATAAATACCAAGTAATGTGCCTCGCCTCGTTTCATCTTGACGCCTGCTAGGTCATTATTTTTTTCATTCATTAGTATCTGTTGGTGATGACCAAAAGTCCTGTTGAACCAAGTATTAATATCCCTTTCATTGAAGGGCCATCTGTATACCACAAAGGTAACTCTGCACGGCCCTGTACATGGGGTTGGGGGGGGGGGGGGTTGAGTGTGTTTTGTGGAACCTTATTTCCTTGCTTATCATATATGTATATACATAATCAAATATATATATATATATGTTGGATCTTCATATCATTGTATTATTAAGGTTGTCTTATATTTTAAATTTACATATGGAGTGTTGTTTCTGTAGTTCACAGTTGTACTTGTAACTTCTACAGGAGATGTCTTCTATGATGCTCAGGATTCTTTTCCGGATACTACAAATGTAGATGATGATGAAAATATCTTTACTAACAGTCTACCTGCTGAGGATGAACATCCATGCTCCCCTAGTAGCACTTTTGGTTTATACCCAACAACTGTGGAGAATAGTACCGATTTTCCACCACGCACACCACCTCCTCAGGATGAGCCCTACAAGAGAAGAAAGCTAACAAGCTCTATCAGCTCTGAATTTGAGGTTGATATATATTCAGAAGAAACAGAAAATGATACTTTTGGTTCACCAATACATCCCCAGACCCCTAATGCAAGTGATTGTGAAGAAGATATTGAAGCTACCCAGTACAGGGATGTTTTGCTTTTATTTCGGTTCAATGACCGTGACCTCCCATTTGAACTACAGAAAGTAATCACATCTAATTTGCGATTACTTACTTTATTAGAGGCTGGGCTTCCATCTTGGGTCATCTTTCTTCAGTCATACCCAGTATTTTGCCATTTATATCGTCCATGGATGTGCCCTCTAGTGAGAGCTTTATATGTGCTTATTTCTGTTGTCACTGTTCTCATTGGGTTTTATGATTTATATAAAAATGTCCCTGTTCTCAAGGCAACAGCATCTCATTTTTGTGGCCCTCTCCTAGATTGGATAGATACATGGGAGATGGTTTCAAGGATTAAGTACTTGGGGACAATGTTATTTCTGCACAATTCTCGGAAGGCTATTGAGTGGTTCCTGATGATTACGCGAACCATTAGATCATTTCTTCGTATTCTCACACAGCCAGTGGCAGGACCTATTGTCGTGTTTTGGCAGCTTCTCCTCCCTTTTTGGGACATGTTTATACAGATAGCAGAGAGTTTCTGCACAGTTATTTGGATTGTGGCAGAGTCTTCTTTTAGTTTAGTGGAGAACCTTGCTGAGACTGTGCTGTTGCCTCTGTGGTTTATCCTGTCAGTTATATGGAATATTGGTAGGTTAATATGCTATTCACATGTACACACTTCTGTGAGTAATTTAAGGTTTCAGTATTGTGATTTATGAGATCTGTTAGTGATATATTTTCCCCCTTCAATAACTTGTACTGGACTGCAGCAACATCGTTGTTATACCCTGTGTTCTGGATCCTCTGGGAAGTACTATATGTTCCGTTTCGCCTTGTTCTTGGACTTTGTAGTCTTCTGGCCTTCGTATTTAGTAATGCATATGATTTGATTGGAGATATATGGCTGTTTATGAGTAGCATCTTCCAGTTCGCATCAAATGCTGACGTTGCGGTGAGCTCATATGAGGTTTCTATGTGGCGCACTCTGTGGAATGACCTCTTTTCCCAGGTTATAAAGCTTTACCTTATTGTAATTTGTAGCAAGGATTCAATAAATTGTTTCCATGCTCATCACCGTTTTTCCCTTTTAGGTTTTTCGTGCTGTTCGGAGCATTTTGAATGGTTTCGTTGCATTCTTCACAGCCTGCAATCGACACCGGCTAAGGTTAAACTCGGGTTTTAGTTTGTTTGATAACTATGTATCATTGTATTGGCTCTCTTACGTAGTTGTCTTTCCCTGCTACATACATACATACAGTGCATAAAAATATTTATAAATCTCTGGCGCTTTAATTTTCCAACTAATTAACTTTGGATTGAAATTCATATTATGTATCTGAAGGTTAGATTGCCATTAGTTTGAAATGCTAAGAAAAACCGACACTTATTTAAGAGTAACTATTCTTGCTAGACTCGTTGATTTTTAATCAACAAAACTATTACTACTTAAATAATTGAATAGTTAAAAGAAAACGTGTACTCATGTTGTAGAGGAGCCACTGAAATAACATAAATGCATATTGCCACCACCACTAAGTGACTGGACAATTGGGTATCCTTGCCTGGAAACTGTAAAATTTCTTGACTCCCTGCTCTGGTTAATTTAATAATGATAATGTTGTCCAATGTTCACAATTGTGTTTCTTTATGTTCACAATTGTGTTTCTTTATGTTGCCACTAGTTTATAATCCAGTTTTACTTTTAATAATGTTTAGCTACCAAGGGTAAATTTGTATTTTGTCTTTTGGGTTGTGGGAATGCACTGGGAAAAGTTTTCAAGTTTTAGGCTTGGGTTTAGATGATATATTGCTCTTATTTATTTATTCAATTGGTTTTGCAAGTCCAAATTAATGTCTAGTCTTTTCGTTACTTGTGTCCGAAGGCTGCTTTGGCTGCTGCTCACGTTACTTCATCCTGATGTCTTAGGCTTTCCATGTATCATGTAATAGTTCTTATTTTTAGGGTTATATGAATGAAGAAATATATTATGCTCTTTAACCTTGATGTGTCATGTATTTATCTGAGTGTGATGCCTATGAGAATCTAGGTGTCCGGTCTTGACTATTTTTCACCAAGCTTAAGTCCAAAATAAAGCCATCTCTGACTCTTACAAACTTAAATCCGAATGATTCCATTGCAACCTTCTTACCGTCATAGTAGTTCAAAGTCCTACAACGGCACCCAACTGCTTCTTTCATTGCCCTTGCTAAACCTCAAACCCAGTAGGATTTAGCATATGGCAGGTGGGAGCAGCTTCCCTTGAGGTTTGAAATAATGTACTTGTTATATCTTTAGAAGTCCTCCTAAGTTTTGTTTCTTTTTCCTTACTATGTTTCGGAAATTTCTTAAAATCCTCCACTTGCTCACTCTGAAGCAGAAGTAAATACTGAAAAGGAAATTATATGGTTAGTCTTTTTTACTTCTTGCTTGTGGATAATAACCAACCTATTGTGTTCCCATGATTAATGTATATGACTTCAGAGAGCCTGAATGTTATTGGGTTCTTATCTTGTGGTTAATCATCAAATTACATTATGAAAATCCTTTGTGGTAAATTTACATACTATGAGAATTATGAATTCCCCACCTCCCCCCCCCACCCCACCCCGCGTTATTTCATTTGTAATTATGTATATGCTTGCCCATTATAGCATATAGTTAAGTATATAATATTATAATCAAGTTATTATTTTTAGAGATGCATATTACTACCAAAGATTCTTGCTCCCGGTTGGATTAAATCCTAGATCATCCCTTGCTTGAACTTTACCTCGTGCAAACCCTTAAGACCTACTTTTCACCACTATTTTTGCCACAAGCAACAGTTATTCGGTTGCCATTTAGATGGCATTAGGGTACTAATTTAAATTTGTAATTGTTTAGGTATCTACTTTGAGACAGTTATATTAGTAAAGTGAAATATTCAATGATTTTAAAACACAATTTCTTTGTTGGATTTTTTTTTTTTTTTGTGGGTGGGGGTGGGGGGGGGGTGTTTATTGTGGTCGTGGATTCTTGGACTACCTCTCAAGACCAAGAAGAAAGAGATTGACTCTTTGATTTTATCCTAGTTTGACTATTACTGACTGCTAAGTCCAATGTTCGAAAAAGCTAAAAGCGGTACGAGGCGTTTTTCTCCGTTCGAGGCGAGGCGTAAGCCTCGAGGCGGAGCTAGGCGGAAGCCTTGATTTTAAGACCTAAAAGTCCCCAAAAAATTATACAAAAATGCTAATAAAATTATAAAATAATCCATCATTATAAATTTATAATAAAATACATAAAAGACATAAATAATCTACGTCACATTAATGTATCATTACAAAACATGAAAACAACATAATATCATCAACTACTTATATAGTGATCATCCATCATTATATAAGTAGTGTATCATTCGTATCCAGCGGCCTGAAAAAAGGATCAAATCCTTGATCATCATCCCCACCATCATCATCATCCCTATCATCACTAAGAGGATCCTCCATGGAATCATCATCGTATCTAATAGCTCTGTCATCCTCCTCATTATCAGTGCTAAGATCCTCAAACTCCGGTTCTTCATCTACCAATTGCAATCCCTTCCCTTTATCTATAAATAAACAAGTGAGTATATATTTAATCCAAATGAGAATGTTTTTTTAAAGAACACTTTAAAGACAAATGAGTAATGACACTAACCTTTTGTTTTAGTTTTTGACTGCAAAGTCTTTCTCTTTCTCTTTTGACTTCCTTGTTTACTACTTGTTCCTTGAGTCCCTTTCCCTCCAAGTGTAATCTCCCTCACGTTAGTCTCTTCTCCTCCAATTGTCTTTTCATTCCCATGAGTTCCTTCACCCTCCTCAATATCATCATTCCCATAAGTCACTCCCGAGATATTTTCATCATTTTCCCCCGCAACCCACTCATTATCAGATGGCACACTATCAACAACCAATGGATCCTCTTCTTCTGTTAGTGCCTTTTTTTTGATGTGCCGATCTTTCAATTTTTTATTGTACATAACGTAAGCCAATGAGTTAAGCCTGGATGCGGACAACCGATTCCTTCTCTTTGTATGTATCTATATTAATTACAATTTACAAGTAATTGAGCATTAGTGAGATCAAATGATTGAGAATATAAATGATTTATATCTAATAAATACCTGACTGAAAGTACTCCAATTACGCTCACACGCCGAAGATGAGCATGTTAAGCTCAAAATCTTCACTGCAAAGTTTCTTAATTCTGGAGCTTCATCTCCATATGCGATCCACCAATCAGCTGGATCAATATTAAAACAATATAGCCTACTCAATCAATCTTACACTTTTCCCAAGTTTAATCAAAATGAAAGCATATACATGAATCGCAGTACTTACCGGGAGCACGTTTTTTACAAGTGTTTTTGGCATTTGTGTAGCCAAATAACCCTCGTCTCAATCGGAATGCATCCAATTGCAAATCAGCTTTCTCTCTTTCCTCGGAGTTAGCAATAAGCTTATCCATACAAGCGTACAATCCCACCTTAACTTCCACATTGGCACAGAAATTGTCATCATAATGAAAATGAGGATTCAAAAAATAGGCAGCAGCGTGCAAATGCCGATGCAACTGATTGTCCCACTTAGCATCTATTATGCTCCATATCTCTTTATAGGCCCCCTCCTCATTATCCAAATTTTTTGCAATCTCTTCTTTTGCGTTGTCCATGGCACCATATAAAAATCCCATTCCCGGCACCTTTTCTGAATCTGTCATCCTCAATACACTTACGAGAGGTTTTGTGGTCTTAATTGCATATCCCACACTACCCCAAAAATTCCTATCGCTCAGAATGATTTTTCTTGCCTCTCTACCTTCAGGTTTTTTTGCCCAACTACAATTTGCCCACTCCCTAGACGTAAACATAGCCTCCAAAGGCTGTCTCAAACTATGCATACTCTGCAAAGTTAAATAAGCAGTGGCAAATCTAGTGGCGGCTGGCCGAACAAGGTCTTTATTAGTGTTGGCCCTCATCAATGCCAATACCCATCCATGATTATATATGAAGTTGCTTACCTACATAATGGCATTAATCGCAAAATAATAATAATTCAAGTATTCATTGAATAAAAAAAATTATAACCAAATAATAATAATAATAGTAATTACCTTCTTGGCCTTTGTCAAAGCATTTTTATGTTGAGGCAACTCTCCAAGCTTCTCAAGCATCAAATCGATGCAATGCGCGGCACACGGTGTCCACCACATTCGTGGCCTCTTCTCCATTAACATTCTCCCCGCCGCCTTATAATTAGATGCATTGTCAGTGACTACTTGAATAACAATGTCTTCTCCCACTTCCTCAACAACCTCATCAAGTAGTTTAAACATCAAATTAGCATCTTTAACTGCATCAGATGCATCAACAGATTTCAAAAATACTGTGCCATGGGGGTTGTTTATAAGAAAATTTATTAGTTGTCTTCCCCTTATATCTTTCCAACCATCCGACAAGATTGACACCCCTGTATGTGCCCAAGTCTTCTTTACCTCCTCAACAAAGGCCTTTGTAGTCTTCTCTTCCTCCTTCAATACCCAAGAGCTCAGCTCGTATGGAGTGGGGGGTTTCAAACCACGACCATAGTTCCCAATTGAGCGGCACATATTTATAAATGAATGACTGCCTGCAGCATTAAAGGGAATCCCATTTTCAAAGAAGAATCTACCAATATCAAGACATACTGCATTACGAGCCTCTTTTGAGAATACGGTACGATTTGTAGCATCATCATCAACAGCATCAACATCTACAACAAATCTGTCCATGGGTCCCCGAACTCCCCCACACTTGAACCTCCCATGGATGGATGACCACCATAATAAGACCCACTTTGTATTTTTTCATCTTCACTTTTTTGTCTTTCCTCCTTTGACTCGATATTTTTCTTCATATATGACGCAAGCTCTTCCTTCACTTCACTTGGTACTTTTTTGCAAGCCTCAACGTTACTATGATTACCCACAAGATGATTTTTCAGCCTTGTAATCCCTCCTTTACAAATTTTCTTACAAAAATTGCATTCCACATATAAATGAGATTTATTAATTCCAGGAGCTTCGGTGCCATATTTCCAAGCTGGATCTTTCTTACCCATAATGAAGTGAATCACTGTAATAAAAAAAATGAACATATTTAATATTTTTAAATGAAGTGAATAACATTATTAAAAAAAATTGAACATATTTAATATTTCTAAATGAAGACATGAAGTGAATAACATTATATATTATATTTATACATTTTAATTTTAATGTATGTATGTATAAATATCAGTCAGAACTTAAATATAATATTTTTAAATGAAGTGAATAACATTATTAAAAAAAATGAACATATCAACATATTTTTAAATGAAGTGGATAACATTATATATTATATTTAATTATTTATACATTTTAATTTTAATGTATGTATATATAAATATGAGTCAGAACTTAAATGAAGTGAATAACGTCATTAAAAATATGAACATATTTAATATTTTTAAATGAAATGAATAACATTATATATTATATTTATACATTTTAATTTTAATGTATGTTTATATATTATATTTATATTTATACATACATTAAAATATAAATATAAATATAATATATAATATGAACAGATGAACTTAAATATAATATATAATAATCTATAATATAAAGTATAAACATGAACACAGTCACAGACTACACAGTTTATACTTCAGTCGACATGAACCCAGAGTCACAGCAAAAGGATAAGCAAAAAAAAAAAAAATAGTCGCGTCGGAGAGTCGGAGGACATACCTGCCGCCGCCGATCTTCGCCGATCTTCTTCTTCGCAGCTTCGCCGTCGCAGCCTCTCGTCGTCGCAGGCTGTAAGGCCTCTCGCCGACTGCGATCTTCTTCTTCGACTCTCTCCAAGCCTTCTTCCCAACTCTCTGCGTCTTCGTCTCTTCGATCTGATTGTCCCGACTGGGCAGTATCCTTCTTCTTCTCACTTCTTCAGTTCTTCTTACTTCGAACGTCGTCGTTTTTCTTTTTTTTTTAACCCTTTTTCAATTTGGGTCGGGTATGAGACAAGGCGTACGCCTTATCTCGCCTTGAGGCGCAACGCCACGAGGCGCAAGCCTCAGGCAAATTAAGCGCACGCCTGTAATTATTCTCTAGAAGCGTACGCCTCTCGCCATGAACCTCCCGCCTCGCCACGAGGCGCGCCTTGAGGCGTGCGCCTCGACCGCTTTTTCGAACACTGGCTAAGTCAGGGTGCACTGTTTTAAGTTGTGAAGAAGTTGATGGATTAGAAAGGAGTTTCTTTAATACTCCATTCACAAAAGAGTCCCATTTGTAAAATTTGCAAATATTAAGGATGTATTTTTTTTTTCAATTTTTACCCCCTAAAAATAATAAATTTTTAGTTAGTAGTATGTCACGATAATGGAATTAGGATGACAAACTTGAGGACAATGTGTCATTTATATTAATATCAATAAAAAGATGACTCTTTTGTGAACAAAACAAATTGACAAGTGGGACTTTTTTTGTGGAATAAAGGGAGATCGATCTCATTTGTCATTGTATCCTCTTTTCTGAAAAACCTGGTTTCTAAATAAAATTTCCTGCGACATTGCCTCGGTCACACACATTTAACATAATGGTGATTTGTTTTCTGCATTTTTTTTATTATTTCAAATTCCAAAGGAAGTTACAGCTCAGAAGTGTGTAGCACAATGTAAAGGTTACCCATAGCGCTAATTTTACTGTGGGCCATAATTGTTTAATAACTTCACGTGGAGTTCTAAGAGATTTGTTTTGAAAGCCTTAGGAATCAGATGAGCTATATAGTTTTTATGCATCTGACTTCCATTTCTTTTAAAAATTTTGGTCATTATAAGTGGGATGTGGATACTCTGAGCTAATTTATTCACTGTAAGTTTGTTTTTAGGATTTATTATTTTGATAAATAAGTTTGCTCTTAAGAATGTTTGTGCAACAGTGCAAGTAGCAGATCTAACTGAAATTATATATATATATTTTTGCAGCATTTACAATCATGTCCTTGATTTCATTCAAAGACTATCTCGACATTCTCACAGATTACAATCCACTGATTCGAGACGAAGAATCCAAATATCTGAAGCTCAAAATTTGTGAGTTGTAGTATTTACTTGCTATATAGCTCAAATATAAATATATAATAGTTTGCTCCATTTGCATGCGTGCCATTTTTATTTTTTGTCCATATTGTTTATTAAAGTTACTTGTAACAAATTGTTTAAGACGTGTTTCAGCAAAACAATTTTGCTTTTGTAAAGAATTGCTCGTGTTTTACCAGATAATTAACTACTCCAGTTCGTTTTGCTATGGCAAGTTAATTTTATTATAGCAATAAATTCTATTACTGAAGCACATTACAGAACATTCACTCTATTTGGCAATCATTTATGTTCACATTTGTTTATGCTATTTGGGAGTCATTGATGTTATATTTGTTTCCATTAGGTTCTTTCTTTGCAATATTACGAGCTTCAGACTGATTTTATTGTCTTCCTCTTGTAGGCAAGAAAAGAGCAGGGAAAACAGCCCACGCCAAATGAAGCACCAGAAGCAGAGTTGACATCTAATTATTGTGCAGGAGGGCACTCTGTGACCAACATGCACAAGAGAAACCTAAGCGGAGTTTCTAACAAGAGCTAATCTGAGCAAAGCCTGCGTCTTGAATTGCAGAGTATACAAAGAGTTCTTTTTTGTTTTTTTCCCCTTCCTCTCACCCATGTCCATTTCTGTTTGTGCATTCTTTACTATCCTGTTCCCTTTTAAATAGTTAGGCTCTCCCGTGACCTTTGTATTTATTCACATATTTTTTTTCTTTACATGTAATCTAAATCTCAATTTTGTAATATGTAAATAGTGTGTATAAATAATGTACATTCAGAAACTATCTTGGGTATATGTTGGAGACTTTTGGCTATTGATTTTGTTGGTAAAATAATTTTTTTGCAATTAAATATTCAAAAATTAAAAAAAGCCATGGTTGACTGTGTTGATTATTTACACTGGAGAATTTTTGATTTTGCAGGTGCTGTCCCCTTGTGGGGAATGGATGAAGGGGATGGGTTTTAACAGTTATTGAAGTGCATTCAAAAGCTTTGATTGGTTTTCTTTGGAATAATCTTGTATAATCAATTTTTTTGATAAACTAAGATAATACTCCAAATTCTAAATTCTAAGATTGGAGATACATTTTGAAATATATTTTTAAAATGATGATTTTTAAAGAAAAAACATATTTTTTTTTTCAAACATCATTTTATAACACGATACTACCTCCATTCCATAATAAGTGATTTTTAAAAAAAAATAAAATTGTAAGTGACTTTTTTAATTCATGTACATGAAACTAAAACCACTTTTATTCTATAGAATGGAAGCAGTAGTATTTAATCTCTCAGCTTGTCCAATTCTAAGAGAATCAAATACTATACTATTCTAATGATTTTGAAGGCAGAACCTTTTTACTGTTGTAAGCACTGTCCCATCTTAGTTTGGATCATCAAAATCAAATTCAAATGCCCAAAGTCCTAAAAACTCAAGTTCCCCTATAAACACCCTCCTTACCCCTACCCACTTTATTCCAAGACAAATTTAAGTGTTTAATGGAATGGAATGGAACCTGTAAAAGAAAAAAAAAATCCCAAATCAATACTAAATCCATTATCTCAAACTATATGAAAAGATTCTAGTTAACAGTAACAAGGACTTGTTGCATAGCAGCAGCATGAGATTGAGATGATGGATACTCCACCATTCATTTTCACAACAAATTTAGAAATTAAGGACTTGTTAATTTTACATAAACCAACCAACCAATATCTTTTTTTCTACTCAACTTAACAAGTACTTAGGACTCACTGAAACATACATATATATAAAAGCTAAATAACAGGTGCAACTCTAAACAGCAACCCCGGCAGTGCCTCCAGTTTGGTGCAACATCGCATCAATCTCATCACCGTCTTCCATCTCTAGCTGTAAATTTACAAAAAATACAGTCATGAGTTTGTTGTTTTGATGCGTTCCGGGGCGTTGAGCTTGTGCGGCGGTTTATAAGACCAAATTAACTGCACTAAAAATATTGCAATAAGTTTGTACCAAAATGTAGGTTTGGTTTGGGGCTTTTGGAGACCAAAAACACTTGAAAATGTTTGTAAATCTAAACCAACTTATAAGAACTCAATGTGTTTGGGACTTGTAAGCCGCCCAAGGCCCCCAAACATATTTTTCAATCGCACAGCCGTGTTTATAATAACCTGGTCTAATCGTTTGAACTCCATAAGTCCCGAAAGAATGAGTGGGTTTGGGATTTTTGGAAGCTAATGCATTCAAAGTCATGATCTTTACAAAAACCACAAGAAGATGAGGTTGCATTCGGACCCAAACCACACAAAACGAATAAGCCCTAATATGATTTGATTAATCAGATTATTATATTGTGAAATTGAATTGAGAGGTAGGTAGGTACCTCATCAGGGGTCTGCTCGGAACGGAGACGACGACCATCAAATAAGAAGGCTATGGAGTTGATCTCAACGGACTGGCGATCGCAGTAGGCATTCATTAGCTTCTTCAATTGAGTGCTCCTCTTAATCCTGAAGAATACCTCGTTCCCATCCTTCACATCGAAATTAACCCCAATACAAAGCTCAAATCAAAGATTTAGAAGAACAAACTACTACATATCCATTTTGTGTGCTTAATAAATTCAAAAAATAGATAATAAATTAGTATCATTTTGATCGATAAAAAGAGGGGAAAAAGAGCAGACCTGGCCCTTAACCTTGAGATTGATGTGATCTCCGCTGGGCTTCTTGTCTTCTTCTGTTCCGTGCTGCTGTGGCTGGCTCATCTTCTTAGTTATGTATGTGTGTGTATACTGTGAAATTGAAGGTTTGGTTTGGGTTTTTTTCTGAGGGGGAATGGGAATAGAAAGGGTTTAAATACGGGGTTCAGTAGCTTCAAAACCACGCGACTTCCGTGTTGTTTTGTCGCTTCTCTTCCTATTCTTTACTCTTTTTGTGTAGGGACGGACGGACGGACCGACAGACAAATCCCCTTAATTTGTACTGGAAAAATCAGTATCCTAAAATTAATTTTATTAATTATGGACAAAGGTGTAAAATTGTCTTTGCGATTTGGGTAAAAATCTCGTTTAGCCTTGAAATTATTATTTTTTTTTAAAAAATGTTTTTGACGTTATAAAACTCAGCTCGCCTGCGTCTCTTCCGTTAAAAATAGTGTGGCTTAGTAGCTATTGACATGTAGCAAAAATAAAATTTAATAATTGTTTTTATTCTTTTCTCTTTTTTCTCCCTCTTTTCTCTCTCTCCCATCTCCTTCCTCTGTTATCTCTCTCCTTCCTCTGATCCCGTAAAAAGGCTAGGATCCAAAAATCCAAGTCAAAAATAGCTGAGTCCTGTACCACTAAGTGCTTGAGTACTTGCATCTATGGTGGTGATCGATCTCCCAATAAAGGTGCTCCCAATATTCGGATGCTTATGGTGGTTTTCAAGGAAGGATTCCAAAGTCGTCAATACTGTCTAGTGCAGTACTCTAATATATGTAACTTGATAGGAGATGAGGAAGATGGATTTTGATTCGCATTTTTAATTTTGGTAGCACTCCTCTTAAAAGTTCTAGTAAGTCTATAGCATCTTTGGAGAACTATTCACTCTTGGGCAAGAACTTAAAACGTTTGAAATTATACATGGAAACATTCAAGCTTACCAACTCAGCTAAACTTTTCCAGATAGATTTTAGTTTGTTTATCTGCAGATTAGAACCAAAAGAGATTATGAATCTTGAACAATCAAACATACTAAAGCTAACTTCATAGTTGCTGATTTATAAATCTGTAGCTTTATAGCCTCCACCTCTTTCTCTCTCCTCTAAAACTTCACCCTTTTGTGAATATAAGAGCATCTCCGGTAGGTGGGGCATCCTGTGGACTATATTTAGTCCATATGACATCAACAAATGTCCTTTAATCTTCAATCTTTCCGGCAGATGGACTATAACGTAGATTATAATATAAAAAGATTAAAATAATCAATGAATTCAAAAAAGTTAATTCTCTTTCTTCTCCTTCTTCATCCCCATCTCTCCCATTAAAATATATTAAAAATTATGGTTTACCAAAATCAGATTCCTTGATATAGTCTTTTGGATCCATCAGAAAATCTCCTAAATTATATTTAGTCTAGCTGCTGGAGAGGGAACATAAGTCCTAGACTATATTTAGTTTAGGATTGAAGTTTTGGAACCTTGTTGGAGATGCTTTAACCCCCTCCCCCCTACATGACTATTTTATTGGATTTTCTAAATCTACTTCGAATTTTTTTATAGCTTTTTTTTTTGGTTCATTTATTGTAAAATCTTAAATCCCCAGATCTAATGGGTTTCACCCAAATCTGTTAAAAACTTTGAAAAGATTGAATCTTTATATCAAAAACAACCTACAACCCAAAACTCATTTACGAACAATCAATTAATTTTCTTGAAATCTCCATTCTTTTGAAAGAAGCTATGAAAATTTCTCAAAAAGATACTGAAAAACTCATTTGGGAACAAATGAGAAACCCATCGGCACATCAATTTCTGTCACTAATTCACAAATCAAAACTTTACCAAAGCTAATGGTTTGGCTAGTCCTATTCGTTACTGCCACGTATGTTGTTTACAGATCGAAGGAGAGAGAAGAAGAATAGACTACACATGATCGGAGGAGAGAGAACAGAGGAAGGAGATGGGAGAGAGAAAAGAGGGAGAAGAAAGAGAAAAAAATAAATTTGATCGGCAGCCTTTGGCTTAGTTGGTATGTATAGCCTCTCTCTAAGCAAGAGGTCTAGAGTTCAAATCCCTCCAATCCCCCCCCCCCAAAAATTAGCAAAAAAAAAATATAAAAAAAATTGTTTTATTAAATTTTATTTTTGCCACGTGTCGGTCGTCACTAAGTCTCGTTTGTTTAGCTGACACTATTTTTAACGGAAGGGGCGTAGGTGAACTGGATTTTATAGCGTTAGGGATACTTTTCAAAAAAAAAATAAAAAAATTCAGGACTAAGTGAGACTTCGACCCGACAAGTTTACACCTTTGCACTATTAATTATACTCATTTTCCTTTTATGGGACCTTAGTGGCTCCTAACAAAAACAAAAGAAAAAAATTATACTACGTGCAATAGCAACCTATTGGCTATTGGTCTTGACTCTCGTGTGAACAAAAAGGTGATAAAAACCATGATATGCATCTTCAAACTTGAAATGAAAACACGGGGAGCTGTTGGCTCTTCTTGTGCGAACAAATTCTCCTGCAACCATTCATTTTTCATGTCAAATAAAAAATGCCCAAATTTAAAACATCCACTTAGCTCCGTTTGTTCCCCAACTTCAAATTGAAGTAAAATCCATGAATTTAATTATGTGAACAGGTAGGTGGTCTTCTTGATTATCCTATATCCACCACTACTACTTCTAAACCAATATTAATGTAGCAGCCCAAGGCCCAAAATTCTGCTTACAAGCCTTCCTTTAAGTGTCTGGCCCGTTTTAGGTAGATCTGACTTCAGTTTTGGCTGGCATGTCCTGTGGCAAGTAAAGGATTACAAAAATACGTCATCAATCAGTATACTTGGGCTCCATTTTTAATCAGTTCACGAAATTAATTTGCATACTAAACTAATTTTTCATTTCTAAATTTTTAATCACGTTAAGTAATATGTTGAGTCAGTTGGAGTGGAAAATTGGAAAAACCTGAAATGAAAGAAAGGGAAAAGGAAATGGAAAAGGAAAAGGAAAAGAAAAAGGAAAGAGAAGTAGAATAGATTATTAATGGGCTAAAGTTTCAAAAACTATGATGGATGATTACGAGTAAACAAGAAGATTGGAGGTACAACATAACATAAAGAAAGAAAATAAGTTTCGAAGAAAAGACATAAAGTAGCATTTCAAACCGATTTGTGTTTTTATCAAATATAAGTAAGTAGTAAGTATGTATTTATTACACCACCATCTATTTAATCTACAACTCCCCCTTCTTAAAGCTCAATTCATTGTTTCAACTTTCAAGGATATTACTAATATGAGTTCTTGATCTGCCACAAGTCTGACATATATAAAAACTACTCATATTAATACATTGGGTAGCAATTTGAGAACTTATATACTAGTACACATCGCAGTTTAACTAATATGTTTTGATTTAGTAGTATTAAAGTGTTATACTTTTCACACGAACCTGTGTACTAGTGTTAAACATATTGATCCGTGGCACACGTGTCCATTTGTTTAAAATATGTATTTAACCTGTACCTGTTTAGATTAAACTTTGTCAATCAATTTAATCCACAAATTCGTTTATAATCAACCCTAACACTTTATCATATTATTATGTCATGTGGGTGTAACGTAACGTCACAAATTACTCCATAGATATATATACATATGATGGTTACTACTACACTGAAGGGAGGAAGTAACAAAATGTGGTAACCGGATGTGATGTAATGGGTGTGCAGCAATTACTAGCACTTACTCAGTGTCACTCTCACAACCATGCATTTCCAGTAAATTATAGAAGCGTGTGGTAAAAGGTGAATTTACATATTAACTGCTATTACGTCTCGTCTCCTCAACCATCTTTTTACCGCCACCGCTTCGTGTATATTCCCTCCGTCCCGTATTAAACGTCTTAATTTCCTTTTACGATGTTTCATAATAAATGTGTTATTTCTATATTACTAACTATTTTTATCTTATTTTTTTACTTATACCCTCATAATATTTTTAGTCAACTTTGTTGGAAACTTAAAAATGATAAAATGTTTACATTGGGAAGTGATGTATTGTTATAACATTTTCTCTCTCATATTATCAATATAACATCTTTTCTATTTATGTGGGAACTAACAAGAAATAATTAATGTTTGTGTCATAGAAAAATGAATGGATACTACAATTAAAAGTAATTTAAAAGGACAACTTAAATAAAAAAACTATTATTAATTAGCGTGTCGAAACTAATGAGAACGTTAGGGAGTATATATTTTCATCTGATCTGATCAGACGGTCCAGAACAGCTGAGCACATGCAGCAGCTAATTGTCTTTATGTCATCAGTCATTCTTCAACGTTCGGAAAATGCGTCAACGGATATAATAACACAACATAGTATAGTAGTAACAATTTCTTTATAGTAACAGTCACCTGTTTAGAGGGCCCATTTTCTTTCACATATTCCAACAACGATGATTATTAACGGTCCAGATGTAATAACTCTTGCTAAACACCACCTTATCAACGAACCACATTTCCTTCTAATCACAATCAAATGGTATACTCACTCATATATAATGCACCCTGATTGCACTTCTCAATGGGAAGTAGTGGATCTTAATTTCTCCGGGTTATAAAAAACGGTCGAGTATGTGGGACCCGTACATGGCGGGACCACGTGGAGTACTGCAACCCGAAATTGTGCAATCCTGGCTGTATGTACTGTACAGTTTGGCTATACAGCCCTAGTGGGAGTGGGAGAAGGTGCCCCCGCTGATCGCCCTTTTGTTCTTGTCATTTACTGACACGTTATGGCCCACATTTTCCATCCACTCATCTCTCTCTCCACCATAAAAAGCCTCTTTCACTCTCTCCATTTACCCCCCACTCTCTCACAAATCACACTCCCCTTTTCTCTCTCATGCTCTGCTCACTCCCCAAACAGAGCATGGACCGCCTCACCATTTCTATCTTCTTCCTTCTTTCAGTTTTTGCACTTGCAGGTGATCACAGTGCCTAATTTCCAAACATATTTACGTTTTCATGCATACATTATACAATGGTTATATGTGTTTTAATTTTTTGGTGTTGCATTTTTCAGATGGAGGTTCAGTGGGAGTAAACTATGGCAGAATAGCAAACAACCTACCATCAGCTTCCAAGGTAGCCCAGCTCCTCAAATCTCAAGGACTTGAACGGGTTAAGGTTTACGATACTGACCCGGCTGTTCTCAAGTCGTTATCCGGCACCGGAATAAAAGTCACCGTCGACCTTCCCAACGAACTGCTCTACTCCGCCGCAAAACGCCAGTCATTTGCCAACCAATGGGTCCAGCGAAATGTCGCCGCTTACTACCCATCAACCCAAATCGAATCCATTGCCGTGGGTAACGAAGTTTTCGTTGACCCAAAAAAAACCACCAAGTTCCTTGTTCAAGCTATGAAGAATATCCACCAGGCTCTAGTCAAATACAACCTCCATTCCTCCATTAAAGTCTCCTCTCCAATAGCTCTTTCCGCCTTACAAAACTCCTACCCGTCTTCAGCCGGATCCTTCAAACCCGATCTGGTCGAATCCGTTATCCGACCCATGCTTGACTTCCTCCGCCAAACCGAGTCACCGCTCATGGTAAATGCCTACCCGTTCTTCGCGTACGAATCCAACTCCGACGTCATTCCGTTGGACTACGCACTTTTCCGGGAGAACCCAGGTGTGGTTGACGCCGGCAACGGTCTCCGTTACTTCAGCCTCTTCGATGCCCAAATCGACGCCGTTTTTGCAGCAATGTCGGCCTTGAAATTCGACGACATTAGCATGGTCGTAACAGAAACCGGTTGGCCGTCAAAAGGTGACGAAAACGAAATTGGCGCGAGCATTGAGAACGCCGCTGCCTATAACGGTAACCTGGTGAAAAGAGTTCTCACTGGCGGCGGGACCCCCTTGAGACCCAAAGCAGATCTGACCGTTTATCTCTTCGCTCTATTCAACGAGAATAATAAATTTGGTCCAACATCAGAAAGAAACTATGGGCTCTTTTACCCCGATGAAAAGAAGGTTTATGAAATACCATTTACAGTCGAAGGATTGAAGAATTACCGGGATAACCCGTCGCCGGTGACCGGCGGTCAGAGGGTGTTAACGCCGGTCCACGGGAATATGTCGGTGAGTGTCTCCGGGCAGACTTGGTGTGTGGCAAATGGGGAAGTGGGGAAAAATAAGCTGCAGGGAGGTCTAGATTATGCTTGTGGTGAGGGGGGAGCTGATTGCCATCTGATCCAGCCGGGTTCCACGTGTTACGATCCTAATACATTAGAGGCCCATGCTTCGTTTGCGTTCAACAGTTACTATCAGAAGAAGGGGCGTGCGATTGGCACGTGTTATTTTGGGGGAGCCGCTTACGTTGTTACTCAGCCACCTAGTACGTATTCAATAGTATTCCCTCCGTCCCAAATTAATTGCATTTCTAGAACTTTTTAAAGTCAAATTGACTATTTTTAAAACTAATCTTTTTACTATTTTTGCTAACATATAGGTGAAGATATTATAACCAAAAGAAGGTATATACAATTTATTACTAATTTCAATTTTTATAATTTTAGAAATATATTTATATATGCTTAATTATTAATTTTAAAAATAGTCAATTTGACTTAAAAAAGTCCTAGAAAAACAATTAATTTGGGACGGAGGTAGTAGTATTTAATTTCTCAACTGTGTTTTATTTTTTGGTATTTCTTGATTTGCTAAAAAGAAAACTTAGAACAGCGCGCGCGGTGTGTGTGTGTGAATAATTGACTATAGATAGATTTAGCACTTAGTAGAAGACTAGTAGTAGTACTGTTATTTTCAACGTCTTGGATTCTCTTGCTGGCGTATGTTAGTCATTTTTGGTGGTAAAATGCTGAAATACGCGGGAATCCAATAGGAGTATTACTTATTAGTGTGTGTAAATTATGGAGCCCCAGGCCCACCAAGCCTGGAAAGCTACTGCACCATCCCAGGTCCGTACGGGTCATCACGTGATGGACATAGGGTTAGGTTGGAATTATTTGGGCTTTCACAATATGGATCTATGTTATTATCGGCTTCAATTTTTATTTATTAGGAGTAGACATAATAATAAGAAGAATATAATATGTAAATTATTAATACATAGGTAATTAATTAATTAATATCGACATCTATAGTTTAGTAACTATTAAAAAAAACATAGCTAGTAGTGAAATGGTAAATGGAGCTATTTTTCATTTCATTGCTTAATGTGGTAAAATTACTGTGTGGTAATTCCTATTATATTTGTTTGTTGAGGTACTAAAAGAAGTTGGTGTTTGTTTTGTTTGCAGAGTTTGGGAAATGTGAATTCCCCACTGGATATTGAAAGGAAAAGGAAAAGAAGGGAAAAGAAAAGAGTCGAGGGAAAAAAGTAATCCTGCTCTGCTCTGCTCTGCTCTGCTGTTTTGGTTGTCAAATTTTTTGGGGGTGGGGGGTGGTTGGTTGTTAGGTTAGATCGTAGGGTAAATTGGATTGGATTAGTTTTGTGTATAGTTAACAAAATGCAGTTCTACTAGTCAAATATGTTATTGGTACTAATATTTGTTATAATGTTTGTTGCTATGAATATTTCTTCCATTGGAATATATATATATATATAAGAAGAGGAAATAAAGAAGGAGAAAATAATGAACGGTCAGATTTATCTCAAACTTTAGACGGCCCAGATGATTTATTAGAATGAGCGGGAAATTCAAAATGAGTTGTATTTTGTTATATAGATATATAATTTCTATCCCGTTCTAAAAAAGGATTGAATTATTTGCTGTCAGTTTGCAAAATTAAAGGTTTTAAACTTGATATGAATTGGTTCAAGTTTTAAACGCAACTAGAGATAATGTCTAACGAAAGGATTACTTTTTTAATTTTTTGTATTGTAATCTTTTCATCATTTATAATCGTTTATAATTTTAATATATTTTAGTCAATTAATTAAATTATTTGATAAAAATAAAAAAAAAAAAAAAGTTTTAAACTTGATATAAATTGGTTCAAGTTTTAAAAACAACTATAGAGATGATGTCTAATGAAAGGATTGGTTTATCCATGATCATACACTGTTTGTTTGTAACTGATGTTTTAAGATGGAGTATATAGATTAAGAAATATGTACATCCCATTTTTGTTTCGTGTTTACAATTATAATGAGTTTTTTTATTAGTTAAGTAGGTGTAGCATGATATAAATTCCATTTTTGAATATTAGCAGCTCTTCTTGTTTTAAAAGTAACAAAAAGAATTTGATAAATGGTTTCTTATTGTGGAGGAACAAAGGAGGAGGTGATTTCTTTTTATCTCTATCATCATCATCTTCAAAATCGTTAACCATCTCTTTCTGCGGTGATATGATATGATGATGGTTCGCCTCATTAGGAGGATAATGTAAAAGCCAATTTGGTGGTGTCTTCTTCTAGTGTTCCTACTGACTGATTGATACGAGAGGAGTTGAATTGAAGAAAGCGAAAATTGGCATTTCTTTCTTTTTTTATTATAATTTTCTCTTACAATATAATTATATAAATCATTTTTTATTTATTAATAGTAATAGTAATATACAATAACATAATTACTTTTTGAATTTAAAATTGCAATGCGATTATTATTATTATTATTATTAAACTAAATAATTATTATATTTAATGATAAAAACGAAAGTTTTTTCATAAATAAAGCTCTTCTTGTACAAAAAAAGAACCGAAGATAGTATGTCTAGATAATTTATAATTGTTATAATTATATTATTCAAATTAAATTAATTTATAATTTAAAAATATTATAAACTGATTTTTTAAGAATCAGTATTAAATCTTATGTTATAAAAAAGAGGAAGCAGTATGGAATATGGTTTTTTATAGTCAAATCCATGATGATATCTATACAGCAGAGACACGGTAGAAAAGGTCTCTTTACAAATAAAGAACGAAAATGAAATGGTGACCATTTTCTTTCGGGGAGGAATTTAGGTAGGGTCCTAGTCCTACATATTTAATTCAATGCCTGCTTAAAGGTAGTGGAACAAGGATATATATAGAGTCCGGATCCAGTCCGGGATCCCGGACTTTGCTAAATTACGAACTTTTTTTTTTTTTTTTTTTGCTTTTTTTTTTAAAACAGCTAAAAAAAGTTTAACTTTAATTTATTTTATTTTATCGCATATATTTTCACGTTGGTCGTAAACTTAAGTTTATCTTTATAACAAATCGTGGTCGTTTAATTACAAATTTAACAGCGAAAATTATCGTTCATCCGCACTCTTAAGGTATATTAAGATCGAACTCTGTTATCAATTATAAAATATTAATTCTGTAATCATAACTCGAATTAACTTGAACCCGCACCGAGCCCTGTCACGAGCAAGTGGTGCACGTCATTGTGATCATATCCAAGCTTTCCCTTTAGTATCACAAGTAAATTAAACTATTCTACTTATGCTTATAAATCATTAAATAGTTTTACTCCTTACCAATATAAGATTTAAAGGAAAATATTTTTCAATGTTCCTTTTCATATACTCCACCTTAGATATAATTAAAATACAATATATAATCACTACTTGAATTATAGTAGTATATTGTTCTCTCTTAATCTCTTTGTAGTAAAGAATCAAATACACTTGTAATTTTATTTTAATTCAACCAATTAATAAATTTAAATTAAACCCAAAGTTAATCAAAACTCATAAAAAAAATATGCAATTTAACCGTACCGGTATATTTTTTAATTGATCGATCCGTGAAGTCCGATGAACATGCATGTGCAGCAATAAATCTAATTGGCATGTGTAGTGGAGAGAAGGGTCGCACATAATTAATGGACTACGAGAAACATTTAATCGATATCGTGGATTGGAAAATTTGGCAGAGAAAGTGATGAATTCTTATGCAATTACAATGTATGAGACTGAAGAGCTGAGGAATTGAAGAAGCCGAAAGGAGGGTTAGTATTATTGATATGGGATTAAGCGTCCGTAACTTAGTTGCGGAGACGAGTATATCATTGCGTTATATATTATAATAATAATTTTAATATTAAAATAATATATTATTATAATGTTAAATTATCATATGCACTGTTAAAATACGAATTCTAAAGGACAAAATAGTTTTGATTGAATTCGCACTTTAGCTGTGCGAGTTTTTTCAAACTAAAGTACGCATGAATGATAATTTTCACCGTTGAATATGTGATTGGATAACTACGATCTATTATAATAATAATCTTAAATTTAATTAGTTATAGATCAACTCTCTCTCTATATATACACACTCGAGCCGCTGACAGCAATAGTATAACTGTGTCATATTATTTTTTTTTATCGTTATAAAATTTAATTATATTATTATTATTTTGTTTTTCTTATATATAATTCTTTATTTTTTATTTAATTTTTTAAATTTTTTATTTTATCCCACGTTATGTATTAACACAACGCATGTATCAGCTGTGCTAGTTTTAATAATAGGTTTATTTGGTTTAGTGTGTTTTGAACACGATAAATTTATTACCTTATGAATTTCATTTGTTAAATACACTTTGGTTTTGGTTTGACAAAATTATCAAACTCATTCTGAAAAATGCTATGCATAGCATAAGGTGGTTCCAATCCGATTCGAGAACACTTAGAAGGAATGTGCATGATTGCCTAAACATAAGAAAATTTGGGAAAATTCATATTTTTTACATGAATAATAAAGAAAATTAATATTTTTACAAGTAATATTTGATATTTTTTATAAAATCTCTTTCACATTAGTGTGAGACTCATTTACTATTTATATAAAAAAATATTGTGAAATTATCATATTTACTCATAAAATATTAATTCTCATAATAAATGAGACTCATATTAATATATTAATATGAGAGACTCGTAAAAGAATATAATATTTACATATAAAATTATAAACTTTTAAATTTTATACTCCATTATCTATTTATATTATAAAGTTTTTATGGACTCTTTCTCCACAAGTTTAATATAATTGGGTCACATTTTTTTTTACTCTTTTGCCCTTGTAATTTTAAATATATTACTATTTTATCCTTTTTAATGTTATTTTTTTATATTTTTTTATTTATTCTTTTAAATTTTATAAATATTTTATTTTATTTTATATAATTGACGTGTGTGCCTGCGCGACTCATATATAGTGTAGTAGTATATATAAAGAAAATTGTAGATAAGAATAATGGAGGATGTGAACCATCGGTAGTCGTAAAAGAAGTTTGTGTCCCAAACGACAATGGTGTCAGGGTGACTCCATTACTTTATTACTCAAAGCTTACAACACTCGCTCTATAAAGAAGATGGGACGATCCCATGTGCTCAAGGGACCGACCACAAAAAACTCAACAGCACCCACTTGGTATTAATAATGTACTACTAGTACACTGCATTACATAAAGGATTTTGTTAACGTGTGTCCTAAAGACATATACTATACACAAAAATTGAGAGAATATTTTCTTCATTTCTGTGCATAATCTCTTGATCTGTGTGTAAACGCAGAAATCAAAGGAATATGCACAGTAATCAATAGAATATTCTCTCAATTTCTGTGTATAGTGTGTACCCTTAGGGCACACATTAGAAGGACCCTTAAATAAATGGGTCATTTTAACATGTGTTCACGTTAGGTGTCAACATTGAGACGTTATATTAGTATAAATGCACGTAATCGAGAGAATATTTTCTTGATTTCTGTGCATAATCCCTTGATCTGTGTGTAAACGCAGAAATCAAAGGAATATGCACAGTAATCAAGAGAATATTCTCTCAATTTCTGTGTATAGTGTGTGCCCTTATGACACACATTAGAAGGACCCTTAAATAAATGAGTCCTTTTAACATGTGTTCATGTTAGGTGTCAACATTGAGACGTTATATTAGTATTTATTTATGTATTGGTATCAGCAATACACAAATACAAATACATTTGAATTAACAATATTATTTTTGATACATTTGTATTTGTGCATTGCTGATACCAATACATAAGCAAATACTACCTCCATTTCATAATAAGTGACTTTTTAGAAGAAAAAATTTGTTCCAATTTATTTGTCGTCTACAACTTTCTAGGAGAATAAATTATTTACTTTTCAATATCACCCCTAACTTCTCTCATTGTCCCAAGAAATTTTCTCCCTTGTATTAATAGTTTTCAACTTCCCATAAAAGGGTAGTGATGAAATTTCATACAAATTTTAATTATTAAATGATAGTATTAAATGACTATCTTAATTCATGTGCATGAAGCTAAAACGACACTTAATATGGAACCGAGGGAGTAATATAGTGCATCGGGGTTAGCGCTTAACATGTGCCTTACCACACATGTTAAGAAATTTCATATATAAACATGCGATACAAATTTATGTTGGGATTGTCATTTCTAAGGTGTAACAAAACATTTATCATAATTAAATAGCAGAATCATTTGACTCTTATAGCGTTTTGTATTTTTGACAGGAAAGAAAATAATTAAATTTTAAACTATGGTATAGAAAAATGAATAAAAAATTATAATTTTTTTTATTGTTGTTACTGATCTAATAAAAGAAAAAAAAATTAAGTTTTATATTTCGATTATTATTTTGTCTTTATATTAATTTTAAATTATTTGTAATATAAAGAGTAAGATACGGAATGTAAAAGATTTATTTGTGATATTTAGTACTCCCTCCGTCCCAAATTAATTGCTCAATTTTGATCATTTTAAGTCAAATTGACTATTTTTAGAACTAATCTTTTTATTATTTTTGTTAAAATATAGGTGAATAGATTATATAACCAAAAGAAAGTGTATACAATTTATTACTAACTCCAATTTTTATAATTTTAGAAATATATTTATATATGCTTAATTATTAATTCTAAAAATAGTCAATTTGATTTAAAATGGTCAAAATTGAGCAATTAATTTGGGACAGAGTGATATTTTTTTTGTCCAAAATCGTTTATTTTAGACAGAAAATTTTGACAAAAAAAAGTTGTCCACGATTTTCATCATCTTATTAGAAAATTCAATAACATGAGAATTACTTATTCGTCTTTTTCTTTTATCTTCTTTTTCGCCATTTTAATTCAAAAACACCATAACTATTAGAAAGAGATTATTTGTGCCATGTATTTGAGAGGCTCATCCTTTCCATTTTTCTTGGTTTAATGGAAAAATTCATCATTTATACCACTACTAAGTCAAGTAATTACTCCTCATTTTTGATACATCGTTATATATCTTCTTGTATTTTAAAGCAATAAATGGGACCTTTAACTGCTCTTTGTAAATCCATATGGCAAAAAAGAAGTTTTATGTTCACTTCTAATTTATTTTTTTTATAACCTATATTATTATTATTATTATTCAATTATTGTCTATAGGAATGCATTTTATCCTAAGACTTAAAGGGGAGCGTAGAAAAGAACTAGGGGAACTTAAAAAAATTACCTTTAATTTTTTATAACTGCTAAATTTTAACTCTAACTGAATCTTGCCCAATATTTTTTTTTATTACTACTGAGCTATAACTCTCGTAAATTTATTGAGAGTAGTGGATTGAAGAGACAATATTATTAAGAAAATGATATACATGTCCATAATACATGTGACTAAATTAAATTGAATTGTAATTAACGTGAGAGTCTATGAGATGAGATAAAATAAATTAGAGTGAGGTCGTTCTTAATTCCTACTTATCCCATGTATATACGTTACAATTATAACTCGGTTGAAATTTCTTTACATATACAATTTAAGATAGTTTTGCTATTTTCCACCCCCAATCCCTCATTCTTTTATGTTTTAAATAGATATTACCATGTTATTACAGAGTGTATAAAAACAAACACACACACGTACACGTACACATACACATACACATACAGACACTCTTGAGAATTTAGTTGCAGAGGAGACTCTCTCTGCTCTGCTACTGCTTCCCACATTCATCCATCACTCACATGTTGCTCGCTCTATTATTGTTAATGAGATCGTTGTCCTCTTCTCAGCTCCACCACAGAGAGTTTGTGGACTACATGCAATACTATTGTGGCTGCCTACTAGCTTCCATATTATTTTGAGAACTGATATTTACATATGTCTTTTTGATATTTTCACATAATCTTTTCTCATGTAAAAATAAAATGAGATCCACTTTTATGTAAGAGACAACCATATAGAAATATTAAAAACTAATATAAAAATAATGCTCTCCTATTATTTTTCGTAACTCAATCCGGTTTCTTTGTCGTTGTATCCAAAAAAATTATATTCAATATCGGTTGCACAAAATAGTCCTATCTGTAAAATTCGTAAATAATAGAAACACATTTTTGTTTCATATGTACTTTTAAAATAATAAATTGTTAGTTTAGTATTGAAATATGATATTAAAATTATGATGACAACTTAAAAATTTTGTGACATTTTATATTATTTTAATCAAATAATTAACCTTATTATGAAATAATTTCTTTTGTACACGACATAAGACACTCTTTTTATGAGACAGAGGAAGTATTGGGTCAAATGGTCAGTGGTTCCGAAAACGAGAGGTCTAACTTGTTTTTTATTCGCATAAAAATCTATAGTTGGAAAGAAATTATGCAATAATGGTATAAGTAATATAATTACGTCCTTCATCATATAAAAAGAATCACATTTGCTATCAATATAATTATATATAACAAGGCACTAAGAGATGTAATCATAATAATTTTATAATTTTAATTAATATCGAGTCAATCATTCAAAATTCTCCATTCTTTTTATATAATGTATATATTTTTTGTATGCCGCAAAATATATATAATGATTGGATATATATATATATATATATATATATATATATATATATATATATATATATATCACATGCATACATGTATGCTATAATTTAAAAATTATTTGTGAGAACTAATAGACCTATTAAATGTTATCTACTATTTTTAAATTTGTCGATGCTTATATAAGTATTTTCATATAACATATAAATTTGTAAAAATACAAATTTTATAAAAAGCCCATGACTTGTACGGACCAATCTAGTATTAATAAATTATAAGAATGTATTTTTTTTTCATTTTTATCACAAAATTAGTAAATATTTAATTTTGTAATGATGATATGGTAATGGAATTGTGATAATGAATTTGGTGATTTTTTTTGCATCTTACTATTTATGTTCCAAATTTGAAGTTATGATTATATTCTCGCGGTAATTGTACATCCCAATTTAACTAGTTTTAGTATTAACTCACCAATTGATTAAGACTTGCCCAAACTAAGCCCAACAACATGTAGACTTTGCCCATGTTAGCCAAGAACACATTGAGAATTTAGTAACAACACCAAGTTATTTTTGCTCTACATAATTATTACGCCGATTAGCATTTAGCATGTTTCCCCTCTTTGTGGGCCGATCTATATAGAGTTTAGAGGACAACAACTTTCAATTGGGCCTCAATTGTGTTGAACCATTCAATTAAACTTGTTAATATTTTTCGTGTGTAAATCTAGTGGACTGTATTGGACTATTGGTATAGATTCAAAATTAAGCGGACCCTGAATTCCACTATTTCTTGGAGCAGTATAAAATAAAAGCTATTAAAAGAGTCCATCTATTGTAATAAATTTAAGTCGAATTACGATTAATTTTTTATTTATCAATATATGAGATTGATAAGAATTATAAAAAGGCTCTAATTGTTTTATATCTCTTCAAAAATTTTACAATTAATACTTATCTACATAATTGACAATTAAAAATTCGACAAAAAATATTCGCAACATATATCATTACCCTAATTAAAAAACCTTAAAAGACTCTATATTGGCCTCCTAGTGAGTCACAGCTTGAGCTTTTGACTCGCTCTAATTCAACCTCACCAAATTCTATCCATAAAGTTTATTTGTAGGACTAAATTTGGTATTATTTTTCTAAATACCATGTATACCTCATAAATTTATGTGGTTAATCTCAACATCAGCTTGTACCATTTTTTATAGTATAAATTAGAATCTTATTATACACTGCGAAAGTTTTCAGTTTAATTATGATTGACGTATGTGCATACATGGGATAAGTAAGAATTAATAAGAGTCTCATTTTAATTTATTCTATCTTATCGTATATATTTTCACGTTGGTCACAATCCAATATCGTCAAATATTTGTCGACGTGTATATTATTTTTCTATTTATGTATTTACTTTAAGTAAACCAATAGTTTACGATTTATACCATCAAATAGCAATATGCAAATAGGTATTCTAGGAGAAAGTTAAGAAATTTGAATTGCATTAATTTGGTTAACTAAAAGATTTTCACCATAGTTAATGATAATTACTTGTTCAATCCAATTTAATTTTTATTAGATGGTGTAAATTAATGATTTTATTGGTGATATATAAAGAATTTATTCTTTTTTTATTATTATAGTTTGTAAAGCATCTCCTCAATTTTCCTGGACTACGTCAAAAAGGTGTGCGAGTCTTTGTAACCTCTATGAGGACATGAGAAACTCAAGGAGAACCCCCCAATTCATTTCACCATCCGGTACATTTTGTACACAATCCACACTCGTAAAACCTCTCTCCCCACCATCCCAACTCCACCCCCCCCCCCCCCCGGCCCCCATCCCCATCCCCATCCCTCAACCCTCCCCAAAGATCAAAAAATCTCCTACTACTTCACTTCCTATACTTTCTCAATCAAACACCCCATATGCGGTGAACTTTCCAACCTCAATTCAACAACTTGTTATCCCCCACATTCTCCTAAATTCATACCTTTTATTACAAACAAACAAGATTGAGATAACAGAATTCTTAACAACGACAACAACAACAAAGAAAGAATTATAAATCAACAATGCCGAGCAAGTTTAAAAAGGCAATTGGAGCAGTAAAAGATCAAACTAGCATTAGTCTTGCAAAGGTTGCTAGCAACAATTCATCAAACCTAGATGTTGCAGTCCTCAAAGCCACCACCCATGACGACATTCCCATCGATGAACGCTACGTACAAGAAGTTGTGCAGCTTGTCTCGTCCAACAAAACGTACGCAGCCTCGTGCGCTAGAGCCATTGGCAAAAGGATAGGCCGCACGCGTAATTGGATCGTGGCATTAAAATCTTTAATGCTAGTTCTTCGAATATTTCAAGATGGTGATCCTTATTTCCCTAGAGAAGTCCTCCATGCAATGAAAAGAGGTGCCAAAATCCTCAACCTTTGTGCCTTTCGCGATGACTCAAACTCAAGCCCGTGGGATTACACTGCATTTGTACGCACATTTGCCCTTTATCTAGACGAGCGTTTGGATTGTTTTCTCACGGGGAAACTTCAACGTCGAACCACGCATAAAGAGCAAGAAAGAACCGGCCACAGGGGAAGCCGGAGGGCTAATGAGCCAATTCGTGACATGAAACCGGCAATGCTGCTTGATAGGATTGCGTTTTGGCAGCAATTGCTCGATCGAGCAATTGCTACTAGGCCAACCGGTGCAGCCAAAGCTAACCGGTTGGTCCAAGCCTCTCTTTATGCTGTTGTGCAAGAGAGTTTTGATCTGTACAAAGACATTTCTGATGGGCTAACTCTTCTTCTTGATAGTTTCTTTCATTTGCAATACAATTCTTGCCTTAATGCCTTTCAAACTTGTTGCAAGGCTTCAAAACAATACGAAGAGCTTGGTGAATTTTATTCTTTCTGTAAAACTATAGGTGTAGGTAGAACATCTGAGTACCCTAGTGTGCAAAAAGTATCCGAAGAGTTAATCGAAACATTGCAAGAATTTTTGAAAGACCGATCTTCTTTTCCATCAGTTACAAAATCTCCACATAGGCTAGCTCTCCCAGCGCCACCGGACTCCAGCTCAGCACAACATGAGAGCTATGGCAGCTACGGGGGACTATCCGAATTCTCAGAAATATCGACAACCAATTTTTCTGAGGGGGTTTCAGATTTCAGTTCCCAATGTACATCATTAGAGGATCTATTACGTGCTTCAGAAACAGGAAAAACCCATGGAATTTCCATAGACTTGGAGGCTTATACAGATCAATTTGAGAAAAAATCTCAACAAGATGAGATATTTAGAATGAGTGATGCGGCCTCTACTCATTCATTACCTACTTCAACTTCAATTGTGGATATGGTATCTTTGGATGATTGGCCAGAAAAAGAATTAGAAACAGAACAAGAACAAAAGCCAAAACAAGAGCAGCAAGTGCAGTCAAATTCAGCAACAAGTTGGGAGCTTGTGCTTGCAGAAACGATACAACAACCATCAACACAACAAGAGCCTAATTTATCAAACACCTTTAATGCCTTTACGGAACAAGAACAAGAACAAAAAGGGCAAGAGGCGAGTTCCGGAGAGGGTTGGGAGCTTGTTCTTGCAGAAACCATGCAACAACCAGAGCCTAATTTACCAAACACATTCAATGCCTTTAGGGAACACGAACAAGAACAAAAAGGGCCAGAGGCGAGTTCGAGAGAGGGTTGGGAGCTTGTGCTAGCAGAGGCTGCAACACAACCGACGCAACAAATGTTAGATCTACCCTTTTCACTAGACAGTTTGTATAATCAACCAGCGGCATCATCACCAATACATTACAACCCATTTTTGGAGGAATCAAAAGAATTAGCTATTGTACCAGCTGCAGGCAGTACTAGTGCAGGAGGTTTTGAGGCGAATTTTTCAAACACAGATGTGTTTTCATCAACGCCTACATTTCATGCAACTCCAACTTTTTCTGCTAAAAATCCAGACAATACGAGGATACCAATGCAGGATGAGAATGACCCTTTTGCTACATTGGCTAGCGAACAAATGTTTAATGCTTCCATGAATCCACACAACTTGTTGCATGAACAACAATTATGGTTGCAGCAACAGAATAAGATCATAGCAAAGCATATTAGTTTATGAACCAAAGATAATCTTGTAAATTCTTTTCTTTCTTATATTAATTTATGTTTAGTTAACAATGGCAAAAGTTTCTATCTACTCCTTTTGTCTTCTGTTATCTGCAAGCACATACGAGATTCTCTGCTCCAATCTTTTGCTATTTGAAATTCTCTCTAATTAGTTCTTATATTTAGGTATCACAACCCAACATCAACTATCAAAGCTCATTATTTCAGTTTTTTTATTCATCTTTATACTTCCATTTTACCTCCATGTCTAGCATTTGGGATTTTTATTTTTTTTATTTTTTATTTTTTGACTATGGAGACTCTATTAGTACATAGGAAAGAGGATGCAATTTCCTATCTTGAAGACCAGGAGATTGAGATTACTTTGATTAGAAGAGTATTGAATGAAATTACTCAAAATAAAACTATATTATAGTGAGAATTTATATTTTATGCGGTAGTTCAGTTTGTTTAGAAGTGGAAAAATATAATTCGTTTGAAAGTTGAGAACCAAGTGCAAGATGCAATTTAGCTGAACTAGTCAATTTTTGTGGTGGTTGGATCTTGTTCTTTGTCTAAGTCATAGTTACCAAGAATGCTAATCTACGCGAAACAAAGTCGGGTATAAGAAACGTTACCTAAAACAAACTATGCAATGCATCTAAATTATTGTACCACCATTCGAACCTATAGTACTCAATAGCCAAAATATAAAAATGATCATTGGAACAAATTACATGCAAGTGGTACGATTTTCAGGATGGAGAGAGTTAACAAAAAAAGATCCCAACATTCAAATATAGGATGGATTGTGTTTTCACTCTTTATTATCTAATATTCTTGACATTTTGATGAAATGAAGTTCTTAAGATTTATCAGAAGGGAAAAAAAGCCACAAGACAAAATAGTGTAAGATAACTTTAATTAATTATTTTACAGTTTAATCATTGAGCTTAAAATCGTTAAGTAATCACACACACACACACACACAAAGGAAGAAAAGAAAAGAGCAAACTAATATCCTAACCTTGTAGCAGTACTGAAGTCTTTGGTTGAGAACATTCAAAAGATAGGTCAGTCATGAAGTTGGTTTGTTTGACCCTCGGAGGGGCCGGGGGACCGGGGGTGATGGGTGGGTTTCATTCAAATATCTTTATTATGGCCTCTTTAAAACAATTTTATAATAGTCTTAGTATATGATAGTTAAGACCGATACCATGTGAACTATTCAAACTAGTTTGCTTCTTATCTTTGCTACTTTTAATGCGAGTGAGACTTCATTAATTATCTACTAATAATATCTTGCGATTTTATACGTAAACTTTTTAATTATAAATTACATAAATAATTATAATTAATAATATTTCAACATCAACTTTATAATTTTACTCAATTATGATCATATACTTTACTATGAGAATTCGAGGCTTCAAAAAATAAAAAAATAAAAATCTCCGACGTTTAAAAATATGAAAAAAGATGGATTCTTAGTGGAAGGGAATTGCCTGTCTGGACTGAAAAGCCGTTAAATTGCAGCTTCTTTGTTCTTTCTTGACTTCTCACTCTTTGTGGGAAGACATTATAAAAGTAATAAAGTAGTTGAAAAGTCTAAACGAAAATTTTAAATGAGGCTTCTCTTTCCCAAATAGCACTTTATTTCCACGTCAAAAAAGTCACCTAATTCGTGTTCAAACACCCAAAAAAAGTAGAATCATATAGTTATTATATTTGGTACAATATGGATGCCAGCCTCACACGAGGTATGGATCGGGTTCAAATCTAACATTGGAGTTATTCGGGCTATAGACAATAGACTAACCAACAAATCATCCAAATGATGGATACTGGATAGGCTAATGCATGTGAAATTGTTCTACGTGGGTCCTTCTCATTTCCCAACTGTTGACAATTTTAATATGCAAGATATGCACCAATAATACTTGTTGCTTAAGGGAAGAGCTAATAGTATACAATTACTCCAACTGTTACTATATATGATAATTTTAATGTCAAGTGTACAAGAAGGTAACAGATTAATCATCCACTTGGTGCTCACATGAAAATACACAAGTATTTGGTTTGAATAAGAACTGCGAATGTAACTGTGAAGTTAGCAGGTAGGACAACAAAAAGTGAGGGGGGAGGAGGGAACCAAATGGACAGGAGAGAGGGGTTTGATTTGAAGCTTTACAGCTTGTTTATGCAGTTGCTTTTAAGGGAGGGATATCATATCACCTCTCAAAACATGTATATGGGCAGAAAAAGTCTCAGCCTTTTCTTTCTTTCTTTAGCAGAGCATCAAATGCATTTTCCTAGTAATAGTAGCAGGCTAGCAGCAGTAGTGTATTTCACAGTAAGCCAAGGCAGACAGGGGCAGGCAAGCATATTGATTTGTGAACCGAGAAATGGACCACACACAAGAAATGAATATGACCCACCACTAGCTAGTACAGTACATAAATAATCTAACCACCCAAGACCCACCCCATTACATTAAAAACACATAGATTATACATATATAATCTCTCTCTCTACCCCTTCCCCACTCTTTAATATAGTCATGGTTTTCTACTCTTTCTACCCTACATTTGCGCCGGTGCTTCCTCCTCTCTATTTTTTCACGTCTTTTTAGCATATTCCTATGACCAACACCCAAGGGCCCAATTTTTACTTTCCCAAAACACGGATTCATCGGTCACTAAAAATATATATTACAGCTTCTTTTGCTGGTTCTTGGTTCACTATTTCCTTATTTTTCATTTAATAAATATTATTGACTTTTTCCTACCTGCTGAGCTCCTGTGAGCTCACAGAATGAGCTTCTCTGGAAATATTCCAATCAATCCAATTATTACCAGCACCAGGGAGAAGGACCCACCCATGACCCACCATCTCCAAATCTATAAAAAGGGCCAATTCATTGTTAAAAGACATCTTATATTCATTAGTATCAATTCTCCTCACCTAATGGCTACGAGCACTAGCCCTAGGTAAAGGAAAAAAGAAAATTAAAGCAAAAGACAAACTCCTAGATTACAAGCTTCCCGTGGGTGCTATAACTTGCAATGTCTCAGGGGATCTGACATTCAACATCACCATCTAAAAACCATTTTCATAATGCACCAAGCAAAAGCCAGAGAAATGAAAATTCATAAATAAAAATTCATATAATTGCATCATCACAGGAAGATGACTTGATATTTTAAAAAGCACACCAAAAATAGTTGGTAGCCTTTCCAACTACAGCTTGGTCATTAAAATAAAAACAAGCAGCCCCCAAATATACATTATCAAACAAATTTAAAAAAAATAAAATAAAAAAAGGTGGGCATAGCAAGCAAGCATTATACTCTCTTACAGCTTCTCACAGTCAACCAATTTAAGGTTAACAAAAAAATAAAACAAGGATACTCCCTAAAAACCGCATCCATGCCGTTGTCATATAAATCTTTAGAATAATTAAAATAATTTTTAGATCTTTTTCATGATAATATATATTAGTATAAAGGTAGAATATGGGGTATACCATGTGTGTGTGTGTTTGTTTGCTGCAAGGTGAGGAAAAGCAGTTTCCTCATTGACAGTTAGAAAAGTCCAAACGAACTCCTGCAAGAAAAAGAAACACAATGACAATGATATTAGGACGGACAAAACAAAACTGAATAAAGTTAACGAATTGTTATATTTAAATATCATGGGTTTCCTACTCAATCTTATCAATGATATATACCTGGCAGAAAATATTAAATAAGTTCATGAGCTACCAAACCAGCATTTCACTCCATTCATACCAACCAGACAGAGAACTTAGAATCATTGTAATCCCATATTTTACTGGCTTTATGCATTACTCTTACCGAATGTTGTGCAACAAAAACGTACTTACTGCAGTCTGCATAGTCTTGAGTTCAGATACAGAACCAAGGACCACACACTTATATCTCAATGTGGATGGATTTTAATGGTGGAGAGTTGTCCCTTTCTATTAGTCTAGTTAGCAAAAATAGAGCTATCTAAGGACATGATGCACCAACAATTACTACACTAAGAGATAAGGCTAGTGATTATAGCAATGCAGCAGCAGGAATTAGAGCATAGCAATTAATGGGTCCTAAAATTAATGATCAGATGAAGAAACTTGATTTATTCTACCAAGTAACAATTTTTTTTAATGACAGTCGAAACCAGGTGTGCACAACCTCAGTGCATGCAATACCCCACAAACCCCACAAATCAAACGGTAAGTTATATTGGGTATAGTCATTTGCGAGATTATTTGTTTTACTTAGTGGAGTATTGAACCCATAAACATATGCCTTTTCGGCACATATGACAAGCCTTGCTACTACTAACTACTTGGGTTTTACCAAGTAACAAGTTTGTAGGAGAAGAGACTCTTAGATTAAAATTTAGTTCAAAGATGTGATTCCTCCAATATCTTTCCAGGGGATTTGGAAAATCACATGTAATTGAGTAAGAACATTATTGTCTTTCCATTAAGTAAAGAAGGCGCTAATGAATAGAACAGTTGATCACGCGCCAACCACCTGACATCAAGGTGGATTTCTTTTATACATCCAGCCTAAAAATGTACACATGGCATTCTATGATTCGATGATAACTCCTACAGGTTGGCCCACATAGCCAACACGTTGGACATATTTACATTCTATTTTGTATATTTTATTACATGAAAAATATTACCTTTGTTGGCGGGGGGGTTAGTTACTTTGTTGTTTATTCCCTCCAAGTCCTTGTGAAAATACTTTTGAGCCTGTTCCCGGAGAATCTCTGCAATGCTTTTTTAGCTCCGGCAACCTCCATTTCTGCCAGTCTCTGCAGATGTCCATAAGCTCCAGCAGCCACCAGCCTCTTCCGACAACCCTGACTCCCACCGGCCATAATTGCCGATACCACCGCCACCGGAAACTTCTTGGAAACCATTTCATTCTTAGGATCCAACATCTGTACCAACCTCATCACACTCTTCTCATCCCTCACCAAATCTTTTTCATTCGATCTCACCATCAACAGCGAAACCAAAGACTGTGTCGCCACCTCCTCCAGTCCAACCGGCTTCACAACCTCCATTAGCTTCACTAAAGACCCCATACATCCAGCAATAGCTCGCTTATTCCCATCACTCATCGTCGATAAATTAGCCAACAAAGAAACTGAAAGCTGCTGTAGGACTAAATTTCCATGCTTTATCAATTCTGATAACTGGATTATAAAGCTATTTGATGAAGATAATAATCTAGCCGTGGAATCCGAAGCCGAAAGAGAATAAATTGCACGCAAAACGTGTTCTAGTGTAGCTGGATTGGATGATTCTTGGAGCAAATGTAAAAGCCTTTGCAAACCTCTCTCTTCCAGTATCGAATTACGAAAATATTCGCTGGAGGATGCTAAAATTGATATACAATTTGCTGCCTTTACTTGTCCTGAATGAGCCGAATCAAGTAACTGAACTATAACCGGTACAGCTCCTTCTTCCCCCAAAGAAATTCGAATTTCTTCAATGGACGCCACATTTGCAATTGCACCAACCGCGTGCGATTGTGCGGTGGAAGACCCAGATTTACAGACTTCGATTAGAGCAGCGACCCCGCCGTATGCTGAGATTGCCCAAGCATTATCAGGATCGGCTGTAATTGCTTCCACTGCCATTATTGCTTGTTCCTTCAAAGCTAGTGAGCTCGATTCAATAATTCGTAATAAAGGCCCTAATGCTCCTTCTTCGAAAATGCATTTTCTCGACTGGTCACTGGCTGAGGCGAGCATGGCCACAGCTGAAACCGCCTGTTCGCGAATACAAGGATGAGCATTAAGATCAAGGAGGTGAATTAAATAGCCAATGTTTCCTTCTTTGGCAACCAAATTTGGGGCTTTTTCATCGTTGTCGAGGAGTTGAAGGAGGGACTCCATGGCTTTCTTCTTGAACTCGATGCCTCCAATCTGTAATCTGGTGAAAAGGTCGCGAATGAAAAAGCCCAGGTCCTCTTTGTCGGAGCCGGGTCCGGGTTGGGACAAAACGATGGCGGTCGATTGACGGAGGACGCCGGATCTGAGGAGCAAATCGATGTCGTGAATCTGCTTGGATAGCCAGCCGGTGGCCATGTCGAGGTCACTCTGCATGAGCAGCTTGCCGCCGGGGAATGATGGGTCGATACATTGGTCGGAGAGGGTTTGGACGCGGTGGAGGGTGGCGAGGAGGTTTGGGAGGAGAGTTTGGAGGAGGGGGTTTTCGGACCAGTGCGGTGAACCGGAGATTTCAGAGATGGAGGATTTGAGAGAGGCGAGCTTTGATCGGAGGACTTGCCATCGGCCGGTGAAGGATTTGATGGAGAGAGAAGAGGGGAGGAGGTGACAGAGGAGGTTGGAGATCTGGCTTAGGGTTTCAGCCGGAGACGGTGGGCGTTGTGCGGCGGTGGAATGCATTTGGACAATCCCGGATTAAGACCGGATTCAGGTTGAACACCCGGACAGATACGTATATACGAATATATATCTATATATATATAGAGAGAGAGAGTTTTCAGTTTGGAGGAATGAATCTATCAGGAGACTGTACTACTGCGGTTGAAGAGAGAGAGAGAGAGAGAGAGGAATGCGCGCGTAAGAAACTCCGCGTGGACTTGTAGACTGGTTATGTTGAAGGCTATTGGCACGTGTGACGGTTATGCTAATACGTGCTATGACTGAGTTTGGGCATTGGAATGTTCTGGGTCGGTTGTTTGTTCCTTTTTCTTATTTATTTTTTGTGATTAGGCCGGGCAACGGGCGGGTATGATCCGGAGATCCTTTTCAATACCCTCCCCGCCAATATATACATTACTCCTGAACCCGAGAACAAGTATTCCATAGGGCTGAGCAAGTAACCAAATTACCTTCGAAATCGCACCAAAAATCGCAAAAGCCGCACCAATTAAAATCGCACTAACGGTTCCGGCGTATGTTGCGGTTTTAGGTGGGTTAAAAATCAAATTTACGATTCGATTTTGGTTACTGGTCAAAACCGCACGCATAAAACCGAAACCGCACCATGTGTGTATGTATGGTACATGTATGCAGGGCAAATATATATATATATATATATATAATGCATATTGTATGTAGTATATTTTATATCATTGTATGTAATGTAATGAATGCAGAATGCCTAACTTCACTATATATATATAATGCATATATATATGTATATATATATATAATGCATATTGTTATGAAGTACATTTGTCCATGTGAACATTGTTTTAGTTCATTTCTTCTTCTGACTGAATTGGGTGGTGAGTTATACATTTAGAATTGATTTGTCCATTTGTCCAAGCCCATATTAAGGAAATGGTTGATTTAATTTCAAATAAGGAATACTAGAAAGACTTTAAAAGATTGAGGAATTTGTTTATCATTTTTAATTTAAATTGTATAAAAATTTGTTGCCTCAATTGGTTTTGTAACCGAAACCGCACCAAATAAAACCGCACCACACATTTTAAAACCGCACCATGCGGTTCCATGTGCGGTTTTGGATTTGTGAAACCGCACCTAAGCGGTTTCGGGTGTGGTTTGAGCTTCAAACCGCACCAAACCGCACCATGCTCACCCCTAGTATCTCATGTCCGTCCTGCCCCGTTTACCTGAATTCTTCTCTTTTTTCAGGTTAATTATTTTAATTTTTTAATAATATTTTTGTATAATTATTTTTAATTCAAAATCAAATAATATACTTTTTCTGTTCCAGAATAAAAGTTTTAGTTGACTTTTTACGCCTATTAAAAAAGAGAATAAAATGATAAAATTGTTCATATTTAAATTTTCATTTAATCGTACAGTTTTTTGCATATGACTATTAATTTTCTATAAATATGTATAGAGAATAGAAATATAACAATTAATATTAAAGGTATAATAGATAAATTATTATAAAAATAAATTATTTAAGATAAATAAAAATTTAAGTTGAGACTGTTTAAAATAGAGAGAGTAATATATATCACCATCACTAACAACACCTTGTTATAAAACTCATCAAACCACATCATCATATACATTCAAGATATGAACCAGAAAGAGACATAAAATTGATGTTCATTACATTACTAACTAAACTGCCTTGTTCCTCTATTTATACAACAAACTTATATTGGAAAGTACAACTCTATCCTCACTATATACTAAAGTACTGCGATATAACCCTGTGATGTTATAGATGTGGTGTATTGTTTTCTTCAAGTTACTAGACTGCTGCTCATTCCCAACTAAACAACTATTAACTGTAAAACTTGATATATATATATATATATATATATATAATACTTGTATTACAGATGTTATGAATTTCTAATTAAATAATTTAAATAATTACATGATTATATATATACAAAAGGCTATTTTTAAAAATAATTATATATATATTATCGGGTTGGGGTTGGAATTGGGGTCGAGGTCGAGGTCAAGGTCGGAAGTATGGGCAGAAGAGTATATTCGATACATAATCTTAACTCTATAAGATTTATAAATTCGAATTCCATTAAGGTCGGAATTGAACTGATTCCATAAATATCGAGGTTGGGATTGGGGTCAGGGTCGAGGTCGGGGTCGAGGTCGGGGTCGGGAGCATGGACGGAAGAGTATATTCGATACCCGACCTTAATTCTATAAAATTTATAAATTCGGATTCTATTAAAGTTGGAATCGAACGGATCCATCCATATCGGAAAAATTATCAAGTCTATGGCACATAAAATAACTTCTTTTTCTTTTATTATTGAACTTTGAAGTTACATTAAGAACAAATTGAGCTGGATTTATTGGATAATTTTGATTGGAAGCTGGAAAAGGCTGTTACTCCACTTATTAATGGGACTTATTACTAAATGAAAGATGATAAATGTGTAGGGGTAAGTTTAAATATATGGTAACTGACCTATTAATGCCATTCTATGAAGAAAGAGGTGAATTAAATAATTAGTCCATCAGTATTAAATTATAAAATTATTATTAATTTTTTAAAGTTAATTTAAAAAAATAAACTTAAAATTAAAATAATTTATTAAAAATTATAAATAATGAATCTTACAATAAGTAATACTATTTAAAATAATTTATAATATTCATCATTTTATTAACTAAAGTTACAGAAATTCATGTTAATTTTGAATTTAAAAATATCTTAAGTTAATTTTAAAAAGTTAATAATGATTTTATTTTTTAGAACAGAAAAAATATGAAGTAAATTTATTACTCCTCTAAAAATTTAATAATACTATGATGACAAAAATATAAATACAGAACGTGGTTGGTCAATAATATTTTGGTGATTAAAAAATAGTTACAAAAATGAGATACAAAATCATTGAACCTACTCATATTTATAATAAGATATTAACTAATTATTGTTAAACACATCATTTTGTATTTAATTTTTTATAATCATATTTTTTTTACCATTAGTATTACTCGACTTAAAATTGGTTGGCTACAAATATTGTGTTCAAAGTATTGCTACACAACCTACATATAAAATAAGTCTTACAAAACAATATGTCAAATTGAATTAGTTGATGATTTATTATAACTATAATCGCACACGTTATTTTGTATATAATTTTAATATTCATTTTTTAATGATCAGGGCACTATTCATTGGGCAAACCTAAAAGTAATAAACCATCAACTAAATATATTAATATACATCATTTTATATCCATTTTTTATGTATCCATATTTCATTATTTTGTTATTATTCCTAACAATTTTACTTGACATTCCAAAAAATAAATACTCCGTCAATTCCAAATCTCGTGCTACATTTGGTTAGATTGTATTTGATGTGTTTGAAAATTCAAACGCATTTTAAAATTTTATTTAGGGTAAAATTCAGATGACCACCTCTGGTTTCCGACATTTCCCACATAACCACTTGTATTACGTAAACCTACATTTAAACACTCTTGATTTTGAGTTGAAGTGAAAAACTGACAGTTGCCATCCAATTTAACTGTGCGTGAAGTGTACTCGCCAAAAGAGCGTGAGGTATGAGTGTAACGACCAAATGAGCCAGAGAAAAGTCAATAATGCCCTCATCTTCAACCATGGTTATTAAAGACCCAATAGTATTTGGCACATGCAGTGTAAAATACAACCACCTCCACCTAATCTCTCCCTCCCCCTCTCTCTCTCTCCTCTATGATTCTTGTGAAATTTCTTAAATTAATTCACACAAACATAATCTCTTTTGCCGCCATTGAACCTATGCACTAACATATATTGGTTCTCTTTTCAATTTTATCCATCTAAAATAAGAACTATATCCTTATATATATATATATATATATCCACATTATGATTACGTATATTATTTTACTTTTGAGATCCTAAAGCATGAAACTGTTATGCATGCCTGCCTAACAGGAGGAAGAGAAGAGAAGAAAAGAATGGTTTTAATATGAATTTGCTTCATGTCAGAAGGAAGAACAAAGCAATTTCAATCTCCCTTCGAGCATTAGGCATTACATTTGTTCTTTGTACAGGAAACTAATTACACCATTTTACTTTGAACATGAAAAGAAAAAAATTAAATTTGAACCAGAGTGGAAGAAACACGATCCCTTCTTGTTTCCAGAAAAAACACCTTTGCGCGGTCCCTTTCTGATATGTCACCGAGTTTTCAGTAAACAAATAACACACAAGCTGACTAATCTCATTAACATCTTTTGTTTCGAGTCATTATTGATAGGAATTCTGTGTTAGAGAGAGAATTTTGTAAGAAATTCATAAAAACAGAGCCTTTTTTATTGAATGGCTTTTTTGGGTACTGGGTTTTGTTCAAAATTTTATCTTTCATGATTTTCCTTGCATTTCATTTCATGCATATTTGAAGATCTGTGTTGGGATCAAGAATCAGCTTGTAATGGCCTTGTTGAAGGTCTCAATAGTTCCATGCATGGTGTGAGTTTCATTCGGCTGATAAAGGAAGGTTCTTCCAAATGAGTCTCCACTGAACATTTCGGAATCCGATGATCATTTTTCTGTAGGTTGGTTTTTGATATTTAATTGTCTTGAATTCTTTGATTCTTTATTGTGTGTAGTTTCTGCTGATTCTGTTATATTCTTTATTGCACATATCATCATACCTTCATATAGGAACACAAAGATTTTCACTTGATTTTATTCATTGTTTTGGCATCGGATTCCTAATCTATTTGTTGGTTTTTGGGTTTGTTAAACTTTCACACACTCACATAGTCTGTTTCTCTTATACATTTACATGCAATTTCATATCAGCTATAGAATGCATACAGAGTGATTACACATTGCAATTTGCATAGTTCAATTAAATTTTTTGACCAAAGAGAGATAGAGAAACATAGAGAACAAAAGTGGGTGAATTGGGGAGTGCAACAGATTAGAAAAAAAGAATTGGAAGGGTTTAAAGAATGTTGGCTGGGTGTTCTTCTACATTGTTGTCTCTAAGGCATAGATTAAGAAGTGAAATATCTGCACAATTTCAAGCTTGTCATTTCCCTTCAATGAGCACACAGAGATTAGATTTGCCATGTAGTTTTTCCCGAAAAGATGCCTCGCGGTCACAACCCATTAGGCCTGTTGGCCTTTCAGTTGAGAAGCCAATTGAAGCCAGGACAAGCGACTGTTCTCTCAAGAAGAGCATTAGTCTCCCACCCTTGGCAACAACTGGTCAAGGTACATTTCTTGAGGGTAGGAGAGATAAAAAGGATGAATTTTAGGGGGGAAACAAGAATAAGTTGAAGAGGTTTGCAGATGAGGGCTCCTTTGATGATGAATCTTGCATGAGCAGAGCTAAAAGAAAAAGGGGTAACAGTAAATCTGATGATTTTTCAGGTGTATAAAGGGGCAAAAAAGTCATTATCCATTCCCATTAACGACGTCTAGACGGAAAACTGTTTTTCACTTCAACTCAAAATCACGAGTGTTTAAATGTAAGTTTACGTAATACAGGTGGTTATGTGAGAAATGTCAGATACTAGAGGTGGTTATCTGAATTTTACCCTTTTATTTATACAAAAGTATTTTATTTAAAGGAAATGATTCATAGCAAATACTTATTATAGATTAAAAATAGATAAATACTATCATTAGCGTTTAATACAAGAACTAACGACGGAGATTAAAATTGAAAAATTCAAGTCTACTACTATTAATAGCGGACGACGCGGACAACGGTACCATTATTAGCTGCACCCGCTATTATTAGTAGCGCACGACACCCGTCATCCGCTATTATTAGTAGCGCACGACACCCATCATCCGCTACTATTAGTAACGTACGTAACATGTCGTCCGCTGCTACTAGTAAATTCTTGTATTGAATGATAGAGATAGTGTTTACTCATTTTTGATTCATAACAAATACGTGTTATAAATTATTATATTTTATTTAATTGATAAATATAATATTATTTAAAACTCAAATATATTGAACGTTGATGCTACAAACACTAATAACGAAACAATATCTAAATAAGTAGGACTTCTTATGAGGCTTGTATTCTTAATGACCATATTCACATGCATACTCTATTAGCTAGTTCCACATAAAGAGATATATTTTGGTTTTATAAAATTAATTTATAAAATTTTAAAATTTAAATTGATATCAGTTATTTGCTTTAATTAATACAATTATAATTACTACATATTATTAAAGAAAAAAAATATCAATTGCAAAAGCTTTTGTTTAAACTTACACTGAATCACATTAATTTTTAATTTTATAAGACGATAAATTTAATATCAACATTAATACAAATTCAAATGAAGACAAATAGCAAGCTGTAAATGAACGACCGGGTTGTGGAGTCATAACTCATAAGTCCAATTTGTTTACTTGATTAATAGGCCTAGTAATGATTGTTGGGAGTGTTATATACGAGTCAAGCTAAACTGAATTGATTTTAACTTGTCAAATTTAAATTCGTTTAAAAGTCGAACGAATCAAATTGAGTTTTAAATTAATTGAAAATATAGTTTAGATGAAATTTGAGTTAGCCGAGTTTAAATGATTAAATTTAATTTTTTTTGAGTATAAAAAAATAATAATTAATTAATTAAATACTAAATGAGTCAACTCGAGTAAGAAACCTTACTCTTAGAGTTCTGTTTAACTAATAAATAAACAAAAGAGATTATTCAAATTGGACTTATTAATTGGATTCGAGCCAAATTTAGGTGGGTCGAGGCGGACTAGGCTCGCGGGATCGGAGGGATTAAAGATTACTCAGGCGTGAATATTCAAAATGAACATGGTCGGCCCATTTTTGAAGTGAGGGAGAACCAGCACGCCTCAAAGAAGCAACCCTGGGCCCTGGCGAGGCTTCGCCTATCATTCCCATGGGCATCTTGGTCTATTTGCCCACCTCCCTCTCTCCCAGACCTTACCACCCTGGGTCTGGAGTCCATGACACATCAGGGTATCAAACTGGGTACCATTACTTCTCATCTGAACACCTTACTTAAACAATTACTCCATTTCTTCGAAGACTTGATAACTTCAGCGTTATGGGATTTGGCGGGTATTGCTCTATCTGCTCGACAAAATGCCGAAGAGATTGATGGGATTTTGGGGTTGGGAGAGAAGGAAAAGAGTGTGAGTGTTGATAAGGCTTTGTGTTATAGGGAAGCTATTGCCGTGTTAAGATTGGCCAAAGAGGTGATAAAGGTTGAGCAAGGGCGGAGGAAGCATGCTGTTAAGCATTTGAATCAAACCGGTGGGTTTTCGAGGTCTTTGGCGAATTCAGCAACCGACTGTCCTTGTCTTTTGTTGGAATCGTTGTCTGCTGCTTCTGAAAGTGATTACTTTCAGGTTCTCAAATTCGTTTTACAATTAATACACGACAAAATTACAATGTTGGAGTAAGATGATGCATCACCTTGTGAATTAGCTCTTCTCGGCATACAATTTTCCTTAAAACATATTTTTATATTATGTATTTTAATTTGTGACAGCTTAATTATCTTGCTGATTGTAGCCTTAAGATCTTCGATGATCCTTCAGCTGTTGCATTGATAGAGGTACGTTTCGCAATTTCTTCTCTCTCAATGTGTTTATGTTGTTCGTTACCTCAAATTGAGTATGCAAATCTTAAAAGCTTGACCTTCTGTTAACAATTCTGCCTAGGCTGGCTTGATTTATGCTCAACGAGATCCACCATTCATTCTTCCTATATCTCGAGGCATTCAAAGATGTCTTGTGAGCTGGTAAGATATTTTCAATATCTGAAAACCACCACTTCTGAAGAAGCAAAAAAGAAAAAGAAATATAGTTTCTAATATATTTTATTTATGTGCAACAGGCTTGTCTAGGAACGGATGCAAATGAGCTTTCGGAGTTCACTCTGCTACCTGTTGCAGTGCATTATGGGAGGCCAAATAGTGGTCAAAGAACGTGCATTATCGATTTAAGTAAGCAATCTCATCTTTTCCCATTTTTAAGTAAGCAATCTCATCTTTTCCCATTTTTAAGTAAGCAACCTGATCTTTTCCCACTTTTGATTTATTTATGCTCTATGGTTTATAAATGTGAAAACAGGATGCATAGTCTAATGACTCTAATGACACTACTTTGAAATGTTTTACTGTTTTGTTTTGGTTCAGACTTGGCAAGGTCCCTATTTATTAAGGTATATTCATTTTTAGAAACTGCTTTAATTCTCTTCCAGTGTTGCTGGCTAATCAGTGGCGAAGCTAGGTGTAGGATTGTGGGGTCAATTGACCCCACTAGAAAAAAAATTTGTTTTATAATGTAAGGTAAATTTTAAAAAATTTAAGTATTATATATAAATTGACCCCACTAAAAATTTATAAATTTTTTACTATACGGGGTCAAATTGAAAATTTAAAACTTTGTCAATCAAATTTTAACCACATATGACTCATATCCTCTCAGTATATGTATATCTCTCTATAATATTTTAAACTAAATAATAATATAATTTATATTATTTTTAAAAATAATTAATGAATTAATTACTTATGAAGAATTGTGATTAAAAAAGTCTATTATGAGTCAATATAGTGTATATATATACCATATATTATTACTTATTATATTGTCATTGTAATATAGTGTGTATATATATATATGTGTGTGTGTGTGTGAGAGAGAGACCCGAAAGTACAAAAGTATTAAAAAAAATTGGCTCGGAGGCGCTGCCCCCGAACCCTCGCCAAATTATTTATAACTTAGTAACAATTTTGACTCCACTGACCACATTTTCTGGCTTCGCCACTGGCTGGCTTCTCTGTCAGCATGAAACAGTAAGCAGTTTGTTGAACATTTTCCGTAGCAATCAAATGTGTGCATTAGCTCCACAATTTGTTAGTTAGGAGTTGGGAAGTAATATGCATTTCCTGTAATTTCGAAGGTTTTGACTCTGGTTATTGACCAATTTACACATTCTACAAGGTGAATTTGTTGCATTTCTGTCACTTGCGAATTGGGAATTAGTAGTGTGATAATGTATGATGTTTTTCCTATTTCTGCTTGCTTACATTGCAGTCGCATGCCTGAGATTTTCCCATGCCTGCTGTTTGTTACTATAACTTTTAAGGAGTGTTTGTTACAAGTCATGTAAGATATCCAACGAAATTTAGATTATTGGATATTTGATTACTGGTAATAGAAGTTAGTCATATCTTATTATTTTCCTTTGGTAGAAGTTATTTGATTACTGGTAATATTTGTTGCGAGTGTTTTGGTACGAATTCAAAATTATTAAGTATATATTTTTTTAAATTCACCTTTTACTAAAATGTCCCATATACTAATTTATGTCAAATAATTCACCATTGAATTTTTTTTAAATAAAATTAAACACCCAAAATACTATCTAACTAGTTAATTCAATGGGTTAACTGTGTATCCGACCTCAAAGTATGTACCTTTTTAGACTTCGTATCCTGAAGTATAAAAGCTCCCATTCCGGTACTCAATGTAATGTTAAGTAAGCACGATGGACATTCTTTAGAATTTTGGCCAATTTTTTTGCGGGAGTATTGACACGTGTCCCAACTTATGTTTAAATACTCTTTGACTTTATAATGGCCGTAATTGACTTATTAATTAGTACAAATACGCAGCAATTACAAAATCAATACAAAGAGGGTTTTAATATAGAATACGTTCACCTACTAATAATTTCAAATAATTAATCCTACTAATAACTAATCCAAAAACATAACTAAATTTAAATAATTAATCCCAAATAAATAATTAACTAAAAAAATTAACCCTAATAAACAATTAACTCAACTAATTAAGCAAACTAATTAATTAAAAATCAACAATATAAACAAACAAACAAAAAAGCATAAGAAGAGTAATTAAACAATGTATTATGGGTGTATAAATACAAACATTATTAATTCCTAACTAACCAAATAAAATACCTAATCAAACTATTTAATTCAAATCAAATAATTAACCAACTAATTACCCAAAAATAAAATACTTAACCAAAGTAATTAACTTAAATACGATAATTTACCTAAATGATTAAACACAAGAAGAGTAATTAACCAATATCATTACATGAATATGATCAGAACACTGTGGAGCAGACTATATAAATACATACATGAATATTTTCGGAATAATTTAATTGAAATATACCACAAGCAATTAACCAAAACCAATACATGATTAAGATGATCATCCCTATTGCCATCGTCTTCCCCTTTCCTCGTTGCCTTTCTCGTTGCCGTCCCATCCCAACTACCTTCCCCGTTAATCTTAAATCTTGAAACAATCTTCAATTCCAACACTAATGCGAATAGAAGAGCAAAAAAGGAAGAAAAATTGAAACTAACAACAACCAAATCGAAAATCAACAGCACTCAACATCGATTGTAATAGATGAAAATCAAACGCTAATACCAAATCTACTCGCTAAATATCATATCTACTCATCGACCGAGAAAATAGTACAAGTACCCATCTCCGTCACCCTCCCCTTTCCCGTCGCCTTCCCCATCCCATTCCTGTTGCCGTCTCCTTCCCCATCCCTAAAATTCGTCAACGACGTAATGGAAGCTACAGATTGCCTCATTTTTACATACATGAAAAAGAGTAAAGGAGTTGATTTACATACATAGCACACAACCACTATTGAAGGCTATGTAGGGGGATAGGGAGTTGATTTTGAGAAGGATGTGGTTGATTTAGGGGATTGGGTGATGTAATATGAAGATGGGTCTTGAGTTGATTTTGAGAAGGATGTGGTTGATTTGGGGGATTTGTTTAGGTCTTCTTCGTCTCTTTTTCTTCTGGGTTTGGGTTCTAAAGAGAGAAACAATCTTAATGTTTTTGTTTGTTGTTTTTTGTTCTTTATTTAATCTTTTTGATGAGTTTGATATTTTTAATTTTGGATTAGTTTGAGTTTGAGCTTGTAAATATAAATATATTAGTTAATCTAATTAACCTGGTTTTTAATGGTTTTTATATAGTCAAATGTATAAATGTATGATCAAACCGTGCTTATACTCCCTCTACCGAAACATGTGGCAATTTCGGCCACTTTTCTTGCTAGAAAGAGCACAAGGGTCAATTTTGGGAGGATCGAGTTACTTTGGGTACCGGGATGAGAGTTTTTATACTTCGGGGTGCGAAATGTAAAAAAGTGTATACTTCAAGATCAGATATACAATTAACCCTAATTCAATTGTATTTAATAAATACATTTAAAGTTTTATTACTTTTGTAAAATAATAATTTATAATATATTCAATTTACCTAAATAAAATTAATTATTTAAGTCAATTTAGCACAGTAGTAAATTAAACTTATAATAATAATAACAAAATAAGATGAATAAGGACAAATTTGAATATTTATGTCCAAATTATTAAAATAAATAAGAGTGTGTTTGATATATGGGTATTTGCTTGGTAAACTTTTTATAGTTATGTGTAAAGAAGGAAATTTTTGTCTAATTTATTAAAATATGATGGGTATTTTTGTCTAGATAAAGATCTAAGATTACCACCTATTTTTTGGTCATCCGGATACTCATTTCAGGTGAGATTCTTGACATTTTACCGGGTATGTGATTACCGAGAGTATAAGATTACCAATGTAATAAACGCTATTTATTAGGATGACCGACTCACAGTACCGGGTATCTAAGGACTAAGATGACAATCTCAGATGTCCTGTAACAAACGCCCCTTATAGTAGTTCTAAAATTCTTCTCGTCAAGTTTCATTGAACTGTTGTGGAACAGAATTTGCAATGCTAACCTTCGAGAGATTGATACTGTAAGATAGTCTTGTCTCCATGCTTTATTATTTTCTTGTATGATCACGACCATACGGATCTTCACCTCTTTTTACTTTTCTTTTCTTAAGTACTTGTGATCGAAATCAGGACACCTGTGCCAAAAAGGATAAAGAAATGAATAATGAAAAATATGCTTTTTGACTAATAAAGCTGTTAATCTAGTCCTCAATGTTGCATTGTAATTCTTCAGGCAAATCGAGGGGTGAGAAGTGTATGATGCGTTTGACTAGTAAAGCTGTTAAATCTTTAGCCCAGTTGAGGGATAAACTTTGACTAATATGAATTCACGTCTTTAATTGCAGTTTTTCTGGATACTCTCAGCTTCAATTCACTCACTTCCACAGCAATAAAATCCAGCAGAGATGCAACATCTATATTTTTTTTTTGGTGAAGCAAGCCTTAAGATCAGAAGATTATGAAGACACCATACTGGAATGTGCTATAACTTAGATTCCATTAGTCATTTCCAGAGTACATTAGTTTAGAGATGAGCACTTACAAGATCTCCGTCATGGATTTTTGGAGAATTATGCCCCAACAGTTTTGCAAGATTACTTTTCACTTGAAGATGTTGTAATAGTTAAATGAGGTTATATTTAAACCTTGAAGGGAGTATAGCTTATACAACTGTTGGGAATTGCCGAAGAAATCAAAAAAATTCTTATGTATAAGTTCAAGTGGTTTGTGCTTCGTTATATGCCTGTATCATGTTTGTTTCTTATTAGTATTCGCCAAGTGTTCTTATATTTGGAAACTCAGAAAGTAATATATACTTGTTTGTGGTTAGACTCTTTTTTCTCCTTTGATAAAACTTCAATAAACAAGTTTCCCTAGCTAGTTGTTTTTATAAGCTTCAAGTAACAAAAATATTCTAGGATAGGAGCAGCAAATTTTAAATAATTTCATTTTGCTAGAGCATTTTTGGAGTTCAGTTGTAACGTCACTCGATTATTATCAAAATGTTGCTATCTTTTTTTATATGTGATGATCTCACAAGAGTGCGTCTTCTACTTAATAATAGGTCACGAACTAGATTAGAATCATTCATAACTCTGATCATTTTCAATAAGTCCATAAAAATTGTCCCATTTTATTCACTGGGTCTAGGTAGAGACGGCAAATATTACGTAACAACACACAAATATTCATTCCAAGTTCGGAGTACTTTTTTTAATAAAACATAAACGAAGTTGGCTTATAATTATAAGTATTAAAAAGTTTCGCTTTATGTCTTCATCTTAGATTCTGATGATGGTCAATTATGTGCAAATATGATCCACGATACAACTGTAAGGACCCCATGAAATCCTAATCCTAATCCTTTTAATCACTACAACATGTTACTTGTACCTAATCACATCTTCCATTAGGAAAACCTCCCAAAAATAAAATAAAATAAAAATCCCACTTAAACCGGTGCTCTACATTTTTGGAATGTTGATCGGTGGGTGAACTACTTTGGTCTAGAGTACAATTTTAATTTGACGTATGCATTATCAAATTATAATAATGTATTTATTATTAAATCTTTCGAAATATTAAGAATATTTTCTAATAAATTTATTAGAGCTTGATATTTTCCGAGATTATCGATGTAATAATTTCCATACGCGTCAAGCGGGACCTTCTAATGATTGCTTTACAACACTATAAACAAGCCTATAACTTTTTGTACGATTTGCACAAATGATTTTTAATTAAATTTTAGCTTAAGAAATATAATCCATAATTTCTTGTGGATTGATAATCAAATCTTCTGCATTTATATAATAAATACTTGAAACCTGTTGATAGAGATGTGTTTCATTCCCTCAATTTAACTTTAGCATCACACACAATCTTCCAAGAAAATTAGAAAGGAAAAAGAAAAAGAAAAAGAAAAAGAAAAAGAACATGGGTTTGTAGATCATTATAATTAGGGCAATAATGGCCTCTTACTTGGACGAAAGGTGATAGCGCTAAGACAGTTATATTATTTATTGTTTAAGGTCTTATTGTATACTATTTACATCTATAGGATAACTTTGGCCTGATTGCCACAATTAGTGGGCTACTTGATTGACTAACATCCTAAACAACTTAATTATAGATATTTATTATTAATAGTTTTATCATGATACCAATTATATCATTTCTATTTATGACAATTTTATAATCATTTTATTAACTAAAATTATCTGGCTAGTTGCAGTCATTTTTTTTTTCCATATACTTCATACATCCATAGAATATGAAAGCTATTTCAAGGTTTGTTTTAATAATCTTGGCCTTGAGGTGCCTCCATTGTTTCTCCCTCGCCTTTAATTTCTTTTTTCTTTCCGTTTGCAGCTCTTTGTAAGGTAACATCAACTAAAATCTGTTTGCTTGCTTCATGTTTCCTAGCTCGTTCCTTATTTAATGAACCAATCAGGCCCCCCCTTCTGTTGGATTTTACTCATTTCAAGAAAAAAACCGAATCATCTTCTTTATTGATCAAACCCATTTCACAAGTATTTTCTTTTCTCAGTTAATTTTCACCATTTTCCCTACTCAAATTCTATACTTAATTCATAGCATTTCCTCTTCCTTCCTTTCTGCAGCTAATAATAGTACAAATCAATAAATTCAGCAAAAAAAAGAAAAGAAAAGGAAACAATCTAGTGAGACAAATACCAAACTCAAGTGCTTGATTCTTGTTTATGTAAGGATTATCTGATTAAGTGATTATTGATGCTGTGGTATATATGACCTTTTTTTTTTCTATCCCTTTTCTTTACTTGTTTAATTTTCCATTTTTTTATATGTAGATTTTCTGATCAAAACCAACACATTGCAGAAAGAGGGAGGGAGAGAACCCACTTTGAGAGAGAGAGAGAGAGAAAAGAGGGAAAATGGACGGTCCAACGGGGAGGAAATCGCTATGGAAGAATCTGAGACAACGGCTAAGATTGAAGGGAATGGGCATCTGTGGGTCTTCTTGGAGTCTTCAAGCTTCAGAAATGCCCGGTATAGTAGATGAAGAACCACAAGAAACCCATGATTTCTACGACGATGATGAATGGATTATGGGTGCCATTCCGGCGGCGGAGCAACCGTGCGGGGATTCGGCGCGACGGAGTATGAACCTGGCAACGGCTTTAGCGGTGGATCGGCGGCGGAACGAGGAGGCGTCGGAAGAAATGCAGTTGAAATCGTTGATGAGGTTGTTTGAAGAAACGGACGGCGAGGATGTGGAGGAAAATGACGGAGGAGGGGAGCTAGGTGGGTTCTGCTGCGTGTGCATGGAGAGAAGTAAAGGCGCAGCATTTATCCCCTGCGGACATACGTACTGCAGGGTGTGTTCGCGGGAGGTTTGGTTGAATCGAGGGTCTTGTCCTCTATGCAATAAGCCAATTACGGAAATTCTTGATATTTTCTAGAGAATCATAAATAGTTTTTATTTGTTGTGGAAAAAACAAAATTCTCTTTCCCCAAAGAATGTATCGTCAATGTATAAAAAAGTAGAAGATGTTATAACTTGATGTTTATGGAGTATTTGATTTGACAGTAATATTCTTTTCAAATAGTTAACAGCACTAAAAAAACCTAGAAATTTATATCATTTGAGATTTTTTGGTGTAATTGTTGTCGATCTAAGATTTATAATATATGCTGCATTATATTTATATCTTTGTGTAATTTGTTAAATTTAACCATGAAATTTATGCCCGTCTTAAAATTTGCATTATATGTTTGTGTAATTTGTTAAATTTAAACATGAAATTTATGTCTAAGAACTCCGTCACCCGTCTTAAAATTTGTGTCACACATTTTTTTTACAACATTACTCACAATTTGACACGATGCAATCTATAAAGTAAATTTTTTATTATCAGAAAGAAAAAAAAAAGTACAATTTTTTTAAGGAAAAAACATCTCAAAAACAAAATATGAGGCCCAAAACCGATATCCTGATCCCCACCACCAGACCAAAAAGCCTTGTCTATATATCTGCACAACAGAAACCTTACAAACCCAACAGCCGAACCCAAACTCAACAGCCGCTAATAACCAAGATGCCCGTGGCTTTATCCTGCAACGAATTACTGAAGGCCCATGAGAATAAACACTTTCAAGGTTCTTCTTCACGTATTTGAGACATCAGACATCCTGACAATATATTGTTTCAATTTATTATTAATTAGCCTTAGTGGCGTGCGTAAGAATATAATAGAAATTTATTCAATTTGAGGATAGAATAAAAAATTAAAAAATTAAAAGTATAAAATTGTAATAAAGCCAAACTTGTAGGGATAGGGAGAGAAAATTTGTGACACGACTTTAAGATGACGGTTATTTTCATTAATCTCCCTTTATAATAAGAGATATAGTTGAAAACAAAATATACAAAATTATAAAACATATATAAATATATTATCTGCACATTTTAAGATATGTGCTAAAAAAACAAGACCAAAGAGGGTTTATAACCTCAGTAAATATAATTTTTTTTCTTAGTACTAACATTGCCACCACAAGAGCTACAATGTTTAATTCAATAAGCTGAAAAAAAAGAAAAAGAAAAAGAAGAAACCACGAAGAAATTGCTTATATTATATGAACCAATAAAAACAGGCTGGTGCTAAAATTATTGACTTATAATGACATTAGATTTTATATTTTTAGTTTCTGCCTGTGTGACTATATCATTATCAGGACGCGCATGTTAGTCAATATTCCAACTACCTTTATTATATTTTCATGATATTTTAATATCACTTACTCAACAAACTGATATGACCATATATCGTTATCAGGACACGTATGTTAGTCAATATTCCAACCACCTTTATTATATTTTCATGATATTTTAATATCAATTGCTTAAAAAAATTAATATTTTTACGAGTAAAATATTAATTTTAAAAAAATTTCTTACATGAGAGTCAAGCTTACTTGTGTTTCATGAAAAGAGGATTTTGTGAAGCAAATATTTTATTTGTAAAAAATTCAAATCCCAAAGAGAGGAAAATAATACTACTGCTCTCTCCGTTTTAAAATTAGAGATATATTTTAATTTTATGAAATTAATTTGTAAAATCTTAAAACTCAAAATTGATATAATTTCGCTGAAATTTTAAAAATAACAAAGATAATAATTAGCAGTATTTTATAGTTAGTTTACAAATGTTATATTTGTTTGTATTAAAACAAAATAACTTCGTATTAATTTTTAATTTTAAAATTTCATAAATTAATTTTAAAAAATCAAAACATATCTTTAATTTTAAAATAGACAGAGCAAGAGTAGCTGCGGCACAACTGCTTAAGTGGTTGTAATAAAAGAAAACAGACCTCATTATTATTAATATAATAATTTATGTAGCCATCATCATCTTGGTCCCAAATTATCCCATATTCAAAGTCTATAATCAATTTCTCTTACCCTTCCTTCCTTCCATGAGTCCTGGTGGACCAAATTATTATGATAGATATGGATGGACATGCTAAATCGTAGACTGGTGGTACCCATGACTCATGAGGCGTAATAGACGGTGGTCTCGTTTTTTGAAAATGTTTAGTTTCAAAATTTGGTAACCACTTAAAATGAGAGCATTCCGTATTCAACCGATTAAATACAACACAAATGCAAATACGGCGCCATGTTTTGAACATGTTAAATTAAATATAAATTATTCTTACGCAATCATATTTTTATTTATTTTCTCAAAAATCAAGATCCTGCCTAATCTTGTGTCACATTCAATCCATGACAACACCATAAATTTCAAATATATATACAATTTTGTCACACACATATCTCATAATTACAATTACAATAAATTATCAGTTAAGATAATTTCTTAAGTGAGTCCCAAATTAGATTAAATTATGGTTCAGAAACCGCTTCAAGTATTTAAATATTATTATAAAGACTAAAATATATACATATATGTCGACACATGCCGAGAAAAGCAACAAACAAAAATGTGGATTATTCTTTTCGCACGGGGAGTGGAGATAATTATGATAGGACTTGGTCAGATAATGAAATGCGTGGCTCATTTTCATGTTCGACTTTTATTTTAGTCAATATAGTCTGTATCTTATAAAAACAAAACATGAAGCAATGTACTCGAACAAATAATTGTCATTTCAACAATCTCTTTTAGATCCAGTGTCTGACCGTGTTTTTGTTATGGTATTATTATCAAATTGTGTACTACCTCAAAAACTCATGATTTACCACATTTAGCACGAGAGGGAAAAAAAACTCATGATTTACCTACCGACCACATTTGAATAATTGTAGGATGGGATAGGTTGACATATTTGTTTAGAGGAACCCGAAAACCTAATAGCACGGCTGCAAACGCAATGTTATTGGGCCACTGATGATGGAAGATTAGACGACCAATCAAACTCAAATACTAACATTAACATACAAAGGGAAAACATATTTGGAATTTTGGTTTTAAGTAATTTCAAACCTTGGCTCCAATCCCGTGACACGTGATTGTTCTCATTTCTATTCTAAAAGAAGATTGATTTCTTTCTGGTCAAGTTTAAAATAAAAGTAAATGATCTCCTTAATTCTGTTCTAAAATAAGAGCGGTCAAAATTTAGTCGGTATGCTTTGGAGTCAAAGTTACTCATTTTCACTAATCTCTCGACTCATCTTAAATAACAACAACAACGTTGATATTAAATAGGGTTTATCCATTTGGAATATCATAACTTTTTTAGGAGGGGGATTTCAATTTAGGTAGGAGAGAAATAAGACTAATATTTTGGTCCAAATTAAACACCACCCACCCATGCTAAGTGTTTAGGGATTCAAAAAAATTACCAAACTTATTTGGACTGACCGCTGAGCATATGGGTAGCATGTGATTAAATGGAATGGAATTCAAGCGCATATATAGAACTTACCGACATGGTAATTCTTCATATTCAATTCATACAAAGAATCAATTCCACTTTATCCATTACCCTGCAATTTTCATGCAAAGGTTGGTTAGCTTTTATTTAGATATCCAATTCAATCCAATCCAATATACTAGTAATAATTATTATTTAAAATAAACGGAAAGAGTTGGATCTTGGAGGACCCTAACTAACATAAATCACGTGGAATATAAAATTAAAAAATTAAAATAAAATAAAAACTTACCAGTCAAGTTGATCACTAAAACGTCTTCCACTATTTGATTAAGAACAGTGCATGTGAGAGTCAATTACGGGACCGGACCGGACCATTCTTCTTTATTTTCTAGCTACTTTCAAGTCCTTAAAAGAGGCCATGTCCATCTATTTGTTTTTAATTCATGGGGACCGGACACTCTTCTACACCAATCATACAGCTATCCTCCAATCAGGACTTTGTAATCTCACATGAAAATTATTTTTTAATTTAAGATGCTACACTGTTCTAAATATATAGTAAATATATAGGGGTGGGTTTCCTAGAACCAGAGGATCAACACGTCAAAACATAATAATAAAATAAAATTAATTAATTAAAAATTGGTGGATAATCGAGTAAACGGCCTAAATTTGTTCGTGATAAAGTAAATTTTGGTCCCATATCCTGAGCTTTCATACTTGATAATTTCACCATTTTGTCTTTATATAAAGAATAATAATTTCTTTTGCTATATTCATATATCTCAGCAAAATTTATTGAGCCCTTCTATGTAGTCCGGGATCTGGGAACCGGATTAGGGATCGGGTCTACATTTTTTTTATTTTTTTTTACTTTCACTCTTAAATAATTTATATGATTTATTATAACTGATTTTTTTTAAAAAAAACTGTGATTTAGGTGTGATTTGGATACATATCAAAAACATAAATATAATTGACTGCATTGATCTCGGTGGCTACGCCACCCGCGGAATTTAAAGAACCTAAAAGAGCATGAGTCATATATTCTACAGAACGCCGTTCTCGCCAAGGTTATATATATCTTTTTTCAGCTTACTCAAGTCCAACCCATTTGGGCCCCTTAGAGGTTCTAACCAAGGGGCACGCAGATCCCAAAAACGCATAATTTCTCCTCCAAAAATGACTTCTCCGGTCGAGGAATGCATTAAATATTTACCTAAACCAATAGGTCCTTGAGCGGATCCCACGTTAGCCCCAAGGCATTGGTCTCTAACTAGAAAAGTAAATACTTGAGCTTGGAAATCTTCTTGTCCAGTGGGTCCGTAAAATTCGCTAGGATAAGCGGTATTATTGAACCAGACAAAACAACAAGCAATGAAACCAAAGACGGATAAAGTTTTTTTAAAAAATTTCAGTTCCAATAAATCATATAAATTATTTAGGAGTGAAAGCAAAAAAAAAAAAAAAAATTGACCCGGTCCCGAAGTCCGGGGCTCCATAAAATTATTGAAATCTATTATATATCCTTGAACTCTTTGTCACAAAAGAAAAGCAATAAAGTAGGAGAATGATGATCTACCCGTACATGTTCTTGAATGCACCAAAAAGTAAATAATACTCCCTCTTCATCGTTGACTTTTAAAAATCAATTAAACTTAAAATTAATATAAATTTATTTAATTATAATCAATAGAATAATAAATATTTAAATTATTTAAAAAATATTATTAATTATAAATTTATTATTTTATATTTTAAATAAATTCTATCAATTTTGAAATTTAAAATTTTTTAAAATGTCAATAATAATCTTATATTTAAGATCAGATAAGGGAGTACTAATAATTAGTAAAAAAATGAAAAGCCCAAGTTATGCACTACTGAGGAAAGAATTATCAAGGAAATCTTTAATAAAAATAAGTATATAATCCTCCAAATCTAGCTAGATTTTAATAACTAAAGCATAAGAAAAAACTACAACTTAAAAAAAAAATTGAATAAGAGGGGATAATTTGCATTTATGAAGGTGACATTTCTCCAAGGAAACTCCAATGATCCCATGTATGTTGCCAAATTGGGCTTTCATTTCCCAAAGGAAACTCCGAAGAAAAAAGGTCCTATTGGCTGTTTGCAGGTTTGAATGAGCAACAAGACGGCAACTTCCTACTCGTCAATCAAAATCTTAGGTCATTCAACCAATCAACATGAATGGTAAAATGCAGCAGCAGCCACTCTATTGGTTATTGGGTAATGTCAGGGCCTACGGGTCTCAAGTTTTGAGTATCAAATGCGTATTTTTAATACATAAGTATGAAATACTCCCTCCGTCTCAAATTAATTGCTTTTCTAAGATTTTTTTAAGTCAAATTGACTATTTTTAAAATTAATAATTAAACATATATAAATATATTTCTAAAATTATAAAAATTGAAATTAGTAATAAATTGTATATACTTTCTTTTGGTTACAATATCTTCACCTATATGTTAGCAAAAATAGTAAAAAAATTAGTTTTAAAAATAGTCAATTTGACTTTAAAAAGTTCTAGAAATGCAATTAATTTGGGACGGAGTGATAATTGTTTAGTAAGATCCTATGACATCGAATAACTTATGTATTGATAACGTATGTATTTGAGACACATTTTAAGTGGACATTAGTCATTTGTATTTAGCCACCAAAGTGGGGTCTTAACACGCTTGGAGGATAGATCTTCCAACAAGGCAGCTTGGAACAAACATGCTATGTAGACCAGTCCCACAAAAGTCTTAATTGAACTCTTTTAATTAATGTCCAAGTCTACACTAAACATACCAGTACCTAATTATTTGTGCCCCTGCTGCTACTTCAATCCCCTATAAATTGGACCAGAAACTCAACATTCTCCATTAAAAAATTCACAAGCTTTACTTTACAGGCACCACACAAAAGGAAAAAAAACAGAGACAGAGAGAAAAAAGAGTAGAAAGAAATATAGAGATGGAGAACTTCCCAGTTATCAACTTAGAGAAGCTGAATGGCGAGGAGAGAGCAACTACTATGGAGATCATTAAAGATGCTTGTGAGAACTGGGGTTTCTTTGAGGTACTAACTAATAACTATAAACTAGTTCTTCCATTCCAAGTGTCCTAATGGTGGTGCAGGTTAATTGTATAGAGATCTAACTGGTGTTGTGTTATTTATATTTTTGCAGCTTGTGAACCATGGGATCCCACATGATCTACTGGACACCGTGGAAAGATTGACAAAGGAGCATTATAAGAAGTGTATGGAGCAGAGGTTCAAGGAAATGGTGGCAAGCAAAGCTCTGGAGGGAGTCCAAGCAGAAGTGACTAATATAGATTGGGAGAGCACCTTCTTCTTGCGACATCTCCCTGTTTCCAACATTTCAGAAGTCCCTGATCTCGAGGATGAGTACAGGTAAAAATAATAAATTATTATTTGGATATCGAATGGATCTCAAATTTGTGTGTCTGTCTCCCAATATCTTTATATATAATTTTGGATGACAGGAAGGTGATGAAGGAATTTGCTGGAAGGCTGGAGAAACTAGCAGAGGAGCTTCTGGACTTGCTTTGCGAGAATCTTGGACTAGAGAAAGGGTACCTAAAGAAGGCCTTTTACGGAAACAAGGGTATAAATTTTGGCACCAAGGTCAGCAACTACCCACCATGTCCCAACCCAGAATTAATCAAAGGGCTCAGAGCTCACACTGATGCTGGTGGCATAATCTTACTTTTCCAAGATGACAAGGTCAGTGGCCTCCAGCTTCTCAAGGACGGCGAGTGGATTGATGTTCCGCCGATGCCCCATTCCATCGTAATCAACCTAGGTGATCAACTAGAGGTATGAGTTGTTATTACTAGTAGAAAGAATTTCACTAATTAATCTGATTTGCAATAAATGAGCTAGGAAGCTGATTATTTTCCTAAAATACAGGTTATCACCAATGGCAAATACAAGAGTGTGCTTCACCGAGTGATAGCTCAATCAGATGGAAACCGCATGTCTCTTGCTTCATTTTACAACCCTGGCAATGATGCTGTTATCTACCCAGCACCAGCATTGGTGGAGAAAGAAGCAGATGAGAAGGAAGTATACCCGAAATTTGTATTCGATGACTACATGAAGCTATATGCCGGCCTCAAGTTCCAGGCCAAGGAACCAAGATTTGAAGCCATGAAAGCAGTGGAAAATACAGTGACTTTGGGCCAAATTGCAGCTTAGATGCTTTTTTAAATTGGGGAGGGGTGTGATCAGTTTGAAAGTTCATAATCAAGATATTTGCTATTCTATAGTTATAGTTATAGTTATTGTTTACTATTTTTGTTAGGGAGCCGCGAGGTGGGCTGGCTTTCTAATTGCAATAAAGTCATCAAAAAACATATTCTATTGTAACATCATCTTACAAGTCAGTTTGTCTTCATTCTCCTTTCCCCTAATTTATTCTGAAAACAATAAAGGAAAGAAAAATGAAATTGTGGTGGACTTCAAAGCTGTACCAAACCAAAAGTATACCAGTACTGAACACTAGTCAATAACTCACAAGCAAGCGGACAAATGCAAGTCTTACACAATACCAAACTTCTATTGTTCCACTAAGAAAAATCATACCTGACCTCCTAAGTATATGACTAAGAGAACAATGAGGTTCAGATAATAAATTAAAGGAAAGCATGCCAGCCAATGAATCCAATTTAAATGAAGGATATAATAGCATCTGCAAGCCATCACCACCAGCTCTGAAAGAATATCAAAAAAAAAAATCACCATAAAACCATCTAAAGATAAAACAACAGGGAAAATGAGATCAAAGCTCATCAATAGATTGGAAGAGAGCGAAAAACATTAGAGGACAGACTAAAGAGCCACATCCCAGAAGGGAAAAGTAAGAGAAGTTTTGAGTGACAGTGAACTAACTTGAATGCTTAACATATTAGGAAGTTAGAAACCTAGCTTACTGTCCATGTGTGCAAATCTAGCATAAATACATTTATGTAACTCCAAATTTCAACTGAATTGGATTACAAGCAATACACTCACTCATGTGTTTCGCTGTACTTGGGCCAACTCTGCCTCGAATGAATATAGGTGGGGTGTCCCTTGCACTCCACCAGATCCAGCATGGAGCATGTTATCGGAACATATATGGCATAAGCATCATAACATAGAATGTCTATTAAGCTTTCCACTATTGTACTCAGACAAGTATGATTAAAAAACCTGAGAACATAAAATAGTACATCCTACACTTGCTCACCGTGGAAAAAACACTACATCAACGCAAACATCAGAAAACATTTTCACTTGAACTTCAGATATGGCTTAAATAGTGGAAAGAGGCTGCACTTTTTTCATCAGGATTCACATGATGTGCTGTTTGGTCCAGTAAGCAACAAACTTCGCTCAAAATTTTCAACCACATGACTCGTAACTATTAAAGGCAATAAAGTAAGAAGGATGTTAAGAGGACATTAAAATGAGTTAGACAAAATCAGTTTCCGTGACAAGATAACAATATTCCACCAATAAAGATGCTTCAAATAGAATAACTTCTACTCCAAGTTAGACCACATCGTATTTATGGGATTAGCAAATAGTAACTGAACTGAAACACTAAAAGAAGACTAAATAAAGACCAAACCTTTTCCCTTTCTTACATATGAAATTGAATTCTGCTCAAAATGTTCAATGCTGGAAGACCATCAAAGAAGGAAAATTATCATTAAACGCAGTAAAAGCAGATTATGAAGTATCAACGGCTTATAAGGCTGTTTTCACTCAATATAAGAAGTTGATCTTGCAAGAATACTCTCAAGAAGTAGGAAGATATCATCAGCTGCTTCAAAGGGCAAAGCACCACATGTCTAATCAGGAAAGAAAATGCCAAGGTGATTTTCCAAAATTGCAATGATGTTCAATCATTTGCATATACTAATTTACTAAAAATACTCAAATCTTAAAAGCAGGTTTTCCTAAATTTCCGTTTCTTTTTTTCTCAAAAAGAGAGTACAGGAGCGACAATCCTCATAATAGGAAAAGTTGTAAGGATTCAGTGTACAACATTTATTAGATTGAAAAAGTTCCAAGCAAATCATGCACATCAAAATAAGGAAGAAACCAAGGAAAAAACTAGTTTAATGGGGTAGAAAAAAACATATCAAGGGAGGAACATTGATAAGCGGTTGCGATAAATAGTATTTTCTAATTATCATTCATTCAGTCATGAGTTCTAGAGCCTCTTAATTCAGATTGTGTTCAAAGATTATGCAATAGGCATATGCATAGTTATTGCCAAATGGAGCAAAAGAGTATATACTGGACTCGGCTTTTATAACTCAGCCATAGATTTCAACAAGTTACTGATTAGAACTTATCCGCACAAAAAATAAAATAAAATAAAAGGTGCTTATATATTGGTGTACTGGATATATCATGAAAAAGGAGCTAGAGCTAGTAGCATGCATTTTGATCAGATTATCCTTGCGAAGATCATAATTAAAATATGTCTCCTTCTACTCTATTTCCCCTAAAGCCTTCCAATTCAACTCCAATAATCTTTCTTTATACAAGGGTAATATAGATCAAATTCTGTCTGCTCAAATACATCTATTGAAGCATACATTTATCAAATATTATGTTGAGAATGACATTCCTTCATGCCCAACTAGATTTGTTTTCTTGCCTCAAGTCTCAAACTTTGTAGAAGCATTAGTTCTATCGAAAACACATATCAAGTATGGTTTGAACCATGTTTGAAATATTTTCATTTGCTTGGGATAGTGTTCTTTAATTGTTATTTCCTGCCACAATACCTTGATCTAGTTACAGAAATCACATTTCTAATCAGAAAAAAGAAACCTGGGACTCTCTTGAAATACTATATTATTTGTATTTGCTCCATAATAAGAAAAACAAGAACATGATAGATTATATTTTCTGATGTGTTTAAAATCTAGAGATTAAACTCCCAAACATCAGCTTTCTTCATCATTTAATTCCTTGTCAAATTATGAAGTTGTTGTAGATGCACCTTTTTTTCTCCCTTCAATGAATTCCACTTTGCCTTCGCTCAATTTACTAATTCATCAATTTCAAGCACTCTGTCATAGCCTACAGATATCATTGAACAGTGAATGTAACTTGATCATTTAAGGGCATAATTTTTGAATTCTGACCATGTGATGATGTCTGCATATTGCTCTATAGATTATAATTTGTACTTGATTATGCTATTAAGGTTTATAACAAGTTCAATGCATTTTTCATCATCCTGCTTGCAATTTTTAAAGCTCCCTCTTGCATTAAGACGTAAATTTCAGAACACTCGCTATCATAGAAATTTGTGAGTTGGTTTCTTATGATAATTACCTTGTTAATAATCAGTTCCATTTTTATTTTTTTTTTATTTCCTAAATATCGGTTCCATTTGTTAGCTCATTCTAAATTATACACAATTTTAACTCGCTTGTATGTTTTTCAATATTTTCTTATATTTTATTTTTAAGCCGATGCTTTTATCAATATTCTATGTTCTGATTCACATCTCCAACAGAAAATTCTCAACCATATCAATTTATAGTGTTGAAAATGAAATGTCCATAACACTAATAAAATGCTAACAATAGAACAGTATCTGTGATTGCATTTTAATATATATATATATATATATATATGTGTGTGTGTGTGTGTGTGTGTGTTTTTAATATCAATATATACGTACTGCAAGGCCTATATATACATTGGATCTAAGTATTCCAGGACTCTATATAGTTTTCAATTAAATACTGTGGAGTTTTTCAGAATGATGAGATTTCTATATTTAACACTACATTCACATTTTGCAAAATTCTGAGCCTTATGTCACTTATACCTATTATTCAGCATTAGTAAATAGCAAAAAATAAAATAAAATACATGCTCTTAGTAGTAAAATACTTCACCCAGCAAGGTGTTCTATTTGCCAGCAGAAAAGACTGATTGCTTATCAACTAATATCACGGGCTCATTGCACTAACGATTCACCGAATCAGCTAGATGATCTTTTTCAGCTGAAATAAAATACAGATGAGAAACGCGTGCTATTCAATTGAAATTAATCTGGTGAATACTCAAATTTCGATCAAATGTCATACATTCTCTACAGTATTTTCTGAAAACCGCCGAGTGACAGGTGGAATTTGGTAATGGAATAGACTAGTACTCAGGCTATTCAGCACAGACTAGAATGAAGAAAAAAAATACAAACCAAACATTCAGTACAATGACAGCATCCCTATAAACTTGATGCTCCGAGAAAAAGTAAGAGGGGTCGAGGACCTCAAAGCAAGAAAAGCTGCTACTTATTGTCCTCGGTGGGGAAAGAAAACATCATGCCTTCACAGCTGAAATTCATTCCAGAAAATTAACATCTTTTCAAGTTAAATCCAAACCAAAGCAGGAATTAGGATTAGCTTTCAAGTAATTAAAAGCAGCAAAGCCTATCAACAATATGTGTTTACCTCTTCAAACATGAAAATGCAATTGGTGGATGCTTGAAGGTAGCCACGTCAAAGAGCTCCATAAACCTCTGATCACAAACTCTAGCTTTGGCAGCAGCAAAGCGCTGATACTCATCAAAGACAGAAGTCAGGCACCATTTCTGCAATTTTCTCAAGCACCCAACTACACAACCTGTTCGGTGCTGAACAACAGAGCCATAACAAACACCGTTTAAACTACGAATTGTTTCAATAGATTAATAATGAGGCTATGCAAAAACCAACTACATAATACACACACCTTGCCTCGTTTGCAATGGATCAGTAATGGGTGATTCCTAATATCTGAAATACCAGCACAAAAGAGTACAGGTTAATAATTCAAAACTCTAACCAGTTACATTTAAATTCATCAGTGTAAAGTGTAAAGAACAGAGAGTACATTACCAATGACAACTTTTAGTGCCTCACGAATTGTATCCTCCGGAATATTAACAAAAGGCTCCTGAAAAAACAATTTTGAATATTAAATAACAGTATTCATTACTTACTCCATTTAGAAACCTTTTTTACTTTCCAGGCTATATACTGTAATAATACATACAACTACAAGTTTACTCATAAAACATAATTAATATCTATTATTCTGAATACAGCCTTTATCAATAAATTAAATTCCCATAAACACTTGGTAAAGCTGCAAGCTAGCAATAATTCATCTTACGTAACTCTCAAACTATAAAATCAAACAGTTCTATTACAATAAGGACACTGGATATTAAGTATTAACCTATTACATATGTTCCAAACATTTACACCTTAGACAAACTGTTGGTAACCTCCAACATTATGTATATTTCAGCTCCTTTAAATACTGGTTTGTCCACGCCTTCTGCTAACAAAAGATATCCACAAGCATATGACTCTGTTGTCTCTAAACATTTGACAACGTAATTTCTAGAATACACCTATAATGTTTTCCGCATCAAGTCCATGCCTGTGACAGGACTCGGAGACTATCCTTTATCCTTAAGCTAAACAATATCTTCTGTAGTACCATTCCTGATCATGTGAATTTAACTTTCAATTGAAAATTGACAACACTTGGTTGTTTTTCTCATGACCAGGGTTCACTGTATTTGTGCTTCACAATTAAAATATATGCAGTCTTAGAAAATTTACTCAAACAACGAACTTTAGAATATATCATCTACACAGAATGACAGAAATATGCAATGTTAGGAAGCACAGTTCCACAGATAAGTGAACATCAGGTATTAACATAGAGTGAAGGATTAACTTCGATAGGCAATCCTAAGGTGGACCAATCTTCATTAGTTCAGCTCCAATTCTTAAAGGAGTAACAACCAACTAGGAGAGATCCACGCAATAAATTAACTTAAATCAACCCTTTCACAAAGTAAGTACTGTAAAGAGGCAAAGAAGAAAAGCACATTTGTGATAACCCTTATAAAACCATCAGCAAAATGAAAATCAGGGGAATGTTGAAAAAAATAATATAGGTAACATCATGCAAAGAAGTTCATTACTAGTGCAAGAAGGGTAAAGTTAGGAAATGGAACCATTACTATTGAGCATTCATATCCAACCAAAATTGATTGAGACAAAGCATAAATTGCGAACCTTCTTTTAAAGATGTCAATATTACAAAGAGAGAAGTAAGAAAAATCAGGTTTCACACCAAGCCCAAAATAATAACTAAATGAATACTCTTGAAGGAATATTGAAGAAGCATATAGCAGGTAGGTCTAACTGAATTGTGTTCTTAACACAACCCCCAAGATGAGAAGATTTATCGTGTGTGAAGACTGTTGACAGTTGACACAAGTATACTCATTTCTAATAATCAACACCACGTGACATGACATTAATATGATTTAATAATCGTAGAGTGATTGTCAGCATGTCTCAATGACCTAACATGTGTGTTTGTGTTACTTTCTTTCATCCTCGTCAACTCCAAACTCAAGGAATACTTGATTACGTATAATGTAACAACAAACAAGTATCTAACATCGAGTACTTTAGCAAATCTAGAAGTAGGAAACTATAGCCATGGTTTAGTCAAGCTATCAGACTTGTATAAAGAATTACAACATCAGTGAGCAAATTAAACAATCAAAATAAACTCCACTAGCCTCTTTCCTTCAAGCTTCAACTCAAATAGAGCATATCATATAGTAAGGTAAGGTACAAAAAGGCACAAAAGAATGTAAAGAGAAATCTTATTTTCCATAGTGAAACATCAAATATTAATAAGATATTGAACAGAAATAGCATTTACATCTTTCATTAAATTTAACTATTATATACGGATGCCGTAAATCAGTATGGTAACACATCCACTAAAAATTGAACTAATACTTGCTAAACCAAATATCAAGATAATTAATCACATATCATTAATACTAATTTACGTGTCATCCGTTTGCAAAGATCTCATAATCCATGATTTCTTACCATAACGTAAAAAAGCTTATAGCCTTTACTCTTCAAACTCATAATCTATGGCAAATAGATACAATGGTTACATATCTTTTCTCAACTGAGGCTGTCCTCGTTATAATGAATTTTATAGAAAATCAAATAGATAAATAAGAAATAGACCATATACATGCTTTTGAAGGAAAAAGTTTCAATTAAATGATTAAGAATTAAGGTAATATTGACAGGGGGAGAATTATTCAACAACAACAGAAGACAGAAAAAAAATCCTTATCTGTTTTTGTTTTGGAAACTTAATATCCCCTATATCCAGTGATTCAAATAATTTCACAGCTTTTAACAGCAAACTTGAATTCACATGATCAAAACGAAGCACATTATCACTTCAAGCAATTAACGTAAAACAGCAAGTAGTAATTAAGAAGCACGCTGATTATTCCAACAACTTCCATCTCGGTTCTCAACTAAATCAAATTAAACATGTTGACAATACACACAGCTCACTAATTATAAAACAATCTAAGTTTGCCAAGCATTCACACTAATTATTTATGAAGTGAATTTAAACGACCATAAGGAGTGAAAGCATAATATCATACCTTACAGCCATCGATCCCAAACTGAAACAAACGAATTCCATTCGACTTCAAAAACTCCATGTTTGGCTCCGGATATGGCTCCGGACACAAGTATCTGAAAAACAACATGCCAAAACCCTAAGATTGTCAATTTTATATGGCGCAATTTTACAGAGTATATGAATTACGTATATAGATATACTTACACAATGGAACGGAGGCCAATGGTTTGTAAGAAGGAGAAGTTGGCGGAGTCTGGAAATCCGGACCTGTAGATTCCATTTTCCACCATTGCGAAGTTGAGAGGCGGACTATACAGCTCCTCGTCTGAGTCACCGGCGGTCGGAGAGAAAATGGGAGCCGGCGAAATATGTGGCTCGACAACGGCGACCTCAATCGTTCTGCATATGTCGTCACCACTACCGCTTTGAAGTTTGTCGGCTTTCATAACTAGTCTAGTCTGTGCGCGTGGAAAAATAAAGGGGGTTTAGTTGAAGATTCTGATACTGCTAGTTACTTTTTTAGTCAGTTATCTGGATTATGAAAAGATTTGGGTTTATATAGGAGTGGGGTGGCGCCAGTGGTTAAAGTGCACGGTGGGCGTGTGATAAAAAAAGAGGGAGGGGGTCAAAGATAATAAAATTAAAATTAAAATTAATAAAATATATATATCATTTCTTTTTATAAAAAAAATAAAAATCAACGTTTTGCAAATGATTCTTCAATTATGATATTTAGGAAGTATCAAATACAAAGAAGTCCTTTTCGTGTTCGTTTGGCAGAGTTATGAGGTGTTGCGTGAAATGAATCACTTCTGCACAAATAGCTTTTGACAAAATTCCTTATATAATAGAGTTAATACATGTGATAGACGCATAATTCATATATTTTATTTTTTATTTTTTTAATTATATTAATTTATTTAATTAATATATTTTATTTTATTTTATAATATTTAATATTTTATTATAATAAAGTCAAAATCTTAGTGATCAAACAATATTTAATATTCCTATTCATGAAAGGAAAGAAAAGAAACAAGAAGAATTTAATGTTTCTATTCATGAAAGGAAAGAAACAAGAAAAATCCTACAAGGAGAAGAATTGATGTGGAACAATCTTAGTGTGCAAATCAAATCTAATAAAGAAAAGAAAAGTCCATTTAAAAGATCTCGTTGAAAAAAGTTAATTGTCTTAGTTAATTTATTTATTTTTAATGTCTAGCTATTTTTTTTTATATCTAGGATGAAGATGAAACTAAATAGTTATTGATCATGACAATATTTTTTATCTCTTCTATTATTTATGTTTTTATGATTAATTGATTTCGTCTTCATATTTCGTTATTGAAATATCTTCATTTTATAGTTCTATGTGATTTTAAATTAATTAAGAGGTTTTGATATATTATTATTAAGATATGAGTTTTTTATAATTCATGCTTACTCGAAGAAGTTTTGATGGGTTATAGTTAATCCTTAAATTTTCATAGTCTATGCTTGCCTACGTTAATTGTGAAATTACTAAATTAAAATGAAGGGAGATTAAAATCATAGTTAAGTTATAAAAATAGAAGAGTTTAGATTACTTGTTATGTTTACTGTTTAATAAATTCAGATTCCTAGATTGTTTCGTTATTATTAGATTTCATATTCTAATTAGTTTAATTATCGTTAATAAATTCTCCATTTTTATTTCTAATTTGCCTGAAATAAATATTAAGAATGTTTTAAAATTAATCTAGTATCTGTGGGTTCGACTTGTACTTGCAGTTCTTCAATTTGACATTGTGCACTTACAATTACATATTTTTATCACATCAATAATGTTGGACTACATAATTATAAAAATGTTACAAAATATTCTATGGTTATTATATTATATAATATTTTATTTTTTTTAATAAATTGAAGATAATTTTGTATTTTATACTTTTGCTAAAAATAGTGTAGTCAAAAACAGAAACTTTACATCATCAAAAAGTGTTTTTGAACACAAATTTTTAGAATGTAAAAAGTATTTTTGTATACTTACTAAACACCAAAATCTTTTTATTTTTAATTTAAGAATACTTTTAGTTCATCTAAAAAAATCTTCTAAATAGACTCTAAAAATAGTTCTCATTTTCTTAATCACCTAATAGTATATCTTACGAATTTATGTAAAAAACATTTGTTGTCACTTATAAAAAGAATGAACGATAACTTTTTTAAAGAAATTTATAATATGATAGGAATAATATCTAATCTTATGTATAATGTCTTTCACAATTATAATTTAATTAAAAAAATTTTATAATATATAACATGACTTATAAATATACTCTCATTTCCTAGCTATAATTTTGTGGTAACATAGTCAACTCTTTTACGAGAATAAAGAGGGAGTGAGAGAAAGATAATTTATTTTTAACTTTAAAAATTAGGAATTGAAGGCATGGAAAGTGTTAATTAGTTCAGTAGTCCAAGAAAACTTTTTCCACGCGTTAATCCACTTGTTTGTTTCTAACTCCTTAACCAAAAAGAAAAGAAATAAAAAAATCCTACCTTCCAAGTGTGTTCGTGGGGGTAAAGTTTTGTGGACATTCAAAAAATAAAAATAAAAATAAAAATAAAGAATTAGCCATCATTTAAGGCACTGTTTGTTTCAACGGAATTATAACTTTTTCTAGAATATACTCTCTTTATTGGATACTGGATAGTTGTAAATATCTCCAAGCCTATGGAACAAAGAATTTCCTTAACCTACACGGAAGTGTTGTATTGAGGGTGATTTTAAATCTTGCAGAACTTTCTATTGAATCATTTAAAATTCATTAGTATTATTTTAAATCATTCCACCAAATCTTTATCTCGACTAAATTATTGAACATATATTTGGTCGAATGATACTTTAATTTGAGGATTAAGACTGAGAACATGTAATTTCTATATTTTATTTATATTTCAAGTTTAATTTTTATAAAAGATTTATAATTTGTATTTCTCTTTTATGTGAGTCTTGCGAGTCTCGTTTGTAAGAATCGTATTTCTATTTATATGATGTTAGTAATTGTTATAATTCTGAATGAGATAATTGATGTTGATTATGAAATTTTATACTATAATGAGATGAAATACTTATAGTAGTAAAATTATTGGAGAATATATTTTCATGTAAAAGTTAAATAGTGCTTTATAAATCATTTTCAAAAAATATTTTTGTTTAGATATTTTGATATAACAAATATATCTCTTGATGCTTATTATGTAATTTATTTATAATCATACTCATATAAATAAAATGAAAGAGTAAAAGTTCTCTTTAATTACAAATGGAAATAATCAAAACATATACTCTATTCGTTTCAAAATTAGAGATACAATTTGACTTTTGAGGTTAAACAATGACATATTAAACTTTAAAATTGGTATGACTTATAAAAGTTTAGAATAAAATAAATTTTATGATTAATAGTTTTTGGTATATATTATGCAATTATAATATTTATATCAACTAAAATTAAATAAATTCACATCAATATTTGATGTTTAATATATCATCATTTGATTTCAAAAGTTAAATTATCTCATTTTGAAATGGAGAGAGTATGTGGTTTACATTATTTCCAATATGGTTTTCCATGGAATTATATGCATGGTTTTGACGTATTGTTGCTCAAAGCCGCCTTCTTTTGTGGCTTATATTATTTTCTTATGGCCGGTTCAGCGTGCTGCCATACGCAATACGCAATACGCAATGGCAATTAATTGATAAGGAGCCAAGTACTAACTCAGATTTCGTCTCTGCGCCCTCATTCTCTCCATATAATTGCCCCATACCGCAATTTATGTATGTTTAAATTATAGGGTAAAATTCAGATGACCACTTCTGGTATCTGACATTTCCCACATAACCATCTGTATTACGTAAACCTACATTTAAACACTCGTGGTTTTGAGTTGAAGTGAAAACTGACAGTTGCCATCCAATTTAACTGTGCGTGAAGTGTACTCGCCAAAAGAGCGTGAGGTATGAGTGTAACAGTCAAATGAGCCAGGAAAAAGTCGATAATGCCCTCATCTTCAACAATGGTTATTAAAGGCCTGTTAGTCGAGCACAAAATACAGAGGCTGGCTATGGAGCTGCTCCATTAGCATTAAAAGGAGCCCAGTAAAAAACCAACTCCCTTAAAATGCATAATTATGTTTTCTACCAATAAAAGAGGACAATAGGACTGGGGCTACCAAAGGTAGCCATAAATTCTACTATCAGATAAACTAAAATGGGGGAATTGAAGTAGCATAGCCTTTCCGGCGGCCGCTAAATGTGGGCTAACTCGAAAATCCCTTTTCCAATCTATGTTTTTCCAAGTCCGAGGGTGGATAGATTGTGGGCCTTCTTGTGCGATTAGTAGGGGAGTGTTGTTTGTTTGTGCTGGACTTTGGAATTTTGATCTGATTTGGGGGTTTTTGGGCTATATGGTCAGGAGATTTTGGTTGGATCTTGGTGTGCTTCGGATTTTGGAAGATGGCTCTCCTTGTTCTGTTCGGATCTGGTTTTTTATGTGATTCTCGCTCATCTTTCTTAAATCAGATTTGTGTTGTTGATTGTTGGTTGTACCGTGCCCTCTTTGGGTCGCTAGGTTGCTGACTTTTAATATGCTTGCATTCAATTTCAATTTTGTTCGTCTTGTTAATCCCAAATATTTGATTGTTTGCCGTTTTTAGTTTTTGTTCTTCCTATCCAAGCTTGTCCTATGCTTATTGTTTATCCCCTGCTTGGATTGCTGTGATGTCTTCTTTTTGTTTGGGCCGGAGTGTTGTGTCGGTGATTGTTGCTGCTATGCTTGCCGACTTTCATGGTGGTTTCTGTTGGTGGCTGCGTTTCTGCAGTCCTTTGCCACCGGTTGGCTCTGCTCTTGGTCGGTAGTCATGGAGGTCTTCCCCTGCTGATTTCTTGCGGATTTAATGCCTCATCCCCTCCATTAAATCAGCTTAGGTGTTTTGTTGATCTGTTTGATTTGTTCAAAGGGATATAACAGTTTTCGACGTTTTTGTCGATTTTTCCTCGGGAATCATTCTTACGGTTTGGTTACCATGTGATTTTTAATTGGTTTGATCCTGGGATTTTCAGCTCCTTCTTGGTTTGACTGCACATATGGATCAAATCAATTTGTCTTCTAATTTCAAATTATGTTTAGTTCTGGACTGGTTAACTCAGCATGCCCGGAATCTGTTTGTCGGCCTCCATGGTGTTTACCGGCTGGTTAGTGGCAGCACATGGTTTTACTTTCCAGCTCTTGCTTGGGGTAGTGTGTTGCTTGAGAGAGAGAACAAATATCTTGCTATAATCACATAAATAGATAAATATCAATACTCATTTAGTATATACTATATAGAGTAACTAATAATAGTAGATGCGTCAAAAAATAAATGTAATTACGTTAGAGAGAGAATTTTGTAAGAATTTTATTATATATATATGAAGGGGCAAAAAAGTCATTATCCATTCTCGTTAACGACGTTTAGACGGAAAACTATTTTTCACTTCAATTCAAAACCACGAGTGTTTAAATGTAGGTTTACGTAATACAGGTGGTTATGTGGGAAATGTCAGATACCAGAGGTGGTTATCTGAATTTTACCCTAAATTATATAATGGCATGTTAAATGGTGTACATGCAGTGGGGTAGTTATATATTACGCCAAAAGTTTGGCAAATATCATGCACAATTGAGTGTAGGAAAAACGTGGATATGGCCCTAATCCACTCAACTAATGCATCAAGTTTAGTAGGTCATATATAACCGAATTAATTATCCAAATTTGTTCCCTAATCCCAAAGCATATTTAATATTGCAATGCATATATATATATATATATATATATATATATATATATATATATATATATATGAGAAATTAAATAATTCATAACAAGAAAGAAATTGCTATAGACTAAAAGTGAGTATATACTAGGAAGGAACAGACAGGATTAAAAATACAAAATCGACGGCTGCTACTATTAGTAGCGGACATATTTTTTGTTAGTAACATACGAATTTTTGGTTCAATTTACCCCGATGCCAACGTAAATTTTAAATGGTCCGCCACTATTAGTTGCAGGCAATGTTTTAAACAGTAGTCGGTACAAATATATATAATAAAGTAAGATGTGGTTAACATTTTCAGAGTCAAGTCAAAATTGGACGCAGAAGTCAAAATTGAAATTGCAAAATATCAAAATTGAATATTCTCTGTTAGGCTAAAACTACGTCGTTTTGACCGAACAGATGTTATGCCATACATTTTCATATGCATCTGATGCCCTTTCAATGGGTTGTGTCCCATCAGATGGGTCACGAATCCTTCCTATAAATAGAGTAGGAGGGGCGGCCATTTCATTTATTCAATTCAACAGAGCATCAAGCATTCTAGTCTTTTAGTTTTCATTATTCATAGTTTCTTTTGAGAGAGAAGTTCAGAACATTTGTTTGGTTCGTTGTTTGTATTATTTATTGTGCTGCTATAACACAAAGTTGTCATTGTATCCTGGGAGACAAGTGCCGCTAACTCGAAATACCAATAAGGAGGGCATAATTGTCTTAAGGACATAGAATTCAATACTAGCCTTGACATATTCATTTCTTAGAAATTCGATATATCAGATAAATTTATATATATATATATATATATATTTAAACTTTATATAAATATATATATATATATATCAGTTTCAATTATTATTAATTTGTAAGTTGCAAATATATATTATTAAATATATATCTTTGCTAACAAAACGTTGGTCTCATTTCATTATTTTCATGTATAATGTGGTTTGGTTTGTGTAGGAAGATGTTAAAAACACGTTACTTGACGATTTTGATGTGACCACGCAAAAGATCGATCCAATTATATGCACATTGGATATATGTTATTGAATGTCAATATTTCATTAACCATCATATGACTTCATATTCATATAATTGGTGCAGCAGTTGCATGTCCGCATTTCACCAAGTCTTCAAAGCCAATAACAACTTATATTAATTGGCCCCCTTGACATTAACTTTTTCTACTGAATTTTTGTTGTTCTATTAAAATAAAAGTCAATTATTGAGGGTGTGATCTCTGTAAAAGCTGGTAGAGGTGTATGAAAAAAAGGGTTGGGTAAAAGATAAAATCCAAAAGCAATTTCAATGTTAGTGATTGCCGTACGTAACGTGGTCGACAAGGGTGTGGATGATTCCCATTTGGATATAATTATTGACCATTGCCTTCAACTTCTTCCTCAGTTTGTGAGTGTTTCTTTTTCTCATGTTCAAAGAGATGGTCCTCACGATATAGTGAGTTTAGCTCAGCGGTTTGATTTTTTATTTCCTATATATTGGTTGGATGAGGTTCATCCTTGTGTTCAATCATTGTACGGATGAATAAAATCTCACCCGATTCGTGGGTTTTCTCAACAAAATAATAATAATAATAATTTCAAATTATTTGTCTCAATTTAATTTTTTATGACATTAAGGTCTCAAAGTTTGATTATTACTTAATTGAGTTTTTTTGTTTTTGATGTAGAGTGTATTTCCTCCTTTTATATGAGACTTGTTTGTGAGTTATTTTTTTTTCCTCTACGTGAGGTTTGATTGATTATTAATATTATAATAGTTAATATATATTTAATAACGAGATTATATTGTACTCTCTAACAGTGGAGCTTTAAAAATAAAAAATAAAAGGCATTTTCGGATAATTTTATACTAACACGTCAATTAAATAATTTTAGTAACGGGTATATATAATCTAATTCAAACAAACCCAAATAAATAAATGGAATTTTCAAGAGTTAAATATTTTTCGCTAATGTTGAAAAGCTCGTTTTCAAAGGCTTTGATGTTGCTTGCTATTTCCAGCTTATCTAACTTGACTTGCATGGGTTTTTTGATGGGGACTTGAGAATATTAGTACATATATAAAGATAAGAATGGATAGTGAATTAGTACGTATATTAAGACACTTGAAACATTTATGACATTAGTTTGAAAAGTAGCTAAAGTTGCCATGTTGAATAGTTTTGAAAATGTTTATTGAATAACGACATAATTATCGTTGAATTAGGATTTTTTTTTTTTACTTTTTTTAGTTTGTTGGGAAGGGCTTTTATGAACTTGGATTCACTGGATCGGATTTGTTTAATTGAGAGTCAGTTTAAGCGTCTTTGGACCGGATCTATTGAATTATGATTTTTTTTTAAGTGTTGAATTAATTAAACTAAGATTTTTTTTTAAAAAAAAGTTATGTTTGGCAATTCAATTTTGAAACTAAAGTTGAACACAAAATTTTAACAAGATTTCAGTTATATGAAATTGCAAATGTGCTTTCAATCTAAATTTACGGATTAAGATCCCCCTCTATTACACATATCCTTTAATTTTTACAATACACATTTAGCAACACAATAAAATTCGTTGCAAATAAATGTGTCGTTATTACTGTCGTTAAAAATAATCTTTGTGTCATTGAAATTGTATTAAAAAAAAATTAGAGGATAGGTGTAATGGAGGGGACTAAGCCAAATTCATAATTTGAAATTGAGTTACCAAATACTCCTATATCTTAAATGTTTTTGTGTTTGGAGAGTAACCGTAATGCGTGATGGTATTTGTCTTCTTAATTCTTATATGGAATTTCTTAACATGTGCCCTTATGACACATGCTAAGCACACGGTTCAAGAGAATATTCTCTTGAATTATGTGCATATTCCTTTGAACTTGGTGCATATGCAAAAATCAAGGAAATATGCACACAGTTCAAGAGAATATTCTCTTAAACCGTGTGTTTAGCATGTGCCCTTAGGGCACATGTTAAGATGACCCTTCTTATATATAGAGCGTAGAAATATAGAATAGATTTTAAATACATGAGAAAAAGAGAATGAATATGGGCTTTAAAAAAACAGTCCAATTCATACAGAAGAGAATAGAATGAATATGGGCTTAGAAAGAACAGCCCAATTCATTCACAGAGGGGTTTTAAGGCAATTAGAGTGTGAATCGTGCTGATTTAGACCAAGTTGTAGCATACTCCTTCAGTCCAAATACGGGACCCATTATACTTGTCAAATTAATTTTTAACACATACCAAGATTTCCCTCATACATATTTAAATTAAATTTGATAAATTTTTTAATAAAAATTTTCAGAAATTCTAGTAAAAATGAATATCATAAAACAATGACTAAATCTACTTGATTTTAAATAAATGAGTAAGAGGCAAACCTTAATATAGAGAGAGAAAAAAAAAAGAAGATAAGATCACATAACTAGACTGAATTTCGAAACTCACCATTTTTTAAATTTAAAAATAAAGCGATAAATATTAAAAGCTCATTAACCAGCCTTACTCTATATTATTTTTGATATTTTTTAAAATACATTGATAATTATACCTATATTAGTCCAAATAAATTTTTTTTCTTTTTATTTCTTGTCCGAAACATCTTCCAAGTTCTAACTTCTCACACATATTATATGAGTTTCAACTTTTTCTTTTACGTTTCAAAAATAAAGTTATTAGCTTAAAATTAATGCACAAATCTCATTATATATAGATATTTTAATCTCGTTACCCAGGAGATCGATTTAAATCTTGACTAGATATCAAATCATATTGGTGGATTGAAACCAAAATAGTTTATTTTACACATAATTAATTAACGTTGGGAAGATTTGTTTTTAGTCCAAAATGGTACTCAAACTCTTAGGCAAGCATTATAGCAAGAAAAAGGATATTGGTTCAAAAAGAAGGGAAATAAGAAGGTTAACACTGCTGCTCTAATTCAAATTAGGTGTTGTTGATTAAGCCTGACCTTACTTATTTAACTATTGTTGATTATGTATACTCTAATCTTGTGTTGGATAAAGTGGTGGAGGAGCTTCTTAATGTGTTGTTGTTCGGCACCCACCAAAGCATAATGCTGTCCACTTTTCAGACCAACCCAAGTTACAGCCATAACTATTGCAGTAAGTCTAGGGGGACATGGAAAAAGGGACATGGAAATTGGACATTTCCAATTTCCCTTGGTTTTTTTTTTTTTTTTTTGGGTTTAGTCCAAATATATTTATACTATGGATTTAAAAAAAAAATTAGAAAAAAACGTAAAAAATTATGTCCAATTTGGATATATATCAAAAAAATGGTTGTATGGGAAACCAAGGGAAATTGGAAATGTCCAATTTCCATGTCATTTTTCCATGTCCGCGTAGGAGGACTCTAACTATTGACTAGGCTTTACTCCAATCCGGACTAAATTATTGTTTTATGAATATATAATTCTTATCCAGTCAGATCACTTAAAATTGTTAATGATAGAAATTTCAATGTATTACTTATAATTGATAAATAGAATGTTAAAACAATATACCCTAAAAACGAACGAAAATAATACTTGAAACTTTTCGTTTAATAATTACAATACAATAGATTACTGGCTATATAGAGTTTACTTACTTTATTCTCTCATTTTCTCTTCTTATTAATCAACTATCTTATAATAATCATTAAAATATTCAATATCATGTTATTTGAGATTAAAAAATTAAAACTCTTAATATTATTATGTGATAAATGATGGACAAGATAAAAACGAATTGGTCGATATGTAACTAGTTCAAGCAACTCATTTTGATCTTGAAATAGTAATGGACTTAAACCAATCTAACTTGCCATATAGGGGGAATCTTAGTACTATTTGGGCCATAAGCTACTCTCCAAAATGGACCATCTTCTAACATGGGACCACAAACACGGAATTTCTCTCTCAAAAAAAAAAAACAACCACAAGACAGCGAAATTAATATACTCCCTCCGTCCCAAATTAATTGCTCAGTTTTGACTTTTTAAAGTCAAATTGACCATTTTTAAAACTAATATTTTTACTATTTTGCTAAAATATAGGTGAAGAGATTATAACCAAAAGAAAGTATATACAATTTATTACTAACCCCAATTTTTATAATTTTAGAAATATATTTATATATGCTTAATTATTAATTCTAAAAATAGTCAATTTAACTTTAAAAAGTCAAAACTGAGCAATTAATTTGGGACGGAGGGAGTATCTTTTAAGCCCAAAATTTTTTAAACTAGTAGTAAATGTGACAGATTTCTTTCAGCTTTTTCTCTCAATTTTATAATTTTTAATGAATTAAATATTGTCTCCGTTCTAAAATTAGAGATACAATTTGATTTTTAAAGTTAAACGATAGCATATTAAACTTCAAAATTAATGTGACTCGTACAAGTTTAGAATAAAATAAATTTTGTGATTAATAGTTTTTATTATGTACTATACAATTATAATAATTGTATCAACTAAAATTAAATAAATTCACATCAATTTAAAATATAATATGTCGTCGTTTGATTTTAAAAATTAAATTATATTTCTAATTTTGAAACGAAAGGAATATCTTTTATTCATTTAAAAAATTGTAATATCCAGTTTTAAAAAAAAGATAATAATAATAATAATATAATAATAAAACCAAAATAAATATACAATTAGATAATGGAAAATAATTAGTACATATCTTAAACCTACTAAGATAAGTCATTTAAGTTGTAACAATCTTTTAATTTTAAAAGGACTCTTTTGCTTGGTAACCTATTTTGCAAATGAATTAAATATATTTAAACAACTAGAGAGAGAAGAATGTAAAAATTATTTGGCTTCGGAGTACTGCAGAACAGAAAACAAGAAAAGAAGAAAACTCAAAAAGGTAAACCTAAATTCTTCTTTTCAATTGAGATGATCCTCTATTATACATGTATAATTAAATTTTAAAATTTCAAATTTTGATTTCAATAAAGTTTTGAAAATTAGTAATACGTATGTAAAATAAAAAGAGATTTTGAAAATAATAATTATATATTTTGTGGGTGTAATCTGCTAAATTATCTTACAAGTATTTATTTAATGAGAGTAAATAATCCAATTTATTTGTAAGTAGATCGTGATTCATTAATTGGCGTGTGTGGGTGTTGAGGTTATTTATATAATATGTATGTATATAGGTTTGACTATGTAATCTGATTTGTTCCATCAATTGTGCCATGTTGCGATTATAATATGTATATATTTTATTCAGACTATTTTATGTTAGTTTAAGGCCACTGCCATCTCAGTGGGTTTGTATTCATTGTTTTTATATACTATAGTAATGAGCATATATGTATGATAAATATATACGTATTTATTATGGTGATTGTTAAAAACTAAGAATCCAACAATTTTCTTTATTTAATTTAAACTCCAACTTTTAAAGTTAGAATATATAGAAATATCCCATGACTTTTAGAATAAAATTAATTATGTATTGAATCAAAATTTACTATAAATATGTCTAAGATTTGAATTAAAATACGTGTGAGCTAGGATAAATTATCCTAATGATTTTATTTGTTCTAAATTTATATTTAGGATTTGTTCGGTTAATATTTTCGTATTTCGCAATATCGAGGTAAGTGGCTTTTCGAACTATTTAGTGTTTTTAAAATTATCGTTTACTTTTATATAGGTTTAGTAATTACTCGGATGCCTAAATGTACTGTTTCAAAATTGTTATGTTTTATTTAAGGCTTTCATTTAAATTAAAATGTTATGTTCTTTATTTCAAACTTCGGATCAAGTATTTATTTTTGAACTGTGAAATGAGATTATATGGTTTTGAACTGTGAAAATAAGTATAGTTTTGAATATCGATGAGATTGTGAAATGTTTTTGAAATCCTCAGTCCGACTGTGTATAGAATCCGTTATTGTTTACGTTTAGTTCCGGAACTAATATAAGACCTACTAAGGCGCACACCTTTTAGATACCCTTCGGGGAGCGTGCATTTTTATAGATACCTTAGTAGGGTGTGTGAACATTGACACTATCGAACTTTTGGGCCGTGTTACAGGGCTATTGTAACCTTAGTCGCTAGGGTTGTGGATTAAAAGATATATTGTATACATTGAAATCATTTTTGAATTGTTTTAGTTTTGAAAGCATATATACTATTGTTATTGAAAAAAAAAACATATTTCGAAAAAGTATTTTTACAAACTGTACTTGATTCGGCTAGATAGGGAGGATTGCTACTTGCTGAGCTTTATCGCTCACCCCTTACAAATTTTTACAGGTTCCATTGTTGAGAGCTGAGCACTTATTTGATGCACTTTGGATAGCTGAAGATTTGTTTAAAATGTCATTTCCTTTAATGTTGAATTTTGATAAAAAAAATATTAGTTTCGAGGAGCTGCGTCTCCATTTTACCTTTTTGATATTTGGGAATTTTTCATTTGAAAATAGTTTTGAAAGATGTTTATTGTTGGGTTTAATTTAAGATTATTGTTGAATTATTTTGTTTGGGCTGCGCTATTGATATTGTTGTCTTACGGGTCTTTGGGCTTGCGGCGTGTAGCACTTCGGGCCTGTAGCGGGTTCGGGGTGTTACAAAAATAATGAAGAAAAAAAAAGAAGATGAAGCACTTTTTTAAAAGCTCAATTTATTTAAGAAACATGAAAATTCATTATTAAACTCTGCTTAGCTCTTTTAGAATACTGAATAAATAAAAAAGAATGCACCACCAAGTAAAAGCAATGCATATTCCATCCAAATACAGTGAGAAAGGGTGGTACTCTGAAAGTAGAAACTTTAATGTGAATGGCGTGGCATGACGTAAAACTCAACCTCTTCATCATCATGCTTTGAGGCCAAAGCCAAACCAATGAGATGCTACTAGAAATAAAGATGGTTGGTTAAGTTGTTCCACTACTTCCCTCCTTGACTATGACTATTGACTAGACTACTGATAACTAAATATTGTCCCAAATTAAGTTTCCAAAACATAACACAAAAATAGCTACTTTTCCAAGTTTTTTTCTTTTTCCTTTAATAACAATGTACTCAATGTATGCAACGAGTCAAGCCAATCAACGAATATGTACAATATATTACGAATCATGCATTGGTCACGGGCCGTTTTGGTATGAGGTACCTCTTGATAATAATAATAATATTTTAAAAAATTATAAAAATATTTTTTGTATATAATTTGATAGGAGTATATTCAATATATAAAATTACGTAATTTTGATGGTTACTTCACGCTCTTTACTTTACGCAAGAGTGTGAGGTAACCATCACCTTTCTTTTTGTCTAGCTAGTAAATTCGTAAATAATTATATGTATTTGAACGAAAACTTTTCATGACCTAAAAGAAATTAATTTGTACAATATTAAATTCATATCTATGCATCACTCGTAGCCCAACTCTTTCTGAACTTGGTTGGTTCCTTGATACATAAACTAAAACTTGTTCCAAACAAATCACAAAAGGCTCAATTTTCTTAGTAATTTTTATTACACGTAAATGATGCGATACACATGCATTTATATCATGTGTAATAAAAATTACACATTTATGTTGAAAAGGAAAATTTTACACTGAAAATATCAGCCTCTTTATCTTTAATTTACCAAAGGAGACAAGATAAAACCACAATAAAAAATAAAAAAATTAGTCCTATAACAAACAAATAAGAGGTCTTCTGGTATGTTATGGAGGGAATTAATGTCTGAAGGAAAATTAAAGGGGTTGGCATGGTAAGTTTTGTCTGTTTGGCACTATAGTCCGAAAGGGGCATTAAATAGGGACACCCATATGAGATTGACCTCACAATGGCCTGCCCTCTGCAAAAATGTAGTATGTGGTATGGAGTATAATTATGATATTACATAAGACATGGGAATTAGGGTACTACTTACTACTGCTGCCGAGTAGTCTCGGCCTTCTGGTTTTTTGTATGAATTTGGGAATTTGCAGTGAGGGACAAAACGAACACTCAAGCAATGTTTAGCCTCTGAAACACCACCCCATTTGGAGCTAACTTATGGGGTTTCGTTATGTTCTTTCTTTTTCTCCTTAATTGTCTATCCCTTCCTCTCTCCTACACATACATACGTATAGTTTCATTTGTAAAACTCGTGAATAATAAAAATATTTTTTTTTAGTATATTTATTTATGGATACATCCAAAGACATATATAAAGGTAAAATAATGATAAGATATTTCTCTCTCCTCTCTCTACAACACTTTCTCTATCTTCTTTTATTATTATTTTATTTTTGTCGGTGTTTTTTTTGAATATACATTTTAGATGTCTACATAAATATATTCATTTTTATTTGATGTTTACTCTCGAAACAATAAATCAGTTTAATACTAAATAACTGAATATGTGATAGTGAATATATGATAATAAAATTATGATTTCAAACTTAGAAATATTACGTCATGGAATACTTTTTATTGATAAAAAATAAAAATAAAATTATAAAATAAATTTTTTTATATATAAATAAGACTCCTTTGTTTTTTGTAGCACAGTGTGTGTGTGTATATATATATATATGGAGAGTTTTCTTGTCTTGATTTTAAGCACAGAACAGAACGAGGGGTCAGGCAATTTATTTGGTCAATGGCATGAGTGCTTCCATTTGACAACTAGAAGAGCAAATAAAGGAAAGGGGTATATTTAAGTAGTGCTACAGTAGTAGTACAAGGGACCACTGAAATGGTATAATTACACTTGCTGGCTTGCTGCCATAATATTGCATGAATCCACTAGTATTTTTGTCTGGAATTTCTCAAAGCATAGAAAAAAATAAAGGGGTGTTTTGTCTTAATATTCCTCCGTGATCTTCATAACAGTTGATGCCAATGAAATCCCATATTTTCCAAGACAAAAAAAATTCACAAACCATAAGTTTATTTGTACATTTTATAGTGACAACTGTATATTTCAATATATCAAACGGATAAAATTATTCAAATTCCAAATGATAAATGTGTTATATGGCTTCCCCATCTATTCCGTCTGTCACGCACAAAAAAATTCATTTGCAAAATTTATTAATATAAAGAACAAATATTTGTTTTAATATATACTCTTAAAAACAATAAGTTGTTAGCTTAATAACGACACGATAATGAAATTATGTTAATTAATAAATTTGAGAAGATTATGTCATTTTATACTATTAACAAAAAGTAAACTTTTTTGTTAAATAAAAAATATTGACAAATAAAAAAAGTTGTAAAAAAGAGACTATATTTGTGAAATGTAAAGAGTATTAAGAAGAGTATAGTCACTTCAACATATTTATTGTGCAACTATTACACTGTAGTACTCTTTAATGAAATGGAAACTAACTCCCGAAAAACAAGAAAATAAACTCTCATTTTCCATCCTTCTCAAAAAAAAAATGACACTTCAACCAAAACTTGTATATAAATAGCTGCTGCACCTTCTTCATCTCTCTATCATGGCACTGTTTCAGGAACTTTGGTCAACCCTTGGAGACATTTTCTCCAAAGCACGGATAGCCATGGCTATGAGGGTTAGTGAACCAAAGGACCTCAAGGCCATGCTGCAAGTAAGCCAAGTTGATACAGTGACAAAACAAGAAAAAATGTGACTGAAACCATGGCTATATCTCTCCTGAGCTTATACTTCTCATCTCTATCCTTTCCTTCTTTGAACTCCACGAAGGATGTTCGAGTTTTCTTGACCTTGCAAGTCCTTGGTATGGTGCTTCGCTAGGTTCGGGATGACTGGTTCTACATCTTTCATTACGTAGGAGTTTCCTTTTCTTTTTCACTACCTATTTTAACTCTTTTATTAGTATTATTCTAAGTTTTGATTTTATACTTCTTTGTTTTGTAATTCTCGTAGAAAATATGCAAAGAAAATGTAATTAGAAAGGGTGATTTATTGTTTATAAAATAGGTGTAGTATCTTTGTGCGTTCCAATTCAGAAAAAAGCTTTCACTATATATGTTTCTTGTGCATCTAAATTGCTGAAGCAGAATATGATATTTGTAACTCGGAAGAAGGAAATAACTTTGACATTGCATACTGAAGATTATATACGATCAATGCAGTGTATTCGATATGAAAATATTCAAATAGTTTTCTTTCAGTTTCTTTCCTATCAACAGGGATTAGTAAATTTTATATTGCATCAAATAAAAAGGTTTAATATCTAAATTACTTTACGACCCCTTTTCTTTGAAATCATATATTTACTGTTGTTTATGGCTGCACTTGTATTCTTGCTTGTTTTTTTGGTTAGTGTTTTTGCTATTGTGATGAATTGTCGATGTGTGTTTTTGTCTATGTAACTGAAAAATGCAACAGCTTTTGAAATTCCCACAACACAGACACAAAAAAAAAGGAAGAAAAAGAAAAGGAAAGAAAACTCCCACAAATCAACACCTAAATTTTACATTTTTCTTGCAAACAAATCTACTGCACAATCCGTAGTTCTGCAGATGAATTAAAGAGGTGCATTCTGAGCTTATCTACCTATACATATATATGTGTGTGTGTGTGTGTGTGTACAAAATTAATAATCATCAAGATTAAGAGTGCTGCAAGAGTTTATTTGCTTGAATAATCCCCTCTTTTCCCCATCAGCCTCCAAAATAAAAGTTAAAAAGATACATTCATGCTGCAAGTACATGCACTTTGATTGTTCCTTGCCTGTTAGCACTAGCAGCTAGCAGCTAGCAGCTAGCAATGTGGGACTATCACTCTTCCAGCATACAGCGCTAATTAATGAAGTAAGACCCTTCTTCTTCATTGGTATGACTATGATCCACATCGAGCGAACTAAAATTATAAAAGGCTTAGAAAGTGAGTGCAAGTTTCAAAATTTTAGTTGGAATTCGGTTTTCATGTAAATTTGCATCTATATGAACGTACGGCTGTAAGAAATATTGCTGACCTTATGGTAGGCAAATACTTCACTACATTCACTACCACAAGCAAGGAATTCACTTTTCACAGCGAGACCCAAGCACGAAAATTCTTCTCATTTGTATGGCCTCTAAAGGTACAGACATCACCTGGAAACATTATCCATGAGAGACTGTCAATCAACTAATTCTCAATTACTGACCACAAACAAAAGGCTCAACATACAGAGATAGGGGGAGAGAGATAAAAGTAATAGGTAATACGCCCTTCGATTCAAAATTAGAAATTCAATTTTATTTTTAATCCATTGCAAGACTAGATATATATTTCTAATTTTAGACAACAAAGTGACGTGCATCACGACTTTTTTTATTGAGTACTATCATGCCACCACTATTACATTTCTAGCAAATATTAATCAGGAATATGTTTGGAAAACTGAAGTTTTTCTTAAAAGTTGTCGTTTAAGAAAATGTATCTTTAATTTTGGAATATAGGGAGTAAAATACTAAAATTATTATGCCTAAATCAGCAAGCCCGCCAGCAGATGAGACAGTGAAAGAGACGAATCCCTCCTAAAGTCCAACTGATCACCAGCAAATTTTTCTTCACATATCCCATAGTCGTTAGGTGCTATCAGTGGATGCGGAAGCAACCTAGCTCATTGTTGGAGAAGAACTTGACATATGAAACAGTTTTCATGTGCCCACTGAAGTGGCTGGCTGGCTGGCTGGTGTTTCTTAGATCATAATAGACGTAATAGTGGAGATGATGGTCAACGCCAACCTGCAAACTCCAGTAAGACTCTTGTGGCTAAAACGAAGATCGAAGAGCTAAGGCTTTAAGGATGACATGTGTCTAGCCAATTAGATTAAATTGCAAAATGTAATATCTTAATTAATGTTATAGATGCATAGCACGCCGTACCGACGTAATGCTGATATGTCATCCTTATGGAAAGTGGATATATCCCGGTGTTTAAGAACAGATTATCATCTCTCTTAATTCCATCATCATGTGGGGAAGTACTGTAGGTTTTAAACCAACCAGGTTCAACAACTAATTTCATACATACATACATACATACATAATGAAATGAACTGTAGTTTTTCCAATGTCTAGCTAAGCATCTTCTTGGATCTTCCATATACACCAACGAGTTTGCATGTCTGCTTAATGAGAACTTCCTAATGGCACGTGCTTTGCAACATCTATTCCTCAAATACAAATCAAGATATACTTTTAATCTGTTAGTAAATGGATGCAGTACAGCAGTAGATGGGACCCACAAAAAAAGAGTCATAAGTCAGATCACAAGTCTGGACGTACTAGCTAGCTCAATAAGCATTTCCCCCACCCCACCACTTCCTGCCTCTCTGTGTTTCTTTCTCGAACAACAGAAAGAAAATACAACAAATTCCGGTAAATGGTAATGAATAATTAAAAAACAATTAGAAAAATGGAGAGTTAATGTAAATGGCTTACTGTAATATGCTAGATCCAGGATTATACTTGGCATTGCCTTCATATCAATGTTAAGAACACTGCTTTCCTGCTTTTGTGTACCACATTTGACCTGCAATTGCAAAGTAAAGATGCAAAGTATATATAGAGATCTAGGAGCTACTGGATATGACCCCCAACCCAGGTGATCGAGAGACTTGTAGATGTGAAACAGCTTGAAACATAAAATAAAAAAATAAAAAATAAAATTAATCAATTTAATTTGCATAGATGAATACTTTACTAAAATGCCTAATTATGAGATCCTCTAGTGGCGATTTCTAATTGTATTCTAGTCCAACTATGCTACTTTCTTGCTGTACTTCTTTTCTTAGTTCATATTTCAACTTGTTAATTAGGGGGCACTTTAGTTCAGCAACTTGAACTTCATGCATCCAAAAGTTAAGCTTACATGTGCTGTAGTATAACTATATATAACCCAAGGCTCGTCTGAAATTTAATTATGCTATCAGATTCACCTATGACTATTGTTCGGATATAAATCCTAGCAGGTTGGATTGGGCTCCTTATGTTGGGCTCGGCCCAAAGGCCAATCACACCTAGCTGATTGTATGAGGACTCTCCAGTCCGAAAAGGCTTGGGCCAGTATTCCAAGCCCTTGTGGTTCCTTACTCGGTTATACTTCTATCGGATCAAGGTAGTTGAATCCGGGTCTAATAGGGATTCTGGGCAGAACCCTCCTAATAGGAGTAGTAAGTAGCCAAGTGAATCATATAAATACCCAAGTAACAATGAGGACAAGGTACGACACTATTTACCCTACTAAATATTGAGTCTCCATTGTTAGCGCACCTTGAGCTTGTTACTTACTCTTACACCCGAGGAGTCTCCACGCGGCCCAAGCCGTTGGGACTTTTGTGCAGGTACACGCGCGGAGAGTAGTTTGGACGCGCGGACAAAATCAAGCGTTAACATTGGCGCTAGAAGGAGGGCCCTTTTTAGTAACAATTTGTTTGGCTAATCAGAACGGGTTCACATGGCAACTTCACGTTCACAACGAAGCCAACATGATCACAATGGACCAGCTCGGTCTCGATCCCACCATGAGACGGCGGCAAAGAGGGAACAGCGTCTCCAACAGATCCGCAAAAAAGCTCTCGATCTCCAGCAAGAAGAGCTTGACAAACAATACATGGAATTAAACGAGGCTGGACAGGACCTGCTGAGCGAGGGAGGCTCGGCCTCCCGCTCCATACCCCACCGACGTAGAGATGACCGATCTAGGAGACGGCATCGGGACAACAGTCTGGTCCAATCTGACACCAACAACACCAGGGATCTGAGAAAACGAGCCCGGTCACTATCACAAAGAGACCGTCACGAAAGTTCCCGACGAAGCTCCGGAAGGAGCCGCACCGGAGAATCATCTCCCCGAAGGGCTAACAACCAACCTTCAGGGACAAAGAAGCCTCGGTCCTCTCCTTTCACCAGAGATCTTGCTAACGCAAAGATCGATAGAAGGAATAAGGTTCCCTCGAACCTGGAGATGTACGACGGAACGGGAGACCCCCATGACCATACCTTCACTTTCGAGCAGGCCATGCTCTTCCATGGTCACAATGAGGCGGCCATGTGCCATCTATTCCTTTCCACCTTGAAGAAAACTGCTCGAGAGTGGGTCATCTCACTTCCCTCCTCATCTATAAGTTCATGGGGCGATTTGCAAGAGCAATTCCACACCCGCTTCGGAAGCAACAAGAGGCGGGCCAAGATGATCACGTCCCTAATGCAGGTTAAGCAGAGACCTAACGAGACACTTCGGCAGTATATCAAGAGGTTCCGGGAAGCTGTAGCCGAAGTCAACGACATAGACCCAAAGCAGGTTATCCACTTCCTGACCATGGGACTAAACGTGGACAAGTCCAGCAGGTTGATCGAGAAAATTATCTCAAAGGCTCCCGAGTCTCTGCCCGAAGCATATGAAAAAGTGGATAAGTTTGTTGAATTGGAAGAGGCGCTTGCTAACCTTCGGGGAACCTCGAAAAATATAGGTGATTTTCACCAGAGAGATTCCCGAGGGGAAGACGCCGATAAAAAACACGACGACAATAAAAGGAGTGGCAAGAAAGATTTCTAGGATAGTCGACAACGAAAAAATGGAGGCCCGAAGGAAAGAGGGAATCGGGATAATGACAAAAACTACACCCCTCTGACCTTAAGCCGAGCCGTCATCATCAAAGAAATCAAGAACTAGCCCTTCTATGAGAAACCGCCGAAGATCAGAGTCTTTGCCAGACAGAAGAATGGGGACAGATACTGTAACTATCATGAGGCAAAGGGGCATGATACCGAAGAATGTTATCAGCTGAAGGACTTTCTGGAAAGACAGGTCCGAAAAGGGAATCTGGACTGTTACATTGCCGATCAATACAGATCAAGCCCCTTCGATCGGCTAGCACCACCGCCATCTTCGGGAGCGGTAAAGGGTGTCGTGGATTGTATATCTGGTGGACCAATATCAGCACTATCCAATAGAAAAAGAAAAGCTTTCGGCCGGGAGGTCCATCAGTTGTCTGGACAATCTAAGACTACCCCGACAGAACCCATAACCTTTTCTGATGATGATTACCCACCGGGAATGGTTATGCCGCATCAAGATGCCTTGGTTATCACAGCTCAGGTAGGGACCATGGATCTGAAACGAATGTTGGTGGACAATGGGAGTTCGGTGGATATACTCTACAGTCATGCCTACAATCGGCTGGATCTGGGGGGAAGGAAGCTGGAGATCTGCAATGAGTCCCCGCTATATGGCTTCGGGAACAACCCAGTCCAAATAGCAGGGACGATAGAGTTACCAGCGATCTTCGGCACGGCTCCCAAACAGGCCTCCATCATGATAAGGTTTTATGTGGTCCAAGTGGAGAGCAACTACAACGCCATTCTCGGGAGGACAACTCTAGCAGCTTTGAAGGCAGTCACCTCCATTCCACATCTGAAGATGAAATTTTCTACCGAGAATGGGATTGGCGAAGTTGCAGGGGATCAGGATTTATCCCGAAGGTGCTATCTTCAAACTATTCAGGCGACTTCCGTAGGGGTCAGCAAACAAAAAACCACAATGAAGATCGAACTAGAACCCTTTACAGAAGGAGGCTCAGAGCCGATAGCAACGCCTGCTGAAGAAACCGAAGAGATTCCATTGTTTCAGGAGGATGGCACTAGGACCGTACAGATTGGTACCGGTCTGGAAACGGGCGTCAGAACCAGACTCATCGGGCTGGTGAAAGAATACTCGGATATATTTGCATGGACGTCAGCTGACATGCCGGGAATAAACAGGGATGTGGCCGAACATAAACTAAGTGTCAACCCCAACCATAAGCCTGTTAAACAGAAGAGGCGTAATATAGCTCCCGAGCGACAAAAGGTGATAGATGAAGAGATTGAAAAGTTATTGGCTGTCAACTTCATTTATGAAATAACTTATCCGGAATGGCTCGCCAATGTGGTGCTGGTGAAGAAGCATAACGGGAAGTGGAGGATGTGTGTAGACTACACAGATCTGAACAAAGCTTGCCCGAAAGATTACTATCCTCTCCCGAACATCGATCAACTAATTGATTCTACTGCGGGACACACTTTAATGAGCTTCTTGGATGCTTTTTCCAGGTATAATCAGATTGCCAGTACACCCTTTCTTCACCCTCGGGTCTCCTAATTTCATATGATTCAGGAATATAGAATTCCGTCATCAACAGATCGAAAAAAGGATTTTTGATAGAGGAAGGAATGTTGGCTACTCTATACTCTAAAGAGAAGTACTTAGTTCTATTGTACTCTTCTACATCTCTCATGCGCTCTACTATCACCGGTTTCCATGGCTGACCTTCAGGAATTCTGGCTTGAGCGACTGTAACCTCATCTTCAACGTGGGAAGATGAAGCTTGATTCCTATTACCCCCAGCCATCGAGAAAAGAAAGAAGAGGAGTTACTTACTTGAAGATGTTCGGGGAAGGAGATGGACGATCGATCCTAAAGCAGAATTGCAAGAAGACGAGATCTCTGGAAGGTTATTTCTCTCTCTGTAAAAACGAATGTACTGGTGAGAAATGACGGCTAGGTTAACTTTCTCTATAAAAGTGGATATCCGACGGCCGAAATTGATCATATCCAACGGACGAGGCCAGAGGCGGGAGAAGTTATTGCTGATAAACTGTAACGCCTAACAGCTGTATCCGACTGTAACATTTTGAATTTCGAAAAACAACTGTTGGGCTACTTGTGCTGGGTTATCACTATTGGGCTTCGAAACAAAAAAGACTAGGCCCAAATACACATCTGTGAGCGGGACTTACCCATCGGAGAAGCCCGATATCGCGACCAGGTTCTCCATCCTCGGGACAACATTTCTAGGGATCCCAACAGGCATTATCCTCGGTTCTCATGTTTTCGAGCAACCGAGGGACATTATCTTTGGTCTGATGCCCTCGAGAGTCCCCATCTTCGGGATAACACTTGAAGATATCTGGAGGAGAGATATCCTCGGTCCGACGCTTTCGGGTTCCCGAGAGCATCTATCCTCTCTCCTTGTCTTAAATTTCCAGCTGATCAAATCCTCTAACTCACTCCCCTAGTACATATCATATACTAGGGAGTAGGGGGCAATGTTCGGATATAAATCCTAGCAGGTTGGATTGGGCTCCTTATGTTGGGCTCGGCCCAAAGGCCAATCACACCTAGCTGATTGTATGAGGACTCTCCAGTCCGAAAAGGCTTGGGCCAGTATTCCAAGCCCTTGTGATTCCTTACTGGGTTATACTTCTATCGGATCAAGGTAGTTAAATCCGGGTCTAATAGGGATTCTGGGCAGAACCCTCCTAATAGGAGTAGTAAGTAGCCAAGTGAATCCTATAAATACCCAAGTAACAATGAGGACAAGGTACAACACTATTTACCCTACTAAATATTGAGCCTCCATTGTTAGCGCACCTTGAGCTTGTTACTTACTCTTACACCCGAGGAGTCTCCACGCGGCCCAAGCCGTTGGGACTTTTGTGCAGGTACACGCGCGGAGAGTAGTTTGGACGCGCGGACAAAATCAAGCGTTAACAACTATGAAAAGAGGTAAGACCTCATTTGAAGGCATGCGATGTGCACTTTTTTACTTACAATCATCACTGGTGGATACAAGCATGGAGGGTTCTGCTTCTGTTAGTGAAAAATTAACACTCCATGCTCGTTTTTCATGCTTCTCATACTCCATCACACTCTGAATATTCCAAAATATATATATATATAATTAAACAAAAACAACTTGTGAGAAATTGTTAATGGAACTAGGAAATGTGAAGATTAGTGGTTGAATTTGACAGTAGTAGTAGAATATATATGAACGTGATGACGGTTACGGCTAAAAATAACATAGCACTATATATAGCAGCCAAGGAGAAGAGACCGACACAATTAATATATGAATAATGTATATTTGGAAGTAATTATTTCATGTTTTTTATGTCTCTTAAAAGTGTTCATAGGCATGTTCTCCAAATAATAGACATAGATGAACCATTGTAAAAGGAAAATAAAAACGAAGGAAGGAATGTTCTCCAAATAATAGTAATAGACATAGGCTTTAGTGTTTACTAAAGCCACTCTTCTTTTTTTCATCCTTTCTCGGTTATATATTATGATGCTAAGAACAAATTGGGCATCTAATAATGTCCAGTGGCAGTACGTCATGACTCCTCTCTCAAAGCATATTTCTATTACAGTCATTATGTGAACTTATGCTCAATTGTAAGTTGATTCCTAACAAAAGCTGCTTACCGATCGAAGCGAAGTCAAAAACTTTTATAGGCCTTGAAACTCCAGCAGTAGCAACGCATGCATGCACATATAGGGAGAGCCAGACTGACAGAGAATTGAGAAAGAGACAGAAAAAAACTGTGGTTTCAAGAAGTCAAAATTCTGTTTTTATGTTTCTCCAATAATAGACAAATAGGAAAGGAAACATGTTCAAACGAACAAGGAACATTAACAATCACAAAATTAAGCATCGACAACAGATTACACCAGGATAGATAATTTCTAATGATTTGTCAACAAAAAGAATAGACCGACCGACCGACCGACCTAACTCATACTTACTATAGTATATATACAATCTTGGTAATCAAGCATATGCCGATACGAGTATGCCCAGAGCTATACAAGCTTCATGCAACTTGACAACCTTCGTCATTTATATAGATCTAAGGGTTACGTTAAAGCACAGACCATGATCCATCATATATTGTTTTTTGACCTCCTTCACATTACATTAACAGTTTCCAAACCAAACCACCTACCTTTTTTTTTCTAACCTACACTAGTCCGACTCTCATAAAACCAACTTTTAGCAGAGGTTTCTTGTCCACAATTGTTTCGACACGTACAAGTAGTAAAAAATTTCTTTTTAAGTACCACTATAATTATATTAAGCACCAACAAAGGGGCAGAACTTGGAAGCTGCCAAAGCCAAAAATGAGTCAAAACCCAAACACAACTCAGAAAACATAAAAGCCATACACCACACCGTCAGGCGATTCGTTACAATACAGTCGAACCCATAGTTATGCAAAACTATCAACATGCCTTGATACACTATTGGCTGAGTGGAAAAGATCTCCGTGCCTAATATTAAGTTCAGCAATTACTTGAAAACGTACGACTGTATCACAATAATAATTTTAATTACAATTTACACGATTCACATAAGCTAAAACTTTTGGAACTGTGGGATTCACGTTATAGCTGTACCGTGTGAAATTGTGAATGTAGCCCTGCATTATACCCTTCCCTCTCTATAATGAGTTTTGAATTGATTGACTTTATACCATCCTTTTTGTGATGTCCAAGTGCGCCAACTTGAGTTTTTCCATCGCTGCGAATTCCAAGCAGACATTCCTCCATAACACTCTGTTTTTGCGGTTTGGAGAGAGAAGAGAGGGAATTTAAAACTTATTCGACAAATTCGCAGAGGGAGAGAATTTTTTTTATTTTTTTATTTTTTGGGTTTTGTAAAGAAAATTTAACTTTTTTTAAAACAGTCAAAATAATTAAAATATATTAAAATTATAATATGCTGCAGTGATGAAAAAATTACATCACTAGAAAACTAAATTGAAAATCTTTTCAAATTAATAAGAGATATCAAATCAGAAAAATAGCTAATCATAACCATACTCAGTAGGGGAGAGCGCGATGCAGATTGGTGCAGATATAAAGAGTATCCGCATTCGCATCCACATATGCGCGGATACTATATTTAAAAATCGTACCGTGTAATTGCACTGCACCACACCACACCACTAATGCGGATGCAGTGCGAATGTGGTTACAAATACGAATACAAGAACTTTTAATTTTTCAAAAATAAATAATTATCAAAATTTGACCCATCAAGATAACAAATAAAAATACAATGACACGATTGCAACTGTTGTTAAAGAATGTCAACAACAAATAAGTTTGATAATTCATAACAATTTTTGCCGTTTATAATAAAATATTACACAATTTTAGTCAACTAATAAAATCCGATAAAAAATTTTTAAAATGTAACACTAACTCTTAAGTCACAAAAACATTAAAGAAAAAGTTTTGACAAAAATAATGAAGAAAAAGTTTTAACAAAAACACTCAGGTTATTGAAATTTAAATCACATACACGTTACAAGAACATGATTTTCTATCAGATTGTCTAGTAATTAATCAGTTAATTAATATACAAACCATAAAACCAATGCAAACAACGCATAGTTTGGCAGTAAGTAAGAGTGTTATTTTTAATTCAATGGGAGGCAGCTAGCACCTTAATCTATATTTTAGGATATATCTAAAATAATTTACAATTTATTCATGTGTTATAGTTTTTGGCACTGTATTTAGAGAGGGGCAAGAGAGTTAGATTTAGATTTTTAAATATGTATATATATATATAATAAATTATATATGTGCGGATACATGTGGTGCAGATACTCCTTATATCCGCATTCGTATCCATATATGTGCGGATACTAATTTTAAAAATCGCATCACGTATCTGCACCGCACCACAACATCTGAATTTTGCAGATACGATTACGAATATGGATTCTTGCTCTCCCATAATAGTTAGTAGACATAAAAAAAACCCTGAAAATTAGTTAAAGTTTATGAAAAAATCATTATTATTTTATTATTAATGTTATTTTATATTTGAAAACCATTATAAAGATAATTTTAATATTTTACTATATTTATAAGTTTTTAATAAAAAAAATTCTCAAATCTTTTTGGGAGAAATTTTTGTCCTTCTTTCTTGCATATAAAACTCACAACCCAAAGACTTTTCTTTTCCCTAAAATTTTTAAGCCTCGGCAGGAATAAACTTTCCCACTAATTTTGGATGGGTTTTTTAGGAATTCGTTGGATACCAAAATGACCATTGGTACATGAGACAACTGGGTTACAATATCTATGGGCATTGGGCCCAACGAAAAGGAATCGAATTATGGTTAGAGAAAGCACAAGTAATTATACAACCCTACCCACATTTACTACAAAAAATTTAGGCAATTAATATTTTCACAATAAAAATTGATATTTTTATAAAACTCTCCTTACATGAATAGTAAGCGAACTCTATATTTATGTGAGTGAGATTTTGTAAAAATATCATTTTTTTTTTGTAAAAATAATAATTCTCAATTTTAAAATTCCTTTTTAACAAAGTACGCGCTAAAAATAAAAGTGAAATAAATTCTCTCCAATTTTTCCTTGACATTTCCCAAGATTGAATAAGTAGTGCCTAGCTAAATCTTATAGAATTAAACAATATACTCATTCGGTACGTTTTTATCCATTTTTTTGAAAAGAAAAAAATAGTATTATTTTTACGTGTCATTTATAAGTCATTTTATTTTTCGTCCAAAACTGTCCCATTTTAAACATAAAACTATGACTAAAGAAGTGGTCGAAGTTTTGTATCATCTTATTTCCTGTTTTTTCCCCCTCCTCTTTGAGCTTAAGAGACTTAAAAACAAGATAAAAAAAAAATAGAAAAGTTATTATTTTGGTTCATTTTAAAACTTAAAAAACACAGCGTTAGTGTCCTAATGTACAAAGGTGAAGTGAGATGCAGAGAATAAGTAAATAGAAGATCCTCCATTAACCTAAACAAAAACAATTCTAATCTAATTTGATCATGGATTGGGTGTTACCAGTTGTAAAAAACTACTTTTTTATTCCCTTCTCACACAACAAAATATACGTTTCATTATCATATTATGTGATAGTTTAATAATGAAACTCTTTTTTCAAAATAAAAAAATCACCCAAGGAACACTTTTATGTAACAAACATACTCTATCTGTTTCAAAATTAGAGATATAATTTGATTCTTAAAATTAAACACGGCATATTAAATTTTAAATTAATATGAATTTATTTAATTCGTTTTAAAATTTGAAATACAATTTTATTTGATGTAAATAATACAAAATAAAAGCAATCAAATGGAGTAAATTTTACTAAAAACTAAAGACAAACTCAATGAGAATGGGTAAAAGCAGTACAATTGTAAGCCAATAACCAATGAGACTTTTGTTTGGTTGTATTATTTACGGTTCCGAAGAATTTTATTGGGTTGCTCTGGTTTCATCGTCTCTTTCACTTTATTTGCTTATGGACCAAAATAGTACTTTCAAATTTAAGTTCTGGCCTCTGCCTAAAATTTGAAATTCGGCCAATAAGCATACTACTAAAAGACAGTAAAAGTATAACAATACTCTTTGTTGGAGTCTGATTTAATGGGTAAAAGGAGTTTGGATGACTCACGCCACACGTGGAAACAGGTCCTCGGTAACGCGCCATAAAGACTCTTTATTCTTATTTATATTTAATTTTTATTGATAAAATTTTATTTTACAGAATAAACTTAAACTAAAACTGAACTAAATGAGAAATGAAGCGAATTTTACGGAAGTAGTGTACTTGTACTATAAAAAATAATGAGATGAATTGGATAAATATCCATACCTTTATATTCTATATATAGAAAAAGGATTCTTTTCGTGACATAGTTGGAAGTTCCTATAACATAAAAAATCGATGACTTTTTGAAAAAAGATGGAGAAGTTTTTTCAATATTCTTTTATTTCAGATTTCAAAGGGACATTATCAATCATGTAAAAACTCGAATAAAATAAATAGAGAAAAGCCGGCTATTGGAATCGAACCGATGACTATCGCATTACAAATGCGATGCTCTAACCTCTGAGCTAAGCAGGCTCACGGTATGAAGTTGGATATTTTTGACGGGTTACAGTCTCTTAGAATTTAAGAACGAATAATATTACAATCACACAAATATTATATGAAAAACGAAAAAATAAAAACACATGGTATATCCAAGTTCACCAATTTGGCTAGTCCTGCTTGTCTGATGTATTCATAAGATGCTTCACACATTCTTTACAATGATCCACACACCAAACAATATTTTTATAATAATTAAAAAATCCTAACTGCTATAACATTGACTCAAACTCGTGAGACCCAATACATTAGTAAAATTCAAGATCGGGTTACTAATAAATCCCCAAGCTCAATTGTATTTTGCGCTTGGCTTAGTCGAAGTACCATGTTGTAGTGGTCATTAGTCGAACCCGCAAAGTATAAGTCAATCCCAACATAGTCCAAATTAACTTATGACTCTCATATCCTATTTGACTTCCTATTTCTAAGGAGGTCAAATTCTATTCAGTTAGGGAATTTACAGTTATCTTTATACAGGACTCCTAGTTCAATTGGAAGATGGGTTTGTAAGAGAGGTATGATCAAGTTATAAATACACAGTCATAATTCAAGTTTCAGGTACCATACACATTATCTACTTTTATGCACTAAAACAATTACGAACCTTCATTGTTGATGTTTTCTGGCCTGTACTTATTCTCACACCGGAGCTATCCCCCGACAGCTCTGGGCGTTAATCTTTTTGGTATGTTTGTTTGTTCACTGTTCAGCTTTAAGTTCGTTGTTTGGTGATTCGGCAAGCGGCCAAATTTTAGCGTTAACATTGACGCTGAAGGACATTGTTCTAGTGTTATTTTTTAATCACCAATTTATATGTCATATTTCTTAATGAACACCATACGTGGAAACTTAACTCGTGGAAAAATAATGCTACCAATATCGTTCAATTCGTTGTCAACTCTCTCACCAATTGCTGAGGTATAATGCAATTATGAGATTTGTTAAAGTATTCTAATTTGTATAGCATGAAGAACCATTAACAATTCAACTAAAGCTAAGTCTTTTATCTCTTTCTATTTATAAATTATTTGTGACAAGCATGTACAAATATTCAAGTATTCATTCACCAATTAGAATTCTTGATATGTATATAATTTTGATCTTGACAATTATTTTCTAATTAACAGATTCTATTTGTGAAAGATATGGTTAGTGTTACATATTCAATTCTCATTATGAATTATACTATTGGCAACATTCGTTGTGCGATTTACGAGGAGGTAAAACCTACATAAAAGCTAAGTTGCATTCTTTATCAAGTCAAAGATGTGAGTGAAAGATGCTATGCTGCTAACGTTCTAAAAGGGTCACCACATAAGTAATAGTAATTCGTGTAGGCCCATCGCCACAAGCTGGCAACAGTACTAAGACATTTTGAGTGGCTGATCCAAAACATCTGGCTTGGATAACACCCTTTTGAGTGACTGATCTATGTATACTACCACCACTAAACCCTGAAAGTAGTGCCGAATCTTATGGTTGGCAATAATCAAGACATATACGAACCTTTTCAGGTTCAGATACCGAGTTTCGGCATCCCGAAGAGTATGACTAATATAATAAATTGGGAACTGTTTCCCGCCTTATTCCCTTACTAAAATAACTTTAACTGCTAAGGAACTTGTCGCCAAATACAAATAATATGGATCCGGGACCGACTTCATCAACAACGGTGCCGAAGACAAATATTTTTCGATCCCCTTGAACTCATCCTCACACTCCAAAGTCCATTAAAAGGTCTTCTCATTCTTCGGCCCCTTCAGAGTATCAAAGAATGGAAAACAATGTTATGCCGATCGGGACATAAACCTCCTAAATGCCACTATCCGCCTCGTTAACTGTTGAACGTCTTTGAAGGTTTGTGGAGATTTCATATCCAGTATGACCTTGATCTTTTCTGAGTTGGCCTCGATTCTTCGTTTGCTGACTAGATATTCGAGGAACTTACTTGAACCAAGACCGAAAGTGCACTTGGTCGGGTTCAGGCGTATATTGTGATCCTGGATGGTCTAGAAGCACTCTTCTAAATCCTCTAGATGATCCCGAACCATAGCACACTTGACAATCATATCATCAACATACAGCTCTATGTTACGACCGATTTGCCTCTGGAACACCTTATTCATCATCCGTTGATAGGTTGCTCCTGTATTGATCAACCCAAATGTCATCTTCTTATAGGCATAGATCGCATGGTGCATAATGAAGGCAGTCTTCAGGATGTCCTTCTTACACATCGAAATCTGGTTATAACCTAAAAAGGCATCCAAGTAGCTCAGTAAAGCATACCCAGAAGTGGCATCGATGAGTTGATCTATGTGCGACAAAGGATAAAAGTCCTTCGAGCATGCTTTATTCAGATCCGTGTAGTCGATGCATATCATCCACTTCTCGTTCTGTTTCCTAACCAACACCACGTTGGGCAACCATTATGGATAGTCAATCTCGAAAATGAAATCGGCCGCTAACAACTTAGCCACTTCTTTATCAATAATCTTTTGCCGCTCCAGGACAACTATTCTCCTTTTCTGCGTAACAGGTTTCCGGATAAGATCCACATAGAGCCTATGCACAACTATTGACTCGTCGATACCCGGCATGTCGCTAGGCACCTAGGCAAATATATCAGCATACACCTGTAACATTTCCACCAAACCAGCCTTAAGAGATTCCTTCAGCCCTGACCCAATTTTTATCGTCTTCTTCGAGTTCCCTGGGATTAGCTCCATGTCTTCCGTTTCTTCAGCAGGGAGGACAAGGGGTTCAGTAACACCCTCGCTAAATGGTTCCACCTCAATCGCCATCTTCTGCCTCTGCTTACTGACCCCGACTCCCGAGGATATTGAAGTGTTATGATAGCACCGTCAGACAATATCCAGATCCCCTTTGACTTTGTCGACCCCATTCGGTGTGGGGAACTTGATTTTAAAATAGGGTATGAAAGTCACTGCCTGTAAAGCTGCCAACGTCGTCCGACCCAATATGACATTATAGGCCGAATCGACTTGTACTACAAAAAATTTCACATCTACCTACACCTGTTGAGGAGTTGTGCCAAAGGTGACAGGCAGCTTGATAGTTCCAACCACATTTATTGGATCATTGCTGAACCCGTAGAGGGGAGTTTCCTGTCCCACATCCATCTTCCGTCCCTCTAGATCCAACCTCTAGTTGGCGTGGCTATAAAGGATATCCACCGAAGACCCGTTATCAATCATGATCCTCCTCATATCCATGGGCCCAACCTGAGCAGTAATCATTAATGCTCCTTTATGCGGTTCCACCGATTCAGGTGGGTAGTCCTCATTAGAAAATAAAACAACTGTGACAGGATAAGGTTGATCCCTTCGTGTCGGTTGTTCGGACACCGTCAGGATTGAGTCCAACAAGCTTCGACGCTTTTTCCCGATCATGCGCCCCACCGACCCACCAGTAATAACGTCGACTACCTGACGAGCGGGTAAATCTTGATCGGGTTGCAGATCCCTATAACGCTCACGATTAACATCTTCATGTCTCCTTCCCAAACTTTCCCGACCAACATCACAGTGAACTAGCTCCCCGTTCTGGACATTCTTCTCGGTCAAATTCTTCAATTGCCGATATGCCTAGGTCGAGTGCCCTGTATTCTGATGGTATTAACAGAACTGGATCTGATCCCCTCTCATCGGATGATTACTGACCGTATATGGTTTAAAGAATGGTTTATCCCCGATCTCCTTCAATATACTAGCCTGATCAGTGTTGAGGGGGGTGTAGACCTTATTGACACTTCGATTCGGGAACGAAGGTCGATCGTTTCTTGCTGAGCCGTTGCAGGTCTCCTTCCTTGGCTACGTTTCGGGTCTAGGATTGTAACTCCTATCCCGATCCCTAAGTCTGTTTGTTGTATGTGTCTAGGGTTTAAGATTTCCCATAGCTTCATCAATTACGATAAAATTCTTTGCCCTGTCATACGTTTTAGATAAGTCATTCGGAGGATTGAACATAATGTCCTTTAGTAGTTTTCGCGACTTCTCCGTGTCCAATCTCATGGTGAAGAACTCGAGGGCTTGAGGGACTTTGAGGTTTGTTATAGTACCAATCGCCTCCCTGAACCTCGTAACATATTGACTTAGACTCTTGTTTTGCTGCTGCTTTATCTGCATGAGTGAAGCTGTTAACTTCCCTCTCCTCCTGTTACTCCCGAACCGATTGTGGAATTTGTCGCACAACTCATGCTAAGACTCGATAAAGTTAGGTGGCAGCGACGTCATCCATAATTGGACACCCTTTTTCAAGGTGGTGACAAACATCTGACACCAGGCGACATCAGAGTGATCATAGTAGCACATGAGATGATCATATGTATGTATATGATCGTAAGGGTCACCAGTGTCGTCATAAGTCTCCATAGGTGGCATCTTCTTAGTCGGGTCGGCCCGAACTTAGTCAATTTCTGGCGTGAAGGGCGACTTTACTTATTCACTTGGGTCACTGCCACTATCTTTTGTTTTAGCTCTACCAGCTTTTGCGCGACGGGATCGGGTATCTCCTTCGGGGGGATGCTCTCCATCGATCTTTCACATACTCCGGGGAGGCCACCCGTTGACGCCGTTTAGATCTTTCCTGTCCTTCGTCTGTGTCCCGGGAGTGTGATATGCGTTTGCTCCTTCCTCTGAGAGAACTTCTTATTCGGTGGGATCGAGATCAACTTTGTGGGGTAAACTCTCGATGCCCGTGCCGACACGGGGAGATCTTTCCTTCCCCTTCCAATTCGGCCAATTGTGTATCCAATTCCTTCTATTGAAGACGTAGGGCCTCCAAAACATCATTTGCTTGCTGGATCTTCCGCATCCGAATCAACTCCCGCTTGTCCTGTCCATCTCGCTCCTATAAATTGTGCGTTCAGGACTAACTGTTTACCCCGTGGCTGTGGAAATTGGGAGTCTTCTGGCTTGTAGAGAATAATTGCCGTCGAGTTGGAGCCGACTGAGCCTATGCTGGGTCTACAACGTGGTTGTTTGGCTCAAGCCTATCATTGACTGATCCTCTAATCTACACTGCCGGATTGACCGGAAAATCGCTTCGGGTCAGAAACAGCTTTTCCTTTACTCGTCATGTCTTCAATTCAAATCAAGTAGGTGATTAAAAAACAACACTAAAGGCCCCTCATTCTAGTGCCAATGTTAACGCCAAGATCTGACCATTCGCCGAATCACCAAATAACGAATAAAAAATTTGCACATGGAATAAACTACCACACTGAGGAGCTTGACGACCGGGGGATAGTTCCGCTGTGAGAATTAATACAAGTCAGAAACGTCAATAATGGAGGTACGTAATTGCTTTACTGCTTAAAGTAAGTTGTACTTAAAACCTTAATTATTATCGTATATTTATAATTCGATCACACCACTTCGATTGGACTAGGAGTCCTATGTAAAGATAACTGCAAATATTCTTCGCGGAATAGAATCTTATCTCTCCAATGATTGGAAGTCAAATAGAAGTCAGCCGAGACCCTAATCATTTTAAAATATCAAGCCTCCTAATTGTAATATTTTGTCATGTAGCACGATCCATCAAATCGTCCATGCTCACAAAATCATGTCCCAACAAAAGTGTAGAAATTAAAATGTAGAAATCGGTGATAATGGATTTCAGATTGACGATTGCACAACTTCAATCAACTAATGAAGGAAAAAGAAAGCGTTCATAACTAATGAAAGAAAAAGGAAGTGTCCATAAATTGAGGAAGAGGAAGGGTTATTAACTCAACGGAGGAGGAGAAATGTGTATAAGTTAATTCGGAACAGACAAAAAATTGGTGGATAGACCAAAAATCGTCCGGGTGGAACAGGATGAAAAATCGATCTTCTTCGATTTAATATTTTATATTGACCGGAATCTAGCTAGATTATTAAGACAAAGATTTGAGAATCATTGACCAAAATGTTGACTATAATAATCCAACGGCGATAGTCATATGTGCAACACTCATAACCCTAGGCTTGACAGTACAGTATATACCCACCCATGAAATATTGTAGCGGCATTTAATATATAATTTCCTAAGCCGAGGCCCTTTCCCTCCATTCTCCTCCCGAAGGCAAAGAGTTAAGAGAGAGAGGGACTGTTTCTCTCTCTAACTGGTGCTCTCGTTGTGTCTCAAAACCCTAAGTAAAGCAAATCAGAGCTCTAGCTAGGTGAGATTGAGACTTAAACCCTCTTATTGTATATATTTATTTTGTTTTTCCATATATGAATGTGTGTATTTAAGTATATGCATACACAATTTTGGGCAAGAATATGTGTATATGTATGTGTATATCTGTATATCTGGTAATTTGCTAACAGAAGAGGTTAGAATCATTGATTTTACAATGCATTGCATTTTTCTTCATCTATCGTATCTTCGATCAGGAACGATTCTATATTTTCAGTTCATGATTCTGTATTTATATGTTCAATACATGTTTTGCTGCTTTTTGTTCATTATCAGTCCGTTGTAATTTGTCTTACGATAATCTACTGTTTCAGTCATGCTCTATTTAGGCCGGACATTGTTATATATGTATATCTATCTTCCTGGGTTGTTATTTTAATCTTTTACTGGCCAGTGTTGCTTATCTGACGAAGTTATTCCTATGTATATTTCTATCTAATGTTGCTTGGTACTTTATGAAGTTTTATTTAGGATGGAATTTTGCCGTGGTTTGATTTTTGATTTTTTCGTCTTTTTATAATCTTAGGTGGAGGGAGTATTTTCTTATAGCATATATATAACAAAGCTTATTATTCATGTTTTCCTGGTCTCTGGGTCTCTTTATGTGTATCTATTTTCTGTTGTATGCTTATGCTTCTCTATATACTGTATGTCTGTTTGTGGTCTCTTTGATGTTGGTGAGTGTTTACTAAATTAGTACAGTGCAGAATGAGGTTTTTATGTGGCTTTGTTGCAGTTTCACTATTTGTTGATACTAGGAGATTCCTATGTATATCTGTTATCTGGGATATGGGTGACTGGGTTTAAATTTTTCGTAATTTGAAGATGCATTGTGCTTTATGATGGCTAGATGTTGCTATTTTCATTTGTGCTATTGTTGATTTTGCTTGTGTGCCAATCAGTCAGAGTAACCTTCTCATGGTTGTTCTTAATCACTTTGTTTTTCTTTTTGCTGTTTTACTCATGAATTTCTGTTCGAGTGTTTTCTTTGTAATTTACCTTTTGCTGGTTAACTACTGAATTTTCATTGGGTGCTTTATCTGTAGTTCAGTTTTAGAATGTTCTCTCTTTGCTTGTGTTTCTGTGTATGAGTTTGTGTTTGGGAGGGGAAGGGGGTATGCTGGTACTTATGGAATATAATCATTCCACATGTTTTTTTGCTTGGAATATTCAGTAATTTGTTAGGTTCTGTTTGGTTTATGTCACTAGTGTTTGACCTATTGGTAATGATGACACACACTTACATGCGCGCACACATACAAGTGCACACACACATATTCATACTTTGTATTGCTCAGATGTATGTATGCTTATAATCAACTTGTATGTGTGCGAATCTTAATTCATGTTTGTTACTGAATTGACTGCTTGGTTGACAAAATGAACTACACATGCTTACTTTTGCCATTATTGGTGCCCATTTTTGTTTCTGGGTTTGGTTTTGGTTTTTGCAGAAGAGTTTTGTATATAGAAAAGTATCATTACTTTCCACTACCATATGTGACTATCTGATATATATTTTTACAGATTAGAGAGAACAAAGGCAGCACGTTGGACTTTTTCTCTGTTAGGGAGAAATTTATGAAGGAATTACTGTTCAACTTCATTAAGCTTTTCATTATATGTTATCCATGTTATATTAGTTATTTGGGTGCTGAATTATTTGTAAATATTAATGAACCTGTTTCATAATTAAGTAAAGAATCGTTTGTTTTGATTTTTGGAAAATATTTGACAGAGTCTACTAAGTTTCTACCCTCTTGTATGTAATCTTATGGAAAATCATTTATTAAAAAAAATGCAGTTACATAAGCCTTCATCCTATTTTGATGATTTAAACTTTTCCATGACTAGTTTTTTCTTCAAAAAAATAGTGGATATTGATTCAGAACACTTAAGTTTTACGGACACTTTTATGTGTTTGTTCCATTTTTAGTGCCAAAATACCTGTTTGATTATAAATGTTTAAGTTGTGATTTGGCTTTTTATGGATATTAATTCATTTAATCATTTTCTTGGTACCGGTTGGGACTGAGAACATGTGATCTCTCTCTCAAAAATTATTAACCAGCTGATTTTATAACTATCTTGCTACTTTTATCATGTAAAATTTGTAGGTTCTGAAGTTGAAGTAAAAGATGGAGATAGCAACTAATGAGGAGATAGGCGGAACCTCACCTTTGCCACCACCCCCACCAGTTATACCACCCAATGTGAAGATAGAACCAGTTGATCCTCCAAAGCGTTCTATGATTAGTAGACTGGGGGTTGGGAGTAATGGACGTCGCATTTCTTTGGAAGCAAACCACTTTAAAGTTTCTATCAATTCTCCAGATGAAACATTTTACCAATATAGTGTATGAGTATTGCATTTCTCCATTTCGTTTATGACATTAGCATTTCAAATTGAAAGTAATTATGCTATTATTGCTATATAACTTGAGCAGGTTTCTATTAGTTACGAAGATAGAAAAGCTGTTGAGAACAAGGGAATTGGGAGGAAAATCATCGATAAATTATACCAAACATACTCTTCTGAACTTGCTGGGAAGAGGTTTGCATATGATGGAGAGAAGAGCTTATACACTGTGGGTCCTCTACCACAAAACAAGATGGAGTTTACAGTGGTGCTTGAGGAGTCGTTAGCAAAACGGTGTGTTGTCTCTTCATATTATTTAATTATTCATTATATTCCATTTTGGAGAGTCTAAGATTTGCATTGTATTCTCTATGTTTTAGTGGAAGCCCATCCCGCAATGGCAGCCCCAGTGAGCCTGCTAAAAGGTCAAGACGATCTTTACAGTCAAAATCATTTATAGTAGAGATCAGCTATGCTACAAAGATACCCTTGAAGCCTGTTTTGCTTGCACTCAAAGGAGCTGAGACGGAAAAGGTTCAAGATGCACTGAGGGTGCTTGATATTGTTTTGAGACAGCAAGCAGCTAATAGGTATTCAAAACTTCTCAGTTTCTGGGTCTTTTCAACTGTTTTACAGTTGCTGCTTGCTTACTTCATGGGTGGTCAATGCAGGGGATGCCTTTTGGTCAGGCAGTCCTTCTTTCATGATGACTCGAGGATGTTCACTGATGTTGGAGGGGGGGTAACCGGTTGTCGAGGGTTTCATTCAAGCTTTCGCCCAACTCAGGGGGGTTTGTCGCTGAATATGGGTATACTTGTTAATATTCGTTTCTTCCTGCCATTATCTGCGCGGGTATGCTACCTCAGTATATCTCTTGGTCACTGTTCGTCATGCTTAATTCTGCAGATGTATCCACAACTATGATCCTTACTCCTGGACCTGTGATTGAGTTTCTGAAAGCTAACCAGGGTGCACGGGAGCCTCGTACTATAGACTGGGTTAAGGTAACAATCCTCTTACTCCATCCTCTTTCTCTCTATTGTGCGAAGCTCTCTGTTCTTTGTTTCTTATTGAATTGTAAATTTATGAATGCAATAGGCCAAGAAAATGCTGAAAAATATGAGGGTTAAGGCAAGGCACAGCAACATGGAATTCAAGATCATAGGGTTGAGTGAAAAGCCTTGCAATGAGCAGTTGTAAGTGTTCATTTATTCTACTGATTTTATTTTAAATAACTTGCCATCTGAACTACTTCTATGTTCTTACTTTTTTTCAACATTGTTCAAGTTTTGGTTTGAAAGTTAAAAGCGGAGATGGTGCCATTGAAGAAGGGCAAACTGTGGACATTTCGGTGTATGAGTACTTCACAAAACACCGTAACATAGAACTCACTTATTCTGCCTATATGCCATGCCTTGATGTTGGTAAACCCAAAAGACCCAATTATCTACCTCTAGAGGTGTGCAAACCTTAATTTTTTTTTATTAGCAATTCTAGACCCTTCCACTTACAACTATCAGAATGTTTCTCTTCGCTATAAGCATTTTAAATTTGTTTCCTCCCCCCTTGTATTCCAGCTCTGTTCTCTGGTCTCTCTTCAAAGATATACAAAGGCATTATCTTCATTGCAGAGAGCATCTTTAGTGGAAAAGTCTAGGCAAAAGCCTCTGGAGAGAAAAAGAGTTCTTAATGATGTAAAATTTCCTCACTTTGATGCTTCTTCGCTTAGTTTTTACTATTTAATATACCGTTTAATGCTCATTCAATACGGCAGGCTATGAACAATTATCGTTACGATGAAGACCCCCTCTTTTCTGCATGTGGTATATCTATTGAGAAACAACTTACTCAATTTGATGGTCGGGTCCTTGAGGCACCCAGGGTACATATTTACTTTCTCCTGAAGTGTTTTTGTAATATCATCTGTATCAAAATTATTTTCTGATGCGATCTTAATTTTGTTTTCATGCAAAATGTAGTTGAAGGTTGGTAACAGTGAAGATTGCATACCCCGAAATGGACGCTGGAATTTTAATAACAAGGTAATGCCTTGGCAGTACTTAAACTCCTCACATGCACCCTCAATCGATAAAATTGGTTATTGTTCTTTCTCATTTCTTTTGGTTTTATTAGCAGAGGTTTTTTTTTATTTTTTGGGGGGTGGGTGTGGAGAGGTGGGTGGGTGTGGGGGAACTGTATATAATAAGAGGGGAAAGGGTGAAATGGAAGCATGATTTTGTAATTTTATTTTGTTTTTCTTATTAATTAGAATTATAAAATCTGATACATGCAATGTTTTGTTTTTTCTTTCTCTTGAAGAGACTTTTAACGCCCACAAAAATTGAACGCTGGGCAGTTGTCAACTTTTCTTCTCGTTGTGATACAAGTCACCTATCACGAGAGCTTATTAACTGCGGCAGGAACAAGGGCATTGTAGGTTCATACTGTTCTGTCTTTCTAATACGTTATTATTATTAGGTTCATACTGTTATGTCCTTCTAATACATTATTATTGTTATTTATAAATATTTTACTTGGTATCTTATACTTTATGTTTGTGTTCATTCAGGTCATTGAACGCCCACATACATTAATCGAGGAAGAACACCAGTATAGAAGAGCTAGCTCTGTGGTACGAGTAGAGAAGATGTTTGAACAGATCACAGCAAAGCTCCCTGGCCCTCCTGATTTTCTTCTTTGTGTTTTGCCAGAGCGAAAGAATTCTGAGATCTATGGTATTTATTATGCTTCTTACCTAATAGTTTGAGGTAATGTAAAATCTAATGCCTTCTGGTTTTATCTGCTCAAGGACCTTGGAAGAAGAAAAGTCTGAGTGATTTTGGAATTGCGACACAATGTATTTCCCCTACAAAGATCAATGACCAGTACCTTACCAATGTTCTTCTCAAAATCAATTCCAAGGTATTTTTAATATTGAAACTTCAGCAGACTTGTAATCTTATTTCATTTTTAGCTAACACAATCATTAATAACTTCAACCTCTTTGTATTCCTTTGTCTTTTTAGCTTGGAGGTATTAATTCTTTGTTGGCGTTTGAGCAAGCCTCTCGTGTTCCACTGATAAAAGATACTCCAACAATGATATTGGGGATGGATGTTTCTCATGGCTCTCCTGGTCGATCAGATGTTCCATCCATTGCTGCGGTATTCGTACTACAATATTTATCTGTGTAATATAGTGATTAGTCACATTCTTAAATGAAGCGTAATTGTTCTATTAGTGCTCCACTAATAGTTGAAACTTTTAGGTTGTTGGATCTCAATCTTGGCCATTGATATCAAGGTACAGAGCAGCTGTGCGAACACAATCATCAAAAGTTGAGATGATTGAAGCTTTGTTTAAACCTTCACCCAATGGGAAAGATGATGATGGCATCATGAGGTATATCTAATATGTAAAGAGTTTTTTGTTCCCATTTGGTCGTACTTAAAGTTCATTCCCATATGTATGAGTTACAATTAGGTTAGAACTTCTTGGGTTTGAAATATAATTCTTTTGTTTGTTATGCTACAGGGAACTGCTTTTGGATTTCTACAAGACAAGCAATGGCCGGAAACCATCCCAAGTTATAGTCTTCAGGTATCAATACATCTTACAGTATATATTGATAGCACTGGATCACTAACCAAGTTGATGATACTGAGTGCATGATCTTTTGTAAGTATATAATTCTATTTTCCCACTAACTTGTCTATCTTACTATTGTTCAGAGATGGGGTCAGTGAATCGCAGTTTAACCAAGTTTTGAACCATGAGCTTGATCAAATGATAAAGGTACCCTTTTTTGTTGCTTATCTACAGTTTTCATTAGTAAGTTGTGTCTTGAAAGTTTTTGGACATTAGAATTAATTTTCTTAGATATGAAAGAGTTCTAATGCCTCGTGTATTTTCCTGGTAAAATTAGATTCCAACCACTTATTTACAGCACTGCGTGCTTTTTTGTCCAACTTTAGGCAAAAAAGAAATGAACCTTTCTTCTATATGAAGAAGATGATAGCCACCAAGACCACCTCATATCAATTGCTCTTGAAATTTTTATGTTGCTATTATCGTGAAGTCTTAGTGCTCCATTGGTTTTCTTTTTTATGTATGTTCAAGGATTTTGGTAAGTGGTAACCAATAGAATCATCTAATATACCTTAAAAATTCTAAGTTGGAGCTTCACAACTTCTTGTTTCTGCAGGCTTACCTGTATCTTGGCGAGGCAGACGTTCCCAAGTTCACAGTGATTGTGGCCCAAAAGAATCACCATACAAAGTTATTTCAAGCTGGTGGTGCCGCTGAAAATGTTCCTGCTGGTCTGCCTTTTACTACCCTTTCACTTCATTTTCCTTCATGTAACCTGTTCTGAGTTTGGTCTTATGCTTGTGTCTGCCTGCAGGTACTGTTGTTGACACAAAAATTGTGCACCCAAAATATTATGATTTTTACATGTGTGCTCAGGCAGGGATGATTGTAAGTTGTTACATTCTTTTCCTGTACCTTGAATCTTTAGTTGATGCATATTGGTTCGATATGTTTCCTCTGTTCATGAGAGTCGGACATCAGCTTAACCATATATATTTATGATTGTATTTTACCAATGTCCGATATTTAGGATCTCTATCTAGGAACCTGTGGATGCAGATAATTGTTTTGGAAAAGAAATGCAAAAATATGTAATTATTTTGCGTTGACAGTTACGTATTAAAATATGAAAATATTTACAATTTTTTACTTCCTCCGTCCTCTAAGTTGGCAAATAAGGTCAAGAACTGTGTCATTTAAGTAATGCATTAATCACTTTTGGACTTCCAGAAAGGGAAAGGAGATCCATTTAAGGGGTGGGGAAACATTATTCAAAAAGGTAATTAGGCTCAATTTTTATATGTTTTCTCATATATGAAGAGATTATTTTTTGAAGTAAACAAATTCCCCCTCTACTTCAATAGCTGGATAAGAATCTAGAAGAATTTCTAATTAAAGACGAGTTTCTTTCACGCCAAATGGGGAATTGGGGATTTATCTTAAAAAAACTAAAAAGTTAATATTTCACCTGGTCATAATCCTGTCTTGCTGGCGTTTTTGGTTAATCATATTGTGCTAATCCAATGACAGGGAACTTCTCGTCCAGCTCACTATCATGTCTTGGTTGATGAGATTGGTTTCTCTCCTGATGATCTGCAGAATCTCATCCATTCACTATCATATGTGTAAGCATTCAGGTCCCAACCTTTTTCTCTTAAATGTGACCAAATTCATAACCTTACGAATTGACATGCTTTCTTCTTCTTTTCTTCCCGCCCTTTTTAGGTACCAAAGGAGTACTACGGCAATCTCGATAGGTAGCTAGCTTGATCCACCTTTATTAGACTATAGTCCTCTTTATATTTCCTTCTTCAATTAACAAACGAAGATATCTTAGTTGCTTTAATTATTTTAAACTAAATTTATTTATCTGTTGTGTCGTTATCCAGTGGCACCTATCTGCTATGCCCACCTTGCAGCTGCACAAGTTGGCCAATTTATGAAGTTTGAGGAGTTTGCAGATACTTCTTCTGGACGTGGAAGCCTCACAACTGTAGGGAGTATACCTGTTCTTGAGCTGCCTAGACTGCATAAGAATGTCGCTGGGTCAATGTTCTTCTGTTAATGTTCTGACAGTATTTGAAGATGCACATAGTACAGGCTACTCTTTGGTGGTACAGGATAGAAGTTACCAAAGGTATTGTTTATTTTTTTTTGTGGAGGTGGGGGGGATTAGAGAAATAGATAAATCATACAAAAGAAATCTATGGTTTAGTTCAGGATATTTAACTCTTCAATATGCTGCAATTCAGGCAATATGTAACTAGTAGCTCTAGCATTTATGCTTAAACTGTCGTGCTTCTGTCTCCCCAATTTTGTCTTGGGAGTTGACTGTTTGGATTTATGTCTGTGCTGGACATGGTTGTTTGCTTGCCATGCATTTGATACTCAAGTCATATAATCTTTTGGTTTTAACTGCAGAATTATTCTCTTTTGTGGTAGCAATACCTCATAACTTTCTGACTTTTATGGTCTATTGTTTTACTAGCTGATGATATTCAAGCATAATACACTAGTAGCAGTCTTAAGATTTCTATAACAATAAATAAATTTGGTGACAAATTTTACTGTGTAGTTGCTGTTAAAAAATATCTTCTCTTTTGCATTCGTGAATCATGATACGAATCCTTGTAAAGTCTGGTTCAAGATGTTTGTGTACCATGAGCAACCTTCCAGTGGTATTTTTTTGAGGGCATGGTCAATATACAAGGAGGAAAAAGCAACTTGTTAGTTGGAAAGATAGGTGAAGGTATAGGTTTTTATCACAAACAGAATGGATCTTCGGAATTTGGCATGACATTTTAACTATAAGGTTCAGTGGTTCAATCTGCTTTACAATTTGCACAGGGAGGTCCAAGCCCTGTTATGCTGTGCTTTTCATACAGATTGTTTGGAATTGTTGAATGTTATTTTATGCTCTTATTATCTTTGCAGTAATGTAGGATGTTTGTGGCTAGTTTTATGCCACTGTGGATTTCAAGATACCATTATCTTTTTTTGGTTTTTGAAAGGTGATGATAGGTTTTTAGAGGACTAGTTTATTTTATTTTTTGAGAAATTTAGAGGAGTAGTTAAACAAGCTCAAACTCTCGTCACATAGCTTAGAAATTGAAGGCTTTAGTTTGTGTTGGTATGGTTATTATTATCAGAAGAAGAAAAAGAATTTTAGGTAGAAACACGAGTCCGGACGAGCTTAGAAGTATGGGAATACATTGTGAATGCTTTTTCACCAGAGGTGATTACTATGCTAGTATATATACTGACCTTGAATATAATGTCATCCCAATTATTGTTAGCTTTCAACTTCATTACCAACTTCCAACTGCATATTTTGAGAGTGACTGTTTGAGCAATGTTTTGGTTTTAGATGAGCTTGTTCCATATACACGTATTATGATCGCATTAGGATGTGATAGTATAAACGCGTTCGGCCATTTGTTTGTACTTGAATATCCATAGCCCAGTGGGCAATGATAACAAATCTTTCTTCCCAGCGGCTTCAGTACCAATTAGGCTTCTTGGGTACCTACCTGTGTTATGCTTAGTTGACTATGTATTGCAATGAATCAAGCAAATACAAATGAAAATTTCACATTCAATATAACCATTACTGTGTTATCTTTGATGAGCAGTGAGCTATTACGTTACATCATGTAATGTAATGTAATAGGCTATTACTATTACTATTACATTAAATGAAATGAAGGATGTAATGAAAAAGTCAGTCCCAAAACATATTGTATTACAAGGCTTTTATATTAATTTACCATAACCAAAAACCACCTTATTACATAGACAAGTGTTTTGCAATCAATGTAATTATTAATAGACGTACTGAAGCCCAAAATTCGAAATTCACTTGAATACTTGGGACTAACATCATCTCATGGTTGTAGGTAGACTTGTAGCGGTCTATTTTTGTTTGATTTTGTCAGGAGTTGAATGTTATCTTAGTGTTCTAATCCCCTACTATTATATTAGGTCTCTAATCTCCTTTTCGTTTTTTTGGCCATTCCTATTAGGATTAGAATTATGTTTCTCTGTTCTGATGAAACATAGGCAAATTAGGTAGACTTGGCCACTTGGGTTTTATTCTCTCTTTTTCTTTCGCCATTCCTATTAGGATTAGAATATCTTTCTCTGTTCTGATGAAACATAGGCAAATTAGGTAGACTTGGCCACTTGGGAATCCAAAAGACAAAAAGAAGTGATGCAAAATAGTCAAAATTGCTTTAGAAAAAAGAAGCCCTTTTACACCATTTCACTTTTATCATT